>VXBA01004775.1:814722-1029935 GCA_013399895.1 Serilophus lunatus | reverse complement strand
GGTGGCTGGACGCTCTGCGACTGCTGCTGCTGGCTGCTGCTGCCCGCCGTGCTGCTCGTCCTCGCCCGCCCCGACAAGCTGGCGGCCTTCCCTACCTCCTTAAGCGACTGCCAGACTCCCACCGGCTGGAACTGCTCCGGTAAGCACCGGAGCACCCCCGCGCCCGGCCCCGCCGAGCGTCCCGGCAGCCGCGCCGGGCGCTCAGAGTTGCGCGGGCGAGCTCGGGGGAGACAACTTCAGAGAGTGGTGCCGCGTCCCGTTGAATGCGTGGGAATAGGGAAGGCAAAAAGTCCCGGGCGTCGGGGCTTGCCGCTGTTCGCGGTGCGGTCGCAGACCCCGGGGCTCCGCCGTGTCCCGCTCCGAGGCGCCGGGCGCGGCAGCCGCGCCCTCCGCCGGTGCGCAGCGCCGCGGCTGCGGGCGGCTCCCCGGGCAGAGAGCGAGAGGGAGAGCGAGCCCCGGCCCCTCCGGAACGCGGCTCTGCGCTGAAACGGGGCAGCTCGGTGTGTGGCTGCGGGAGTGGGGCGCGGGGAGAAGGGGCTCCGTGTGCGCATCCTGCGGGCGGCCGTTCCCGTGCGCACCGAACGGAGGGCAGCTCGGGGTATGGACACCGCGACACCGGGAACCCGCTGCCCGTTCTTAAAAGTCGGGCTGACCTTTATAATGAGTTTGCTATATAGGTCAGCAGCCGGTCCTTCTCCGATGCACGAAATAATTGAAAATTCAGGCTGTAGTAGCCTTCTTAGGGGAAGAGCGTTATTTGGGGTACTGTGTGCATCGTTCGTAACGTGTTAGATCGGGGGGAATTGGCAGTGTGAGTTCTTCATTTTAAACGTGTAGCGATATGGTTAAAAGCGCTCAGATGTTTTTTAAAAAAATCGATGGTTTCAGATCTTAATGGGTTTGGAGTCTGATATAGCTGTTTTGTTTAATACCTTGCTGCACACTGTTGGAGTGGGAAGTCAGCTAGCGAGATCTGAAATTCATGCTTGTATTCGTGAACTGAATCTTCAGTCAGATCTGTTGTTTTTTCTTGGAGAAAATGAAGGCAAAGAGCTGGGTTCACTTAGCAGCTTGTGGAGAACCTGGCACTTCTCCTGTTAACTTAGAGGTCATCAATCTTCATTGGGATCAGGCAGACCATCACGGAAAACACACAGCCTGTTTGTCTTTATTATTGGGGGCTTTGTTGTGTCACGGGCTGGAGAAGTTCCAATTTGGACTTTTGTCCAACAGATTTGTGATCGGATGGGGATAAGTTGATGACATTTCCAACCCAGAGCCATGAAATAGCATAATTACCGGGTGACTTTTGAGGAAACCAAGTCTGTGAAATAGGAAAAAAAAAAAAAAGAAGTGTGTGAGGTAGTGGAGAATAAGAACTGAGAGAAAAAAACCAAGGGAGAAACAAGAGAAAAAAGTGAAAAACTGAGGACAGGGAAGGACAAAAGAAAATCTGGACTCTATTATTTCAGCAACGAGGTTATTGTGCTGTGTGCGTTAAAATACAATCATCTCGTATTGTTCCTCTTGTTAGACCAAAGCTGACTTCTTTTTCTCTTTATATTTGAGGTTACGATGACAGAGAAAATGATCTCTTTCTCTGCGACACCAATACCTGTAAATTTGATGGGGAGTGTTTAAGGATTGGAGACAGTGTGACTTGTGTCTGTCAGTTCAAGGTAAGAAGATTGATATTTTGTTCTCTAATTCGCTAATGAGAATACAAATCAAGGATTTCCCTTTATTACCCATCACTTGGCAATTTATTTTTCTGTGTGCAGAGAAGTTAGAGGGAAAACCTGGCAGCGTATATAAAAGCTGGCAGGAGAACCAACTGGTGTCAAGAAGACATAAGTTTCTATGGGAAAATGCAGATGCTGTGGCTTTAAATATCCCTTTGGGACTGCAGTTTCAGGTTGTGCATTTCTGATTTTTTTTTTTTTGTCTCTGCCCTTTTAACAAGGATTTAGAGTCCTTTCTAAATTCATTTCTGATACAGATCGTGGCTTATTGTATTCGGAGTTCTGATCTAGTTAAAGAAATGGATCTGTAATGTGCTTATGCAATATTTTCAGGAAGGACTGCATAGTGACAATGCTTCTGCCTGTTTATCTGCCCAGCTGATCAGATTAAGGAGCAATCCCTCTGTTCCAAAATGATGAACTTCCTTTAGGTTTCATATAGTTTTACAAGAGCTATTACTGAGTAGTAGTGGTTTTCCCTTCTATTTCTTCTCTCTCCATCTCACAGCTAACATCTAAACCTGAGGCATTCTCAAAGTCAGACAATTTCATTATGAAGGATTCCATTTAATATGTTTTAGCCAACTCACAAAACAGCTGGGCTTTGAATAATGACCTGAATAAAAACTGAACAAATTAAAGTAGTTTTCAGCGTATACCAGCACAGGCTTGTATGTGTGTTTATGCCCCAGTGTTCTTTTGCATTTTAATGTGGATTTGTGAAGTTGTGAAACTTCTATTGTTGGTTTGACTGTTTACAGTAGAGCAGGCCAAATAGTGCACAGTTCGAGATCGTGCACATCTGTAATGATTATATTAATATTGAGATTTGATAGACTATTCACTTTGGAGCATGACAAGTACTGTTTGTATTTTTAGAGCTGAATGTGTCTTCAGGGAAAAACCCAAGTGATAAATTCCTTCATTAAAACAAAGAAGGAATTTTCTCTAATAAGAGCAAGACAGTTGTTTTCTGAAGTGCTTGTGTTTCCCATATTGAGAGAGAATTTATATTGACCATGGGAGGGTTTTTTCCATTTGGAGTTTGCATGCAATCAAAAATTCAATGTGAGAATGCTCTTTTGAGCATTTGCCTTGGCTCAGCATATGCAGTGATCTGAGGGCTTGTCTATTTTCTCTTTCTAAGAAAAATCTGCAAGGCAGCGAAAGCTCTGCGACTTGTCCCATTGCCTGGTGGAAAGTGAGGGCATATGTTTTGCCATGAACATCATAAATTAAAGCAGCCACTGAGAGTGCTTGGGTCTTGTCTTTGGCCCTGGATTGGTGTTGCCATTTGGCATAAAGCGGTGGACACGTAGCCTGGAAAAAGCAAACTTGGATGTTGCTGTCATTTGGGAAGAAGGCATTGGGAGCACTGTGTCCCCAAGGCAGAATGTTAGTCCCAGGTGATGAAGCTAGGTAAACCTGTCCAGGCTGGGTCATCTCCTCTTTGAGAGGTGAACAGTATAGGTATGCTGAGTTCAGCAGTTTTATAGGGGGCAGTTGAAACAGATTTAAGGAAATCAGATAATTGGTATATGAATATGTAAATAAGATGGAAAGAATGAGTTGTGCCTGATCACTAGGAAATGGGTTGAAATCAACTGTAATCTTTACTTTCGGTGGCCTTCGGCTCACGCCCTGTAAGCACTCGGAGCTCTTTGCCTTGATAGGAGCCCTCTGTGGAGCCGCAGGGCTGACTGTGACCTTGGAGGGCAAATTACCTGTGGCTGATCCTGTGCCAGCGCTGCGAAGGGCGATGTGGTGCCGGGGGCTTCTCTAGTCAAACGCGTGTGCTTTGATACAGGCAGAGCTTGGGGGGATGTTAGCTTCTCTTGTAACATCAGTGGGCAATGTGACAAGCCAAAAAGATATGTCACCGGAGTAGAAGATTAATTTCTAAGGCTGAGGCTGGCTAAGTAAGGCAGAGCTGGCCAGGTAACTTATGTCCTGAATAAGGGGGTCCTCTGTCGGAACTCAAGTCTGCTGTTTTGGTGACAACTCTTTGAGGTGATAGTGAGCAAATCGCTAGCAGACTCCTCATCACTATAACTATGCTTATATTTTCTTCAGAATTTCCTAGGGGGTTTAACTGCAATTTGAGAGAATAGACAAGAATGGAAAGCTAATTTTGCTTCTTTACTGATGAAAGGTCCTGGGCTGGCCAGCCTGTGTTTTGGGGGGCTGGGGAAGGCAGAAATGGGTAGCAGGACTGTTACAATCTTGGTTTGGGCTTTCTCAAACAAGAATCACAGATGCATCATTTCTGTCAGAGTGGAGTTGAATGAATATGATGAGACTGCTCTGAAACAGCTGAATTCGGCTTCCTTACCTGGAGAGCCAGTGGGCATATTCTGAGAAAGAGGTTCCTATCAGCTGGTTTTCTTATCGTAGTCTACTGTGACTCCTCAGGATGAGACATGGATTGCATTGGAAAACACGTCTCGCTCTGATCATGAATTGCAGATTTGTCCCCTGTTCAGGGCAAGCCCAGACTTCAGTGCTAGTAGAGAGAGAAGGCACTGGGATAGTGCTGGTTCCAGCAGAGGGGCTGAGCATGATGGATAACAGCACCCTTTCCTTTCCTCAAACTCAGTGGGTTCAGCTGAAGGTGTAGAGCTGTGCAGGCAGGTATGTGGTTGAAGAAATGGTTCACTGGGATCTGTACCCATCTGCCCAAAGCCACAGGTCTGGGACCTGGGGCTCTTATATTTCCTGAACATATCAAAATATATACCAGCATATTTCCATCAGTGTCTTTTCTCCTTTGTCACCAGGACTATGGACTGTCACTGTTTTTTATATGAGGAAGGGGTCCTGTTTCCATGCATGTTGAATCTCTCATGTGCTTCAGTTTTTGTGGAGCTGGAGCATCACCTGTCCAACTCGCAGCTTCGTTATGTTTCTGGAATGTGTTTCTGTGCTACTTGGTTCAAGATTTAGGTGCCATTTTGGGAGTAGTTGATCCATGAGAGTAGGAGGAGGTCAAGCTTCTAACAGTGTTACCAGGAGGAGGAGTTACATAGGTTACCATTTTCTTTAGAAAACAATCGTTCTGCTTTCAGTGCCCATCACTCACTCAAACACTTGCAAAGCTGTTTTGTCCCTGGCTGTGGCAGTGGGCACTTGAGGCTGCAAGTGCTGAGGAAGGCAGCCTTTCACTGACATTTGGCTGAATTGGATGTGTCCACTTCCCTGCTCAACAGCTGCATTTTAAAAACTTGCATGTGTAAGGGAGAAGTGGACAGTGTGGCAATGTGCTGCTTGGGTTTAGTGGGAGTTTTGACATGGATTTCTCTGAGCACTCAGTGAGTCTTTACTATCATTCCTCTACCTAGGGCTTAATCTGTTGAACTCTAAGCGAATGACAAAAATATATCGCTAGGCTGAGAGAACCGTCATTCAACATCTAGTATTCTTCAGTATTAGCAAGAGGTATTTTATGACATTGAAGAGCTGGAAGTACAGGATTCTGCACAGTCAAATGCAAAAGTCTAGCTCTGGTGGGTTAGGAACAGCCTGGTGACTTTACGTCACAACTTTCTCATCAGTGGTCTTCCACTACAGTTTCCAGCTCAAAGCCAAGGCAGGATCCATCTGGAAGCTATAATTTCCTTTGTTCCTTGTGTTTCCCACCTTTTACATCTGAATACCAGTTTTTCAAATATGATGGTGGGTAGAGTGGGCAGCAGATGAAGTACATCTTTGACCAACGCAGTTGGAGAACAAAAAGGCTGCATTCCCTCTACCTCCATTGCCCAAAGACAAACACTCCCAGGAGAGTTAATACTTCCTGGTGTCTCTCGGTTGCATTTTAAAATTGCCAAAGTTTGGGAGAAGTTCCAGCCTAGCTCGTGACAGAGCTCTCCTTTCTGTGGATTAGGATTTCTCTGTTGTACAGCCATCTGGCCTTGCAGATCTGCAGCTGAGTCAGTGTAGAAGATGGTCCCTTGCTCTGGGAGAAACCAGCGGAAAGTTGCCACTGTTTCTTGGGCAAAGACTCCAACATTGTTTCTGCATGTAACAAAGCCTGTTGAGCTACTTCAGGCCAAATTCCACGCAAATCCACGGGTGACAAGCCGATAGTACATCTAAAACGATGATTTGATGCTTCGTGGCTTAAAAAATATGCATGATTGTGTTAATTGTCTTGGTTATGTGTTCCAGATCAGCCTCCAGCAACTGCTGTTGAGCTTCTGGATGAAGTTGGCATTTTATGCTTGAAACATTGCTCAAATTTGGAACATAATGGTGAAAGTAGCTTGGAAACACTTTTAATCAACTGTTTGAAATCTCTGCATGGAGGAACCTTTTGTTAGGAGGAGAAGGAGAGAATTTCTACTGTTGTGGCTGCTGGTTTTCTTTCTTATTCTGAGGGAAGAGGATGCTGGGGGTGTGCAGCAGATTGGGAAGATTTAAGAGAATACAATGCAAAAGGAAAATGTCATTTGTTTTGGCCCAATCAAAATGTCACTCTGACCAACTATGAATAATTTCTTGGCAGCTGTTGTGTGTGGAGGCCTGCAATTAATGCAATCTATGCAATTGTTTGTGTTAATCACTTCTGTAGTCATTCAGTTCAAAGCATTTTGATGTTAATATCCCTTAAATTTCAGTTCTGAGTTTTACATTGTGCCTGACAAACACACCTCAGATACTTTGTGGCATAAGACAGCTAAATGGGATGCATGCATTCTTTTAAATTTTTACTTGGATTTAGGCAGAGGTGAGCATTTGTAAATAATAATTGTGATCATTCCATTTGTTCTAATTAAACAATGAGACATACCAGAAGTATGGTAATCACAAGATAATCATATCCCTGGTATAATTACCATGTACAGGGCACATCCAAGTATTTCTAAGCCTCCGAGTGTGATTATCTTGTGATAACTGCACCCGGTAGGTTGGCCAATTTTCAATAGAAAATGAAATTATTATTTCTTTTAAATGAACAAGAGAGGGCAAAGCTGTCTTTCAGTGGCAGACTGAACAAGGCAGGTAGCTTGCAGAGCTGAGCACAAGTTTGCACTGAAGGAGGAGTGTGTGGTGTGAGAAACTTGTGTGCTGGTTGAGCTCGCTGCAGTGCTGCCACTCCTGCCCACTGGCCACCGTGGGGAGAGCTTGGACCTTCGTGGAGCATCCCAGCTGCAGCTCACCAAAACTGTCTCTGCAAAAGGAGGGATGGATTTTGACTGTAGCTGTCTCAGAAATAATTACTCTCCAGTCAGTTCTAATTATAGCCAAGTACTTAAAATAGTCACACACACACAGGTGGACACTTGTGTGTGTGCAAGTGGCTGTCTCTGTATCAACAAGGGTGTGTATGTGCAGGAGGAGGGGGAAAAGAAGCCTATTCATTACATTTGTCTGTAGCTATCCAGTGGAAACATGTGAGCTGTTATTGCAGATGGGAGGAGCTGTTTGCCTTGCCCATATTCCTTCCCCAGGAATGCCTCCTGCTCATTCTGGCAGGGAGAGGCCTCTCTGGGGCACATATTCAACACTTTGTCCATTCAGATTACCTTTTTCTTAATCTGTTCAAGTCTGATTTGTCTTTTTAAAAATCCTCCCTCCCTCTCCCCTAGTAGCTGTAAAGGTGAAGAGAAGGGGGGTCAGTGTCTCCTCTGTTGTTTTCTTAGTGTTTTACTATTGGAAGGGGATGGAGGAGCACCCAAATGGATGCTGTGCCACCTGCTTGTGTGACTGACGCTGCTGCTCTCTGTCTCTTCCCATCAGTGTAACAATGACTACGTGCCTGTGTGTGGCTCCAATGGTGACACCTACCAGAACGAATGCTACTTGAAACAGGCTGCCTGCAAGCAGCAGAGTGAAATACTCCTCGTGTCTGAAGGATCATGTGCAACTGGTACGTATAACATGCCCCAAGCTGCCCGTGGACCTTGCTGTGCCCCCCAGTACAATAACCTCTGGATGGCAAAAGCCTTTTCAATTCCTGCTTTGAATTCGTTATGGTTAATTCTTTGCAGTCTTGGGCCTTCCCTTTTAAGTAACTTAGTATAGACTCACATTTTATGCTACAGTGTACCACCAACGCTATTTTGAACAGTTCTGCAGAAGTTGATTGTTTTTTAATACATATCTTGTGCTCCTGATCATCCTGTGCCCCTGTGTACGCTTCTGAGCTGTTAGGACAAGTAACTGGAAGCAGATTAAGTGAGCAGATGTCTCATAAATGGGCATCTGGATTACCACAAACCTCTCTGTAATCTGGAGAGAGAGAACTGGAGCATTACTGCCTGCAATCCAGTTTCTTAGGTTTTTCCTTATCCTTATAGGACCAGATTCCCAGCTGGTATGATTCAACAGACCACTGTTTGTAATGAGTCCTGCCAATTTATACCAGCTGAAGATTTGGTCCCAAATACACTTAAAAAACAGGTTTGTGCAACAAGAGTTTTGTTCTGGACTGGTGAAAACTGAGTGGTGTGTGAGACAATTTTACTTAACTCTGAGCATCATGACCTGTTTATATCTCTGCTTTCATGAAACAGCCAGAAAGGTGAATGAGCAAAATCTGTCAGGAAAACTGAGTTGCTTACGTGCAGGAGTTCTTGATGTTTGTCTTTGGTGCTCAGTATCTGCTAGAGGTGGGCAGTGAAGTTAGCTTGAAAAGAGCAGGAGGAGAAAGTCTTTGTTCTTGAGAGAGTTCTTTAAACTTAAAGCAGAATTTTTTCTTGGCTGAGGATGGAGGAGTCAATAAAAAGTACATTAGACAAACTTTTTTCAGTGCTGTAATTTTGTGTTTCATACACCGGAGAGAAAATAAATTTCTTTCCCTGGAAATGTTGTTCTTCTCTGAAGTTGTTACCTGACAATTTTCAAGAAGAAAAAAACATATGCTGCAATCTTTTTGTCTATAAATTGGTTTTAAATGGAGCTCAGACTGACAAAACCTACTGTGGTGTAGGATTTGTTCACGTTAGTAAATTCTCTCAGCACAGCAAATGGTCTTTTTTGGTTCAAACTTTCAGATTAAAGGGATAATTTCATTGCATTGCTACAACTTTTCTAACACCTACCTACAGGCAATGACTATGTGGGAAGCATTTTCTTCGAAACATCTTGTGGATTTCAGAAACAGAGAAGAAAAAAAGTATTTCCTGAAGTCATGATGAATGTCTTTGGCCTCTTTTATTTTCTCCAAGGAGGAGGCTTAGTGGAGAAGGGAGCCGCCACGTACCTTAGGTTTCCCCCTAAGATGGAGCAGAGAGAGGATGCTCAAGAACGTGCAGCAGAGACCTGGGCTTCTTGGAGAACTGGCAGTG
This sequence comes from Serilophus lunatus, assembly GCA_013399895.1. Classification (NCBI taxonomy): domain Eukaryota; kingdom Metazoa; phylum Chordata; class Aves; order Passeriformes; family Eurylaimidae; genus Serilophus; species Serilophus lunatus. Next base: position 1,020,904 of record VXBA01004775.1, on the reverse strand, counting down.
AGAAGCCTTCCTGGCCATGACTGACAGGGGTCTGGGCACTGGAAGCTAGGGCAAGAGGAGAGACACAAGGTCTTTTTCCTTCAAAGAGACAAATAATGTGGTAGCTAATTGTTTGAGACAGGTGATAGCAGGCATTTATTTGGTTTTCTGTGCTGGGCAGACCTGGCACACCTGGAAGAGCAGTTCTTCTCAGAGCCGTGAGAGCACTCTAGTGAAGGCACCTTTCTTTCCTCTCTCCTCAATAGCTCATTTGGGAAACAGCGTCAGGACAAAAGGCGACATCAGAAAAATTGAGGGCATGGTAACTGGGAAAACACTATTATTGCTGTTCCCTTTTTCAGCCACCTTTTGCATCTGTCCTATGTGACATATATCTACCGTTTTAAGCAATTTTTGCAACCAGTTATTTAAACAAAGATTTTTCTTTCCTTTTTAATTTTAAGCCGTGATGGCACGTACAAGCCAGTTCAGATCTGCCAGACCTTGCTGTCAGTAAACGAGACCTAACAGTTCATAGGGTAATTGGATCCTAAAGCAGCCTTTCCAAGCTTTTTTAATTCATTTTGATGCTGATAAATGCATAACTGTTCTGCTGAGGAGAAGGACGGAATGGCAACCTCCCTCTCTTCGCTAAAGAAGAAACTCCTGTTACGCATTATTTTTGGTAACCCTATGTTTGTGTATTTCTGTGCTTTGCCTTGCTTAGAAAGTTTCTTAATGAAGCTCTGGACTTGGCAATTTTGTCATGTTGCATTTTCTAAATTTGTGTCTCTCATCATTCTAGCCAACAAAACGTCGAGAAGAGATAAAATAAAGATAAAGCTCTCAATTTTGAAATTCAGCAACAACCTCAAGAGAAATGGTGTTTCAAGCATTTATCTGAAGACTTTGAATAATCGTAGTCTAATGATTTATTCCAGCTAGTTATGATCTGATGAGATGTCATTGTTTTGTAGAGATAATGGCATGAATTTACAATTGGTCTGTCCTCAAACAAATGGGTTTTAAAATACCTCCTTGGTGGTGAGGATTTAGTACTGACCAAGTAACTTTACACAACTGTTGGGGGCAAAAATTTATTTGTCTTAGTACAACAAAATGAGGAGAGAGTTGTGAGCAAAGTACAGCGTTCCATGGCTTACGTTATTTTCGTGTGATATAAAGAAAAAAAATGAAGACACGAAACAGATATCTTGAGTTAACTACATTCAGATTATAGCTCTATCATTTACTCAGGGATTACATCAAACGTCAGGTATGCTGTAGTACACTTAACTGAAGTCTTGCTTTGCATGCATACTGGACATACTGTAGCACGTGAATATAAATTTTTTTCTGTTCTTTTCTCAGATGCTGGCTCAGGATCTGGGGATGGAGGTAAGAGCCACCTTTTAATATCTCTGTGTTTATGTGTACACACATTGTCTTTCACAATTTCGGATTGTAAGCGGATGTGCTTTGCAATTTAGTTGTCACACTACGTATTGTCTTTCATTCAGCTCTTCCTTTGAAAAAAGGGGTATTTTGCATTTTAGTCAAGCTGGAACCTAATCATGACACGCTGTTTTCTGGGGAAATTCAGAAAGCTATATTATTTCTAATAGGTCTTGGAATTATTCATAGGTTGTGCTATGAGCTCTATCTCCATCTACTGTTACAGTTACACTCATTTGTTTTATGTTTAGGGTAATACTTCTTTTGTTTTTAAAACATGAGCCAAGCCCTTGGCTGCTCCTCACTGGAGGATTCAAGCCAAATATTTTGTGGAAACAGAGAGCACTCTTTCAAAGATACGAAGAAATGTTACAGGAAAAGAACAATGTGTTTTTTTAAGAACAGCAGCAACAAAACAGAATGTGGAAATAGTCCAAACCCTTTGTGGCATAGAGGGGATACTGTAAAATGTAGGTAAACCAGTATTTACGTTGGGAGTTGAGTTTTTTGTTGGTTTTGGTGGGGTTATTTATTTCTTAGGTGCAGTCATTAATGGGTTTGCTTGTTTGGCAGCAGTCCTTCTTGGAAGTATAAATGCTGAGTCTGGGTAATGCCCTGCCTTGAGGTAGAGAATGTGACTTTTGAGTGCTACTTTCATGGTGGGGCTGGTAGGTCAGGCTTCTCTGGGAGGGCCAGGGCTAGTTTGGGTAGCTATGGAAGGTTGTCCTTAAGAGTTACCCTCATTTCTCCCCAAGCTCCCTGAGTAAGCTCTAGAAGCCCCATGACAGGGGAAGGGCAAGGTCAGTGTCAGACTGGGATGCTGCTGGATTCCTCTGGCTGGGGCAGCTTCACCAGGTTTCTGCTTAAGACACAGACAGCAGGTCTGAGCTCTTACCCGGTTTTATGGCTGGCCTTGGTTAGATTCAGGTTTTTCAAATACAGTCACATTATTGAGCAAAACATCACCTAGTCTCTGTTTAATTTTATGAACCAGTATATTAGAGAGCACAATTTGTACATTAAGCATTATTTTTACCTATGAACTGTTCAACAATGTAAGTATGAGGCACCTGCAAGGATCCTGATTTTCTGATATTGGACTCAGGCTGCATTCTGGAAGTCAGGACACTTTAAAATACTTCAGATTCAGCTCCCCAAAGACCACTAAATAAAATATTGCTATTCATTTTCAAAAGTTTTGTCCAGCTATTCCTATTGTGCTATAATATCCTTTTAGATTGTCTTTCTAAACCATTACACCAGAGAAATTTCTTGTTCAGTGCATATCAGAAATCTACAATTCAATTTATATGTATGACAAAATTTTCACACTTATGGTCAATAAATCAGTTTTCAAATGAAGTTGTGCAAAAATTGTCATGCATGTACTGAGGAAAACAAGTAAGATTTTCAGTTTGTTTTATAACCCTGAGATTTGCTGAGTTGATTAGATCATGATGCTAATAACATAAACGTTGTGGGTTCGATCCCCATATGGGCCTTTCACTGAAGAGTTGGACTCACCAATTCTTGTGGGTCCATTCCAGTTCAGAATATTCTGTGAAATCTGTGAACTGAGGAGATGGGAAAACAAACTTGGCCACTTTCTGGAAGTAATGTATTCCATCCTCAAAAAGCACAGGAATGAAAAAACCAGAGTTTACGAAGAGTTTCGTTTTAGAAGCTAAGGTTGACAGAAGATGAACAGAACAGGACCTTGGGACTGACTGGGCAGGTAGTAAGGAAACAGATTTGTGAAGGAGACAGAACTGAATATGGTGTGTGTGTTTAAAGGTCTACAAACCTGCCTTGTATTATTCAAGATTTAGTAGGCAGCTATGGCGGTTCTTAAAGTACAAAAGTATATTTATGTGCTCTAAGAACCTAAATCCCGCCAAGTAAATATTGTCACTACATCACTCTTTACTAGACATGGTCTTGTAAAAGCTGTAATAAATTTTGGATGTCATCACAGAAAGTCTTGTAAAATCCACTCCAGCAATCATGAGTGGGATATGTTTCTATGAGGAGCCTGAGGTCTTAGGCAATCTTGTGTGGTTCCTGTGTTTCTGAAAATTTTCCTTTCTTTTCCTTCTCCATGCAGTTATTAACAAACTAACCAATGCAGCATCTTTTTTAGCAGAACTACAGTCATTGGGGCCCTCCCAAACAGCCATACGTCTGCCTAATTCATCAGAATGGGGCTGTGCTGGATGCTGTAGGTGTCAGAGGTGCTGAGTACATCTGCAGTGAGGCACCTGACATACCTCAGGTACTGGCAGCCCTTAGGAACAGTCGTCTTCTGCCTGATTTGCCTGATTTCTTGTTGGGTTGGAGTGCTGACAGGACATGGGGTAGTGCAGTACTGCAGCATTGCTGTTTGCTTTGTATTGTGCTTGCGTATGTTATGCTGACAGACTTTCTGGTAAGGTTCAGGTTGGTGCAACTGTTGTCTTTGGGAGGTTCCTTCCAGCCAGGGAGACCCAGACTGGGAGCTGGGGGGGCTGCTCTGGGTTTGGGCAGGCTGAGCAATGCTTCTGAGGCATGGATTAGCAGACTCTGGCTAAAAAGACAAACAGTGGATGGACTTCTACTTGAAGGCACTCATAAGTCCTGTCCTTCAGTTTGAATTGCTGAAGACTGTCCTTAGCAGCAGCGCTCAAGACCTGTAGGTGGAACAGGATGTTGCTTCGCGCCACAGTCCATCCGTGTTATTCCCATGGGTTCTCGTATTGTTTTTGTGTGTCGCTCCACAAGCTGTGAGATACAGGAACTAATTTTTCAACAGAATTTTAACTTGTGGTGGGATCTCTTTTGATCTGATGTGATACACATCTCATGAGAAATTAACTGAAACCCAACTAGTAGAAGACATTGTGTTTTTCTGGTTCTTGGAACTCAGCAAGTTTCTTGCTTTGAGTGATTTCCCCCATGACTGACACCAGTTCAGCTTTCAGTACTGCTGCTCCCTCAGTGGAGCTCATCACATGAAATGAGAATTGCTAAAGGGTGTGGAAATAGCTGGAAAGGGGTTGATACAATGGTCAAATGCAGACAAGTGCATCATGTGTCACTCAAGCCTCCTTTTCTCAGAGACCTGGACAGAGCATGAACAATACACCCAGAGGCTGTGTTTTGCATCCATGTTTTCCTTCCACATAGTCCCATCTGGGTTTGCAGAGAAGCCTTCTCAATTTATTGTGTAGGATTTGGGATTTTTTGCTCTCCTGTCAGGAACACTGAAATCAGAGAAGTCCTGGTTTCGTAGCCCTTCCATTATTTTGAGGGCTTTTCCAGGGGTGATTTAATCCTCCTTTATGCTGCACTAACGTACAAAAGTCCTCTGATTTATAAAGTGACGGGGGAACCTTAATCTCATTTGATTAATGAGCCTTCAACATACACTTCTGGGGCTATCCAGTAGATGGGTAAGACAGTAGGTGTTCAAGTTTCTTACTGCAGAAGACATTTTTGCTGTAAATGAAGATGAAAAATGCAGAATCAAGAGCCATTTCTGTGTTTTGATTGCGGAAACTGGGAGTATGGTGTGGAATTATTTAAAAACCCATATCCCAGAAAGATACTAATCAGAAACGCAGAAAGGATGAATGTGAAAGAGTTTATACAGAGAGTAATTTAAAGAGATTCCATTCATTTTCATCTACGCCGTTCTCTAGACAACTGGGTTTTTTTAGAACCAAATGATTCATGTTTTGGTTTTGAGCAGCTTTAAAATGAATTCTTGCTCGTTTCCTAGCTTCCTTCTAACAGCTTCCTTCTAAGAGCGACAAACTCAAGTATTTCATTATAACTCTTAATGGGCTAAGAACATCTCTCCTTGGTTTCATTTTCACACTGAACACTTCTTTCCCCTTCCTGCATTGTCTGTACTCTCAGCTCTGTTGATTGGCTTGCACTCACAGTCGGATGGATTTGCTGTGGGTAACTGTCACAGCGGGGCTTGCTGTGATTCCCAGCATGGCAGTGCATAAGCACCTGCCTTGAGTTAGTTTCAGAGCCTCATTCAATTTCCACTCGAGTCCTGCTGACTTCACTGGGAATTGTATGGAGCCCCTGGGTACACAGATCTTATCCTGGTTTGATTTTTATGTTAATTTTTTATGATCTATACCAAAGCAGAATGAAAAAAAGCAAGTCATAATTCATCAATATCATTGTCACCATTTATTTTACAGTGGCATCTAGAGGTGCTAATTGTAAGGTCAGGACTCCAGTGTGGTATACCCTGATACTGGGAGACACTTTTTCACAGTCTTGGAGAGAACAAAATCTGTGAATCAGAATCTGGATATCCAGGTTGGGCAAAGGCTGGAAGTTGCATCGCACTTCAGCGTCTGAATTGGGAATAGCACATGCCACTTGAGACCCAAGCCAGTGCTGGGTCTTTTGAACCACAGTGTTTGTAAGCAGACCTATATGTCATCCAGAAAGAATCAGAGGTTATACTGCTTTATTTATTCCTAATTTGTTAGGCAAACCTGAAAATCAACAACCTCATAAACCATCTTTTCCCCTTCTCTCTGCCTTTCTTGTTTTGTGTGTGTATTTTACAGATAAGTGTTGGTTAGTTGGTTGTTCTTTCAATTTATCCTTTCAATCTTATCCAGAAAAATTGAAGTCCTGCAGCTCTTTGTAGGTACCAACATGTAGATGTAATGATAGATTTGGTATTCTGGTCCGCCTTTCCCGTTGACTTAGATGTGTGAGCAAACACATACATATTATAAATCTATATGGGGCAGCAGTCATCTTGAAACACTAACACAGAGACAATAGGAAAGGGAAAATTAACACTTTGAATCCTATGCTATTTTTTTAAGGCAAACCATAATTCAGCATGCATATCCTTTTATTTTCTTTTATCAACAGGCAAGTGGCCACTTTGACCCAATTGCATTTGTCTCCATGCTGGTTTTGTATGACTAACTCGAATTCGGCAGCTCTGCTGCTTTTCTGGCGATTTCCCTTTCTGCTTTATCACAGTGTTCATTGATGGGCAGGGCTATGCAGAGCACAGAGAATATCGCTGTAAACACTGTCCTAGCAATCACACTTGAGCCAAAATGCACCATAAAACCTGGAGTTTATACTGATTTGAATGAAGCAGTGTATAAAATGCCGTGCTGATAATACACATGCAGACATATTCTTAATGTATGGGGGAATACTCTGTTCTATTTTAACCTCAGAAAGAAAGGGAATTAATATTTTGAGCTACAGATCTTGTTCCTTCTTTGCCTGAGTGTAGCAGGTGATACAGGCTTCTCTCGTGTGAATTTAGAGTGCTTGCTGACCCCACATGCTATTGTCAGCTGCAGTAAGGCAATAGGAAAGCTTCTTCTACTCTAATTTAATTTGGGAGATATAATTTAAAGCAGCATCAGAAGGTACAGAATCAACTATAAGCAATGTGAAATGACTGGGTAAATACCTCTGGAGAGAATGTTTAAATCTTAAATGATTGACCTGACTGTGGATGGTCAAATATATGTCTCCTTTGTTAAACAGGTTTTTACCTTGTTAACCTCAGCATGGCACTGAGCCCAAACCAATAAGCTCTTTGAAAGGCCAGGTTTATTAGCTCAGGCTCTTCACTGTCCTAACATGATTACATGACTTCTAGTTCAGTGCTGATGTGTATCTGACCTATATAAGAGTTAGGTCAGGAAAAGGCAGTTAATGTCTCTTCATGGCCTTTAAAAATTAAGAAAGGATGAAGTTCCCATATGTTTTTGTTGACTGGATGGGAAGTACCTGGGCATTCATAAGCGCCAGACTTCTAGACCCCTGCCACAGGCATTTTGTGCTGGGTAGGATGCATTAGTAGTGTTGGAAATCCTAGGAAGGTATGGAATTGAGAGGAATGCCAGCTTTTGGATTCTTCTCAGGCTCTCATTTGAGTGAAGTACTGAGCTCATCAACCCTGCTTGACTGAGATGTTCAAGCAAATCCCCACAGCTCCCGTGAACTAGAAGCTCTCCAGGGTTGTGGATAAAGTACCAGTATGGAAGATGCTGGCTTGGGGTTTAGTTGCCTGCGTTCTGCCTGTGCTTCACGTGCTGCTTCTGAAGTTAGAACGTAAAAACCTAATGAAAAACGATACATTTTATACCTGTGCTTGCTTTGTTATTAGTGTGCCAAAGTCCTTGCTGTGTTCTTGGTGTGAGTGCACAGGTCCCACCCATCAAGCAGGCTATCAACACTGAGAAATACCATGGGAAAGAGGTGACCAGTAGTGAAGGATTCGTGGCCTGTTTCAGCCATTCACGCAAAACTGAAAAAAAAAATTAACAGAAGATGCCATGAAGTTCCACAGACTTTTGTAGGCAAGGAGTATAAATGACGTTCATTCATAGCCTCTTTCCTACATTATGCAGTCCTTTATGGTTTTTAGCACTTCATGTAAGTAGCTCAGAGCTACACAGGGAAACTGAATGGAATATGCTCACCTACATCCAAAATTACTGAGGATGCTCTGGATTTGCTTGCAAAGTCAAAATTGTTTTTCTTCATCAAAACAGAGCAAAAAAAATCCAAAATATGCTGTCTAATCATGTGCAATCTGTAAATCCATGAATAACTTAAGTCATCAAACAAATCCTGTGATACTCCAGCAAACAGATTAAAAAGGGAGTGTCCAATCACAAATACTTATTTATTGCTCTGTTATTGTAAACATGGCAAAAGAGAGATGTAGTGGTCTAGATTTGTCTGCTACATCTCTGTAAACCTGGATTAATTTTTCTTGTGACAACTGTGGAGTCACTAGAGATTAGCCGTGAGGACAGTGAGAGGCAAATCTAGCCCACTGTTTTGCTATTCTCTGCAGGGAGTTCTTGCATAGGGGAAAAAAAATGGTTTTTAAGCTTTTACATAGCTTATACCACCCTTGCTATAAGCACGTCACTTCATGGGGTGTGTTCAAGCACATGCTTCATTGTTATCATGTGCTTAAATGCCATTTAAGTTTTTCCTCTGAATGTGGATGTCTTCCACAAGTAGGAACTGAGACAGCCTTGGAGTGACCAGAACTACTTCAGATCCTCATGCATCTCTTCATTATGTATTCTGTGGTTTAGTGATTAAGAAGCTGATTCACTGGGCAGTTGCTTTGAACTGGCTTTGGCGTGACATAGGATTTTGTTAGGTGCTCTCGTGAGATCTTAAAAAGAACAAATGGGATGGAAACGGCCAAGTCTCTCTAAAAGTTTGTGTGCTCGCTTTTCTTTAACTCCTACATTTCAGACCTCAGCTACATCTGGAAAATGTAATATATATTCTGCACTAGATGTTTAAATTCCTTTTTGCCTAAGAGGCTTTCTTTCCTTGCAGAGGTTGGAAAATGAAAACAGAAATTTTGCCTGCTATTTTTGAAGTTAGTGTGAGCTTATCTTCTGGAAGGGCATGACTGATTCCCAGACACTTAGAAAAATGGAGATTGCCACCTACTTTATGTAAATGCACATAGAGGACAAGTTAATGAGTGTGGTGCAAGCCCAGGAATCCAGAACAATTCATAATCAAATCGGGATGAGTTATAATGTTATGGTACAGCACTACCATTTCTTGTTATTTATAAGTTTTATGTTGTAAGATGTTGCCCCAAGACTTTTAATCCAGGTTTTTGAGTAGCTTAGTTTTTCATTTAAAACAAACACATAAAATGTTTTTAGACCTCATTGCTCAGGAGGATACTTGAATAGAAGCCAAAAATGTTCAACAATAGGGAGATACCTAAATTGCATTTGGAAAATATCATGGTTCATGGAAGAGGTCAAAACCATTCCATGTTATTTCATGGGAATTTTTAAATTTCTTGGACTTCTTGATCTCATTTGTTCTAGCTGCATGGTAGTTACATAATGATCGTGCCTATTTAAAACCATTAAAAAAGCAGATATCAAAGCAGGGCTCTTTTTGCCTCTACAGCTCCAAGTATCTTGCAGGTAGGAATTTAAGGACAGCTGCTAAGGAACTTGAATGTTGGTTTTCAGTAAGTCTGAGAACATGAGAATGATCTGAATGTTTGAGAGAATGTATGTTTACCGGTATTAAAAAGGGTAAGGGAGGAAAAAATCCAGATATTTATAGGCCTGCCAATCTGACATTGATTGAGGTAGAGCAGGACATGCAGTCCCGGGCCTGCTCAATAAAGAAATAAACAAGAACTAATGCTGAGCAATATAGGCTGATGTAATAGGTTCTGTCAACTAATTGAAATGTTATTTATGAAGCTACAAGTTTGCTTGATAGAGTGTACGTGGATGTCAGTGAAGTGTTTGGCATGCCACTACATGAAACTATTATTCAAGGATAAGAATCATGTAAAATTGACACGGCACACAGTTAGTGGAGTAAAAACTGCCTTTCGTGATGTAATTATAAGTGGATTTATTGTTGTTAGATGGACAGCATGCATAGAAGGGATCAGCCTAATGATATTTATTTGTTTATTTTACCAGTGACATAGGTGGGAACATACTGTCTTCATCTATCAAGTTCTCAACAGATATATCAAGGGAAGTAAGAAATGAGTGATTCACTGTTGCAACCCAGTCTGATTTACTAAGTAGACTGGTGCAAGAGCAGGCCCTCTCTTGTGACCAAACATAAAGCCACAACCTTAGAGGAAAAACAAGAAAGTACATGAGTAAGTGGGGAAATGCCACTGGAAACAGTGATGCCACAAGGAAAGCTGGAGTTTTGGTAGTTTCTGGGCTTGTGTGAGAATCCTCTGCAAGAACAGTGGGGCAAATATACCCTTAAATACACCCTGGTATATTTAAGAATCAGACTCTTGAGCAGGGATAAAGATGTCAGATCACCTCCACCTTTACCAGATATGGTGTCTGGAGCTCCAAAAGTACTGAGAAACAGGGGACAAGGCTGTGAACAGCCAAGGGTGGTGGTTGCCAAGCAAACTCTGCTGTGAAAGCTTTGATGCCTTCGGCTTTTTAAAGGGAAAGGGCTGCATAGGTCACGATCCGTAAGTAACAGTGTGGGGAACACAAATGAGCAGCAGGGCTCTTTATGCTGACAGACAAAAGGTCTAATGAGATGCTGGGCTGGCAATTAAAGCTAGACAAACTCTGAGTGAAGTTTAGATGTGTGTTTGTAAATGAAGGCAACAGCACAATGAAGTAAGTGATTAAAAGTTATGTAAGATTCTGCATCACTTGAGGTTTTGACACTTGGGTATCTGTATTGCTCTGCTCAAATGAGGATGAATTTGAAAGTCCAGGCCCTCTGTCACGTGGGAGATTGCAACAGATGCTCAGCAGGCCCTTAATTCTAGGTACCATAAATTAGTTTACACATGAAATAGATGGAGTTTAGCCGATTTCGTTCAGCAAGATTGCTGTGTTAAGCAATCCGGAAAGGGATTGATTGTGTGGATATGTTTGTTCATTTCGGAATCCGTACAAATGTGTTTCTCTCTGCACTCTCCCATCTTACTGTGTACATTTACATATGCAGGTAGTGGAAGCGATGTGGGCTTTAGTAGCAAGTGCAAAACCTCATGCATAATGCTCTGCTAATTGATCTGTATTTAAAAATACAGATCACTGTACTGCACTGCACTGCATTTCATGCTAAGGCTTCTTTATGTTGCCTGGCACTGGATAATTTCAGTAGCTCCTGAGTCATCTGAGTCATAACACAACCTTTTGGGCTTCTCTCTGTCCCGCAGTGCTTCTCTGATTCCCAGTGTACTTACTGGTCTATCCATAGCTGGTGCTTAGAGGGAGTCCTGAAGAGGATGATTCACCAGCTATCTCTGGAGGATCTGTCCAGGATTCTTTTCCTCCTCATTTCTTCTGGTGTAAAGGGGCAAGACTGGAGGGGAAGATTGCACCCAAAGCTCTGAAGTTGCAACCGACACTGATCATTATTAAATATAATTTCATTTTTATCAATTGCTACAAAGAGCTTCTCAATGTTTGGTGTGATGTGTCTGGGAGGTGAGAGCAGAGGTGCCTAAGCAGGCTGGAATTGCTTTGGCTCTTACACATTGTCCACTAGATTCAGACAGAGAGGCATCTTCATATTTGTTATAATAGGGCCTTCATAAATAAATAACTTATTCTTCTGTACAGTGCCTGAAGTTTTCATCAAAAGGAGCCTGTTCCATGAATCACAAGGCCAGTGCGGGACAAGTCTGTGCTGTAATTCATTTAGACAAATGTTGAAGTGAATTGATGGACTCAGGTTTGTTTAGATTAGTGGCCTTTTGAAAAATGAGTTGTCCTGTGTGTACAATTTTTCAATCTGTTTACATCTAATTAGCTGTTCAGATTGGCTAAAATTAAGCGGTGTCACTTGTAATGTGTTCAGAGGTGAGGATATGATAAAATAGGCTCTTTTATAATCTCTTCAGCAAGTGGCTTGGAGCACTGGCATAGTGTGAACTGAGGGCGTATGGAAGATCAGTCTGTAATGTGGAAGCAAATACAATCAAGCTGCAATCTCACAAATGCAGTGAATTTTCTAATCATCTCTCTGGTAACGATTCAAAGAGGGAGCAAGTTTTTCTGTCATCCTCTCCCACAACTCCTTTTTTTGGCAGATATGCCTGGCTGTCTGGGGCATGGTGTTGGGATGACTGCCCCTGTACTCTGGCATCTTTACCTGTTTCACTATTGATTCCTACTTGCTAGATATTCCTCCCTGGAGACAGGTCATTTGAACAGCTTGAAATCTAAAAACTGATTGCTGCAATGTCAGGTTTCTAATTCTGCAGCTCTGCTGATAGCTTTGGAAAGTCCCTATCAAAGGCAGAAAATACAACATTCTTCAGCAGACTTTGTTCTGCCACCATACGGCTCCAATTCTGTTTTACTGCTCCAAAGCCTACAGGCTTTCACATGTTTCTGACCAAATATTCTGCTATTAATATGTAAGCTTCTCGGCAATTAAGCGGTGCTTATTGCTGCATCAGTGCTTTTAGACCGTGACCAGCAAGCAGCACCCTCTGTATGGCAGCAGCAATTCAGTTCTCGTGCTTAGTCATGGATACATATCTAAGGAGATTTTGGCACAGGTTTTCTCAAATATTTTTGAGAGTTTTTGTCAGTCTTCTCTTTCTTCTTGGCTCTCTAGAGGCCTTTGCTAGTAATGTGCAGAGCAACCCCTTGCCCTTGTACAGCAATCCCCAAGAAGTACAGCATTTGCCTTTTTGCAAAATGGCAAGCTTTTGTATGGCATTAAGTGTTGTCTCCTGCCTCCAGCTCCCCGTGGCATGGTACAACGGTGCTGTCCCCTCTCAGTGGCCACTTGTCCCTGTAGTACAGGTCATCATAGTGTATGTTGTTCCCCCTGCCCCATTTGTGTGAGGAGCTTCAGTGGGGCCGTGGCCCACCTTCTTGGTGTCCTGCCCTTCTTCCTAGGACCTGCTGTGCCAGGATTAGTGGTGATGCACCCGAGTATCTCTGCTGGGTATGAAAGCTCAGCAAAGTGGATCAGAACTTCAGGGGCAGGATCCTGCCGCTCACTCAGGTGCCAAAGGAGAAACAGCACTGTAAAAACTATAAAAGCTGGCAGGAGCACTGCCTGGTGAAGCCTTTGCAGCCAGCATTGGAGAGGCTCGGCAGATGACTTGCTGTGGGATCCTGGAAAAATGTGCTTGGATATTTTCCTTTGACTTCTCAGTTACCATTCACATGGTATGATCTGTTAGTCTGTAATCCTTTGGGGTGGATCAAATCTGAGGTTGATCTCATCACTTCATCAATCTCCTAAAGGTGAGAGTGGCAGATGCCTGAGCAGTATCTACAGGTAGCAACAATAATTTTGGGGCTTTTGTTTAAAAAGAGAGCATTTTACCTGGAGAGGAACTCTTCTAAGCAGTAGAGTAAATCTATATCTGAACCCATTAGTGTCATTTACGGGTTCAGGTTGGAAAGACACAGTACATGCCAGCTCCTCTGCTACAAGGAACTCTTTTCTGGATGCCTTTACCTGGATAATAGCTGCTTTTAGGCTGAAATCTTCCTTATATTGTTCAGGAGGATTTTCTTGGATTCTTTTTTTATTTGAAAACAGTACCATGAGCCGTCTTTGAATTGACAGTAGTATGTATGAATTGAAAAGTTTTATTTGTAAGGCATTCATTGTTACTTGAAAGTAGCAGTTTTAACAGGCGTGAGCTGGTACTGGGCTGTCTTCTAGAGGATTTCAGTGTTTCCTTTGGGCCTATCCATCTACTTGAAGTTTGAATGCCTCCTTTCTATCTCAACTCCTGTGCTATAATATCTATTAATAAAAGCGAACCTCTTGGTTTCAGTGGGCAGTCAGACAGATGCGTTAAGGTAAACCAGGTTTACAGATATCAGATTGATTGAGAATAATCTATGATTTGATACAGTCTCAAGCCAGTGCCAGGGTGGACAAAAAGGTACCCTTAATTTGCAAGTAATGCCAATGAAACTCTGTCAGTAGTTTATGTGTTGGAAAGAATATCTAAAGTAATTTTCTAGACTGTTATAGTCATTTGTAAACAATTCTAAAGACAGAACACAAGAAGGTTCGAAGTTGATGATAAAACAGTCGGAAGAATCCTTTACACGTTGTAGCCTGAAAATTCACCGGGCTACTTCGTTCTGTTTTCCTTTCATCTTTAGTCTTTCTGCTTCATTCCTTTTCAGTTTAATTCATGGGAAGGAGAGATTTTGCTTTGTCTCAACTAAGGAATTAAACAGCTGCTAGAGGCAGGGAAAATGGTGGCATAAAGAATCTTTCATTGTATTTCATTAAATATATCAGAAGTCTCTTTGTTGAAGAGATTGTTAGTGCAATCTGTGTAATTAGGAATATGCACCTCCCTTTGTTTTAGGTGATACATTGTGGCGAGGCATATAATCTGCATTTTCTCCTTCCATAAGTGCTATGACTTCAGGATCAGGACACAGTCATCTCTGCTGTTTCTGTGTTTAATGGCATTGTAGAACTAACTGATGAAGGAACATAAAATCCTCAACAGATTCCGTTCTGACAGCAGTGAAGATCATGGAAAGCTGTCAGATTGCACAAATTGCTAAGGTCAGGTTAAATTAGTGCCCAACTACTTGTAGAGGTAGTAGGTGCTAGGATGTGTGATACAACTGTCACTGTGCGAATCCCAGCAAATTCCAGTCTCAAATTGATGGCACGGAGAATTCATTTAGCCATGTCACTTGTCAAATGGTAATGTCTCAGAGTGGGGCAGGCATTGAGAATTCTTTGTGTTTTTTGGGACGTAGTGTCACTTTTACTGTTACTTGCAAGGAGCTAGAGTGGTTCAGCTTGATGTCTTAGCTGAGCTTATAAGCATGCTGAAAGTTCTAGCAACCGTCATCTTCATTACCTCCCCTGAGGGAGAAAACTGGTGATGAAGGTGCTTTCATCCTGCGGAGACAAAAGTAAGCATACTGTAAAAAAGTAAGCATTTATGTACTTAAAGGGGAAAGGGAGAAGACATCACAGAGCACCCTGGCCTCGTGACCCTTTGGGGCACAGGACCCTTTGGGGACATTGATATGTCCAAGAGAGGTGGCAAAGGAACACGGTGAAGTGCAGAAGAAATAGCCAGTAGCGAGGGAGGAAAGGTCTTCTGTTCTCTCATCCCCCTGGCTATAGTTGCATTGTTATTGTCTGGAAAGATTTAGTGCCAGAGGGTTTCATAAAAGACAGTAATCCTAAGCTTGTGTTACAGAACTTCTCTTTCTTTAAGGTAAGCGGTCACACAGGGCTGCTGTAATTTGGCTCTTAGCAATAGCAGCCAGTTATGCCATAAACACCATTGAGACAAATGTGATGTTTACCAGAGGCAGCCATGAGATGATTTAACTAAACCTTAGTCTACCGCTTGCCAGATTAATTTTTGGTATATTTTACATTGCACTGTTACTAAAAACATATGTTAAGAATAATAGTCCTCTCCTAGCTTGAGTTTCTCCAAAGTGCTCAACAGATTCCTCTCTGTTTGAAGGAAGGGTGAAAAATGTGCTTTTTAAGAGCTCCTGTTGTAACCTCCAATTCAGTATGTAGTTTGCAGGCATTGTAGAGGATTAGCTAGAGAGTACTCCAGAGGTGCTCTTCAATTGTCATCCTGCAACTGACAATGTCAACTGAGGGAGAAGAATGTAGGTAAGAAATGCAAATAAGCCAAAGAGGCTGAAAATGTTGCTTTCTGCTTTGGCTTGTCTTTCAAAAACAGAAGGTATAATTTCTGATCCTTTAAACCTACCCATGAATGAAAGCATGTCAGGATATGCTCCAAAACATTTGCCCGCTAGTGTCTTCTGTGTAGAAACCATTCTGAGTATGAAAAGCTGTGTCTCTGCTTTTACATGCATAATTGTAATTTTGTAAAAAAATTTAAGCTTTTAAGCCAACCACAGTGTCTTTGTGATAAAAACAAGAGAAAGGTCAGTGAAGCTTGTTCTTTATGAGAAGCAATCCTAACTGATGGTCAGAATACTGTAATGGTAAACTGAGCCATGTTTATGTGGTGCAAGCACAATCAAGCTTTTCACTCATTTCAGCTGCTTCTGGACAATTGTTTTCGAGTAGATCTAGTCTTTAGCTAGACTTAATTGAGAAGCTGGTCTTAGTAATGAATTTGTAGGTGTTTACTGGCCCTGGAAGTTTTCACTATAATGCATTCAGTATATCATATTAAAAATGTATATCACAACTGAAGCGGTTCTGTAAAACAAGCTTTAATGCAGCATCTGCTTATTTGTGCCTTGGGGATGTGAGACAACAGCAAACTGCTTACTGCTTGAGAAATCAGCACACCACCACAGGCGTTGCTCTGGTGTTAGAAGTCAGGGCAGTGCCTTAATCTGGATGCAGATCAAGTTGCTGTGTTGATAATTAGAAGACAATAAGCCTGCATGAAATTGAACCAAGATGTATTGAAATCAGCTAGTAATTCTCCTTAATGCCGACTGGAAGTAAGCCATGTCAGAAGGTAACCAGAATGCATTATTGTTTGCCATTATAAAAAGGTCCATTTAAATAGCTCTCTCTCACCTACGGCTATTTAACCTTTTGTAGGTATGAGCATTACAAGGGAGCCTAATGCATATTTTGTGTGCATTATTCTGCATAAATGCATGCCCACAATTTTTATGTTTCTATGTGCATATTCATCATGAATCCAACTGGGGTCAATATATTTCCGAATCATGTCACTGGAGATAGCCAGGAGCAGCTGTTTCCAAAGAAGGTGAAAGAAGCTTCATCCTTGAGCTACCCTAGTGGGAAATGGCTCACTGAAACCTACCAACAAATGCTTGGCTTGTGCGACAGGATGGGAGTGTAAGTGGGAATATGAACGGTCTCATATAAAAAATGTGTTTGTATCTGAGAGCCAGCTGTGAAGAAATCTAAATGCTGGGGTCTGGTGAGATGATAATGAGCTTAATGGAGATCTCTTTGCTGAAATGAAACCTATTTCATTAGATGTCCTCTTTTCCGTGGATTCTGAAAGCTGAACACAAGACCCTTCAGGATGCTGGGGACCTTTCCCTGTGCTGGCTCCTTTCAGCTTCAACTCCTTTGTAAAAGATACGTGTTGTTTTAGGGAAGCACTGCTACTCTTTAAATCATTTTCTTTCGCAGCATTTCAACTTATCCATTTCCTCCCTACGCTTTTTGGACTCTTATTTTTTGTGCTAATAGGACATTATTAGTTTTATTTATAGTGAGTACTGTTACTAATTGTTAGGTGATTGACTGTAGTGCTTTCCCGTAATCTAACATAACTGGCTGCAGTTTGCTGTATTACTTCATAATACTTCCTTCAAAACAGATGAACTTGTGCTTATGTTGATCAGTAACTAAAAGGAAGAAGCTAAGGCAGCATTTGAAATCTCATAGATACAGTATGCCTATGAGCTCTCACTTGGTCTGATCAGCAACCTTATGGTGGGTTTAATTTGGAAATCATTATTTGGACAAAACTGGGGCAGAGCTGCATCTCAGCTGGTCCTGAATAACCTCGCGAACATCAGCCTCTCAGTGCAGCTCAGACAGCAGATGCGCTGTTTATTTACAGACAGATGTAGCTGGAATCTCAGATCTGCGTCTAATTTTGCACTGCCACAGTGAACAGTTTTAAAAAAGCTATGTGGGCACCTTGCCATTGCTCAGGCAGCAGGACAGGAGACATCCTGTGGAGCCTGGCCAAGGTGAAGGCTGAGAAACTTCCCATTGACTCCTCTTCTGTTCTCAGCTCCAGAGCGCCACTTCAGGTGGTGGTAGCAATACAGAGCAGACTATTAAAAGAAATATGTTTATGCTGTTAATTCTATCAAAATCATCATCAGAAGCCTTTGCTGAAACTGAAGGTGTTACTGTGCTGTTCACCCAAGCAGATGAATAGGGAAGAGTCTTAATATCCTTCATGCACTCCATGCCAGAGCAGTCTGGATGCAGGCAAATAGACACCACCAGTGGCATTGGCTGAAGATTCGTAACTTTAAGGGCTGCAGCTGTAGGAGTGAATCTGGTGGTGTAGCTCTGCCTGAAACCTAACAGCTAAATTAACCCATCTGGGTATGTAGGCATTTAATACTTCCTCTAATCACGTGGTAGTGGCAAAGGAAGTACAAGCTATCCAAACCTTTGATTCCCGAAGTCTGATGCCTCAGGAAATACCTTTGTTTCTGAATTTATTCACTTATGGATCATTTGGTCTGGTGTTCACACAACAAGTGAGTTCTTGAAAAAAAGTTACATTTTTCATCCATTATGTGTTGAAAAAGGTTTGATTGTAGCTTCCTTGATCAGATGTAATGGTTTGTGCCATTCCTGAAGGAGTTCAGGATTCAAAGAGCTTAGTGCCTTCTGCTTAGAGGCATTTAAATAAACTGATCTTATTCCTGCTTTGCTCTTTTGGAGTCTCACGTTCTTTAAATCTAAGGCATTTTATGGCTGTTCCTTAGACCAGAAGGAGAGAAGAACTCGTGTGTCAGTGTTTGTATATGTATCACATAATATATGGACATATAATAAGTAAGATGGCATTACTTATTTAAAACAAAACAAAAAAATTGATTCATTTATTTTTAAAGCTGTGAAAAGCAGGATGGTTCTTTTTTCTTTCTTTTTTTTTTTTAAAGGCCTGCAGCAGGCACAGACTATGAAAACCCGCATTATTAAAATTGACAATCACAATAATGCTGTAAAATCCACAGGAAGAAGCTCTGATGATTGAAAAGCCAAGGAAATAATCAGTAGTCAAGGGCAGACAGGGTTCCTAAAGGGATTCCAGCTTGTAGAGAAGAAATAATACACCAGGAAGTAACAAATGGAATTAATTGGTTCTTCAAGTAGAACAGTTACAGGAGGAAGGAGAATTATACATATGTATTATTATTTAAATAATGGGAATGAATAGAGGACTCTAGACCTGCGGGTAGCACACAAACACTACTAAGAGACCCTGGGCTGCTGAAATAAATCTGCGTTACAACTGGGCAAGAAAAGAGAAGAATAAGGTGCAGCAGCTCCACTTGAACTTATCTTGGCTGATGATGAATTTGTTAAAATGTTAGACCTTCAGGTTTTAAAATCCCATTTTTGAACACTGAAAAGTTCCATTTGCTTTTCATTTGTTTGTTTATTCACGGGTCCTTGCTTGCTCTGAAATAAGCAGCTTCAGAGTTAGAATTCTGCAAGCCTGACATTTAAATGGCAGTTTCAGTTGTATGTAATTTTCTTCTTCCATCCTTTTGGGAGTATTTTAGTATCCTATTATGCAGTGACTGTACTACAAACTGAAGTTGTCTGTGTACAGTGGATTGCATGTCCTCTTCCATTTCATCCCTAGCTCTAAGTGATAGTTCTGTGTGGGAAGCTTATAAGAATTGAAGGAGCTTGTTGTTTGTAGTTTGGCTGTGTGCTCTTTAAGTATGAAGGTACTCTGACAAACATAAAATACTGTTCTAATTCTGAAGTGGAAAATCTTCAGCAAATCTAAAGTCAGAAACTTGTCATAGCAGCTATACTACTTCCATTAGAGGAAATCCCTATAGCATCTTTCAAATAGACCCCGTGTGTTTCTCCTAAAAGGCATAAACCAACTTTCTGCTTTTCCCAGCTCTTACAATTAGCAGAGATAAAAATGTTCAGGATTTCAACAAGCTTTTCTGCAGGAGTGCAGATGTGACTCTTGGTGACTCAAACATTTCCCAGAACTTAAGTTACCCTCTACATAATTATTTCAAAGAATTATCCTTCCAAAATTAGAAAAAAAACCCATGTAATTACAACTGCAATACTAACATACTTGATGTCTGCCTAATGTCTGAGCATCAAGTCAGAGGCTGTATTTTCGAGCAATATACACAGCATTGTAGGCGAAACAAATTGTGCACTGCAAAGTCTTGAACAAAGATGCTAAATATATGGGCTCCGCATCGTTTATGCCATGGCTAGAAGAGAAACTGAGGAAAGTTATGTTTCATTCTAATTACTCTTTCTCTACCCTCTTTCTCCTTTACATATTGATCCGAGTGTTTTGAAAAGCACAGCAGTCTCAGCTCAGCTCGCCGTGGGCTGCCGAGGTCCTGCCCTGCCTTTTGCTGGCCTTGCTGTTTTCCCGGCCCCTCGCTGTCAGTGCACCACCCAGCAGAAAACACCTTCGTCCTCTGCTGACTGTTGCAGTGCAGTGGCTCAGAAGCACCTTGGGAAGGGGCTGAGGAAAGGCAGCCACCCGCTTTCTCCAGGGGGGTGGCAGAGCTGGAGAGGATAGGTGTGCCTGTGTCTGATGCCGCCGGTTAGAGTGCTCTGCAAGCATCATCATTTATGAGTTGTTTTGTGGGGTTTTTTTTAAAATATAACACCTGATTGAACTCCCTCTTTTTTCTTTTTTTCTTTTTTTTCCAGAAAACTTTTTGTGCTTCAGTAGCTGATTTGACTCCGCCTATTTTAAAAAAGTCTCCAGATTGTTCAGCCTGTTTAAATCTTGCTGGACTTTTGTTCACAAGGAGCTCTGAGAGCTGGAGTGAGTGGAAAGGAGGGCAGCACATTGATATATGTGGTCAAAAATGTAACTTGCAGCGCAGTGATGCATTTATGTGACATGGCATACTCACGTGAATCAAATGTGCTGTTTTTACGGCATGTATTAAATGTGAAATTGTGACTGGTGTTAGAGCAGTGCCAGAATTCCTGCCAATGTGCCATGTAATTTTATTTTAAGAATGAAAGGTCTCGAGTGAGAACCCTGTATTTCCAGCGAATTTATTCCATTTGCCTAGGGTCAGCTATGCCCATAGGTCATTGCCCCCTTTATGTTTGATTTCTTCCTTACACGACATTTGATTTCATCTCAGAATATGAGCAGAGAAACCTACATGGCTTCTGCAGCTGTAAAATTGTGTACAGTGCATGAGAATGTCCCTTTTGTATGTGGAGTGCTCCACATCTGCAGCCAATGTTGACTGAAGTCACTGGAGCTGTGTTAGTGTAGGTAAGAGCCTAACCCAAGAGGTGTAGTTGGTCGATAACACCTTTGGCTGTGAAATAATGCCTTCCAAAAAATGGGGTGTGAGTTGAATTGGAACTTATGCCAAAAACCGTGGTACTGCCTGCAGTGCAGACCTGGGCCAGGGGTGCCTTATTAATACAGAAATTGGCTTGGAAAGTAGTTTGTACTTGCCTGACTTGAACCTTGTGAAGGGACCCCTTTTGCTACAAAAAACATGATATTTCAGAGGAACTGGCTCCTTAAAGTCGTGTTCTGGTGTGCCAAGGAAAATGCCTGTCTGTTTTTAAAACATAGGCATGGCTTTGATCCTCCTGCATCAGAATGAGGTGATTAATGCCAGGGACAGACTAACACTGGAGGAGAGGAGAGTCATGATGGCCATTAGACTCCTGAGGGCCCCCACCAGCTGCCACCGTGTGCTGCAGAAGGGTCCAGGTCAGGCAGCAGAGGAGCAGCAATGAGTCACTGCTTTGGCTAATTGGGGTCTGTCAAGTTCAAGTACAAGATGGGATCACTGGGGACAAAAGGAGGCAATACACAGATGAGCTCAGCAAAAGTAAGAGTGGATTTTAATATTTACCTCTGGAATGTTTCTCAACTTTCACTATGTTCACCTAACTTCATATCTCTAAAAATAAAATCCCACACATATAACATGATTTCAAGAAATTATTTTATTGTAATTATGGCTAATCCAATTAAAGGTGATTTGTAATGACTGCAAATTAATTACAGAAATACTGGATTTAATGAGTGGATTACTATTTGTTTTGATAAAAGAGAAAATGCAAATACCTAGCTAGACTATTTAGTTCAGTTAGATCATGCTGAGCTCAATACTGCTGGATTTACAGCACCATTTGTTTCCACAATGAGGGACAACATAGTCTCATCTGAACGTATAGAGACAAACTGTTTTCCTTTCAAAGAGTTTATCTGTATGACAGGGTCAGGATTTTGTGATTTTTGTGTAAGGGAAATCAGATGTGATGTCTGAAATCGGAATNGTTTATCTGTATGACAGGGTCAGGCTTTTGTGATTTTTGTGTGATGTCTGAAATCGGAACTTGTTGAGATGAATTGGGAAGTACAGAAGTATCCCTTTCTTTTCCTTTTTTTTAGGGGCGGGGGGAAGTTTTTTTCTAATTTTCAGTATAAGCTTCCTGGCTTTTACATAGGTGGCTGCTTGACAAGATGTTTGCATGTACATGTTCTCCCGTTCAGCAGCAAGCTGAATCTTTACTGGCTTGACTGATCCTGTTTCGACCTGATCCTGCAGCTGCAGAAATAAAGAAGCATAGGTATATGTTTAGGCCAGGCAGCTGGCAGCCTGGAAAACCCAAGGTGAGAGGCAGTGGGCACTGTTTCAGTGACAGGTGTGGTGGTGAACAGTCAGGGGAAAAGTCCTCGTGCTGCTGCTGGAAGGTTGTGCCATGCATGGGTGTGGTAACTTACACGATTGTGTTGCATCTCAGCACTGAAGCAAAGGCAGGTGCAGGGCTTTGATGGGGTAGCATTTTGTATGGAGGTTTTGGCTGGGGGACACAAAGTAAATATGACAGCTCTGCTTTTGCACCTTCCTGGTCACAAGTAGCGTGGAGTTATCCTGCTTCCTACAGGACTGAATTGAAAAGCTGGCTCTGGGGGCTGCGTGTCTGTGTTGTAGGTAGAAGAAGTACTTGTTGATAAGGTCCAAGTCTTGAGAAGTCAAGAGGAGCCTCCCACAAAAAACCACAAGTGTCTCGAGGGTCTAATGGGGAAGTTTCCAAGTTACCAAGCTTTGCACAAATAGAAATGCGGTCTTGCTCCAGAGGGGTGTACAGACTTTGCTCAGGTAGTTCCTTAGTGGACGTATCATCTTCCTCCACCTTTTTCTCCTCTCATCAAATCTGTCACTTCATTTTGACCGTCCATCAGCTTCTTATGTGAGTGCCACCACCTCACCATCCACATGCTCCCCTGCACATGGCTTGGACTTGCTTCATCCTCAAAGTCTTTGGAGCTTTAAGTCTGTCTTTATGTATTGACCACACAGTTGTATTAGCAGAGTTTTTCCAAGCAGCTAACTCTTTGGTTTTGTTATCAAAGGTGATTGACTAACTAAATGGAAATGAGCTTCCTTCCCAGCAGCTCTTGCAGCAAATTAGCAATGGAAGAAACTCTGGTTCCTAAGGAAGTCAGAAACTACTGAGCAACCTGTAATCAAGGTTCTCCTAATGTTGTGTTTTAAGTAGACCCATTATCATAGCAATGTCTTCCTGAAAGCATTTAGACTTCATTACCCCATTAGAGAAATTAACATATTTTAGCTGATAAGCTTCTGGCACATTCAAAAACTTGCAATAATGCTGGGTGTTGAAGCTACTCTAAAACATGCTTTCATTAAAGGGGGCTTGTGCCACCTAGGAAATATATAAATAGAAAACCCATAATTAAAATGCCACATTATCTTATTCTGAGCTTAGTGTGTCTTGAAATTTAAATATACACCACTACCTAGAATTTTCCAGCAGTATTTTTCCAATTTTATTAGCATAGCGGGGGAAAACAATAGATGTGATTGCATTTATTTTTGGTCTTTGGTTGATTGTTTTTTGGTTTGGTTTTGGTTTTTAGAAAACAGAATTTCAAATATGACTTTAGTAGCTGTCTTTTTATCTAAAATTGGAATAAATCTTTTTAAACCAGTCCCTGACTCTAAGGGGTAGCTGGTCATCATTGTGATGTTCAGAGGGGAGATTGCACAGAAGCACATCTGGAAGAAATGACAAGGAGAATCAGCAGGGTCAATGCAGAGCCAGTGTAAGCATGTGTGATTGCAAAGTCAACAGAGAAAAGCCAGTTTATGCCAGAATTTGATCTTGAAGAAAAATGAAAAGTAACAGAATCCATAAATATGAATGTAAGGAGACCTTCTTTTTTACTTTTTGCAAAAATAGCCAAAATTCACATTTCCGAGTGCTTTCATGGTCAGAAGAATGTATAAAGCCAGTTCCTGTGGTTTGGTTCACAGCAGCTCTCTCCTCCAAAGGTCCTTAATGCTGTTAAGTGCAGCATTTTAGTACAGCCTGTCCATCAGTAGGAGCTCCGGCTGGGGTTTCTCATCTGAATGAAGCTGCTTATTCTCATGAGGCTTGTAGGGAATTAGTATTCTTTTAAAATCTGATCCAAAAGTTGTGGGAGTCATGCAGAGGATGAAGGAAAGAGAGAATCAAAAAGTTATTGTGCTTCTCTAACAGTAATAGAAGTGCCATGTGAACTCTGGAGAACAGATTTAACTATGGAAGAGCTAAAACATTTTTGTATTTGCAGTGCAGATCTGCCCCACTCTGTTCCAAATCAAATTCAAAGCCTTGTTGTAATGGAGTTGTGGAAGCTCAAGCTCCAGCCTATATGTAGAGTCCTGCATGGGCCCTGGGGTAAAAGGGAAAGCATCCAAGGAGTGGGGGATCAATACAGCCACTTGATTAACAAAGGGGTGATGCAGAGTGTAAGGCTGTATCAGTGGACAACTTCTGGTTGTAATTACTGTCACCCCTTCCAGGGCGTATCATGGTCTCCCAGGTCAGGGAAAGGTTTTACAAGTTTGGCCGTTTGAAATAGTCTCTTAGTGTTTACAGTTCAAACCAAAACGAGACCAAAGCAAAACAAAATACCAAAAATCAAAAGAACAAAAAAACCACACCCCACCCTGCTTCCTGATTCATGCACAGAAATCTTGGACTCGTTATTCTTTGCACGTTTCCATGAGTTGGAGGTTGTTCTCCTTTTTAAGAGGGACTGCAACAGGCAGAGGGAGGCATTCAAACGTGCTCGTGTTCTCATGGGGCACTGAGAAATCTCACACGTGTGGTGCAGGTTTGAGAGCTCATACTACTTAATGGGCCCTGGATAATTGGCTCCTTTACTAGTCAATAAATGACCTTCTGTGTACTTCTAGAAAATTATATCTTGATTGATTGTAAGCATGTTGCATTTTTTTGAGTGTTTGTTTTTGCTGATAGGGAACACCCCAGAAGCACAGTCAAGGCAATCTAGGCGCCATTCCCTGGGCACAGCTTTGTGATATATTGGCCGAGCTCAGCACAAAAGTAGCAAGTTCCCATTCATCAGACTGAGCTTCGAAAGCATGGCAGGGAGAGAGGGTTTTCTCTATACTAATGATCTAATATACACTGTTGGTATCAAAACTGTCATAGCAAGGACACTGGTAGGAGTAAGAATGCAGTCAGCTCAGAGCGGTGCTTCTGGCATTATCTGGCACGTTTGCAAAATATATCCTTAAAAATGTAATTATACAGAATTCACAGAGGTCTTATGAAACATGTGTCAAGTTGGATGTTTATCCCAATGGAAACCAACTCTGACATTCCTCTCTATGATGAAATGCGATCATGTGTGGGTGTGTAATGACATGTATGCATACACACATAGGTATCTGCATTTGTATATATAGGCAGAATGTGCATGACAGTGTGCATATCTATATATTTGCCCGCTCACAGGTGCAGGAAAAAGGTGATTAGATGCCAAGGATGGCAAATTTTTACAGTAACTTCATAAAGCAAATCTGTAATTATCTGATATTGTATCTTATACAAAAGTTACCATATGGCTTAGACTTAAACTCGTCTTCCTCCTGTGCTCTAAAAGTTTGGTAAATTCAGTATTTCAGGTGGGGTTTGAGGTTGTGGGAGCCACCTCACAAAAGCACCACCAGTGGATTACCTGCAGTTGCCAGGCCAGTGGGTGGCAGGGGGACATCTCTCACCCACACCAGCAGTGCTGGGCAGAGGACAGCCTGGGAACATCCTAGGCTGGAGAAAAGACCCAGGTATGAGTAGTACAGCATCCAGGGAGAGCTTCCAAATGTTGCCTTTGGCCTCTCTATGCTTGACTTTTAGCACAGCGTTTGACTTTCATGGCCTCTGCTAAATTTATAGAGGTGCTTATGCCAGGAAACTCTGCTCTGAAAATGCTTACGGGCTCTGCAGAGAAGACAAGCAAGTGGGCAAGGAAAAAGTAGTAGCTCTCCTTCCATTTTACTGCTAAAGAACTGAGATGCAAGAGATTAATGGATGTGCCCAAGGTCATATTGGAAATCTGCAGCAGAGCCAGGCGCTGAATCCAGATACTCTGCATCCCAGCTCAGTGCTGTAGCCATATTTTTTTCTGCTATTATTTAAAAGAAATACTGTTCCTGGAGAGTGGAACAAATCAGAAAAATAAGCTGGTAGTGTGCGAATGAGAAAAGGTCATTTGTCCTGTTTCATCACTTTGTTGTCCAAAGATCTAATTACTTGGGGAATTACCTCAATGGCTTTCAATCAGTGCCTGTCTGTCTTAGGTCATTCCACACAACTCACCTTGTCAGTTTAAGATGCTTTGTAAAGACTTTTTTTTCCTCCTCTTAATTAAAAAATAATGCTCCTGGCCAGCTCTTCTGCACGTGTTTTTCAAACCTATGCATGAGGCTGAATACTGGTAGAACCAAGCACTTGTACTCCTGACATCTGATGATTGCTGTGTAAGAAGCGAAGCGCTTTTACCTGCAATATATCAGAGCTTTCCACAGATTAGAGATGACTTATAAATTACACTGTGGAACTTCTTCACTTGCAATTGAAAAGTAATCGCTGGGGTGCTGGGAGGTGTGGGCCACTTAAGAGCACAGAATTTCTACACTGTGCAGTCCCTGACAGCACATTTTAAAATCAAGGATGACTCTAAATCAGCTTGTTTTAAAATAATGTGTTTCAGTTCTGTTATTGCCTTTCGTTTTCAGGATCTTTAAGGATGCATTTATATTTTCATGGGGGTTTTTTCTCTGCAGTCACAGAGTTGGGCAAGACTTCTCCTGAGTCCTTCACTCACCTACTCCATGGAATCACTTGTATGTGTCCTTGGTTCCAGCACCCAAGGCCAGCACAAGGCCAGCAGGTAGCATACATACCCTAACAGAACCATGACATAAGCCGCTCCCTGCGTATAGCAGGTTATGCAGGCAGGTGACCTGGAAGAAATAGAAAATCAACAAGAATGTGCTCATTCTCAGTGAATAGCATTTTCAGCCTGAAAAGTGCTTGGGATCATTCCCCAAGAGGTCTTCTCCCCTTCAACTTTGTAACTCTTCCAATTCTTTTTTTATGCTGACCCAGATTCCGGATGACTGATTTTGGGTAGGACCGTGTGTATACCCCTGAGTTCTCAGGATAAGCTTTTCCTGCCCCTGGCTCCTTACTCATGCTGATCTCTGCATGGAGACAATGTTTGCCTACTCTTAGTGCCAGGGATACTGGGGTTTCGTGGAAAGACCAATTGTTAGACTGAACAATCCTTCTCTCGTCCTTCCATTCTACTCCATAAATCTCTAACCACACTTTGCCCTGCCAGCTGTTAATTCCAAGTGAGAGCTCTAGAGGTTCTTCAGCAGCAGGCACAGCCGCTGGTGCATGGCTAGCTGAGGCTGTCTCACCTTCATGGCATGGGGGATTAATATGCTGCAGTGGTCAGGAGCATAGTGTGCATTTTGCAAGACCGGCAACTTCTGAGGAGAACAAGTCTTTGCCCCCTTAAGTTTACAATGTAAGTAGGCCAAATCTCAGTTAATGGCTTGAAAATAATTTCTACAAAGCTATAATTAGGTTAGATTGTACCTTACCCTCTTTTCTTTCCCCTTACTATGAATGGAGTCAGTGACCTAAAAGCTGTGTGCCTGACTCCATCCCTTTGTTTCTATAATTAACATTGTTTACTTAGTATTTTCCTTACTGCTGAGAGGGACAAAAGCTTTTTTTTGTTCCCCTTAGATGCAATTTGTATGATACCGTATTTATTTAGAATTAATGACAATAACCATGTCCATTCTAGGCTCTTATGCAATTATTCAATCTCCCTCAACTTCTGCACACATTAATGAGCTCACTTGGGTGGCAGAGAAAACACAAGAGTGAAACTGCCTCATTTCACAGCTTTCCAAAAAAATGTACCCTCATTTTCACTTCTTTCCTTTCTCTTCTCTCTGCCTTCTCTTGCTCCTTGGCTGTGCATTCTGCTGAACCTGATCAGGGTAGTGCAACCTGATCTTTACCAAAGAGCATAGTTGCAAATTCAACCCATAACAAGTTTAAAGTGGCTTCAGAAAGGAAGGTAGAGAACAAGACACTTTTTCAACTCCACCTTACAGCAGGAATAAACTCTTCAAAAAAGTTTGTCTGTATTCTCAGACTTCTACTTATTTAGTGTTAGGGTATTAGCTTTTATCATCTGTCTTAAAAGCAATGGACAGGCCAGTTCAGTACTAAGTAGAAGAGCAGCAGGTGAGGTGAAGTCCAGCATTTTTGTAACAGCTTCTGTGGCTGTGAGAGGTTGCAGATCTTTTTTGCCTTTATTGTAGAGGAAAGCACCATGGTCTGAGTTTTACAAGACAGCACCCAGTTCACTTGAGCAAAAGAACTTGAAAAAAGGTCAACCAGTGAAACAGAAATCCAGTCTTCACAGAGGTCTGCAGAGTGCCGAGCACCAGTCACCCCGATGGGAGTTATGGTGAAATGCTAACATTGTTGAAGATGAAAGGTGTAAGTTGGGAATTTTAGTAGTGCTCTGCTGAGGTTCTCTTTTTTGGCATTTCTGGACCAGATTTACGGCGAGTCTTAGACTAGTAAGCCCCAAATTGAATACAGCTGTGTTACTCTGCATTTCCTTTCTTATGTGAGAAGCTAATTCAAGTTACTGTTGACCAAAGGTCCTTTCACAGTCACCTGGCAACTTCTACTGTATCACATTAATCATCCTCATAAAGATGTGCAGAGGTGAAAGAGTTTTTACCGATTTCAGACTCAAAGTGTCTTTTGAAAGAATAAATGGAATAATTTTGCGGCATTTAAAATACCACAGTGCCATGCTTCAATCTGCACATCCTTGGGTTGAGTTTGAAATTGTCCTTGCATTAAGCACAGTTAAAGGGTCTCTTCAATGTGCCTGTAATAGTCTGATGCAATTCATACAAAGGATTGCTTTTTTTTCCTCTCGAATGGGACAAAAGCAGCAATATCAGCTTTGAAACTTCTGGGCTGATATGTCAGCTGAGTCCTATACTCAGAATGACCTTTATCATCCCATAGCTCATTAGAGCCACAGATTAGTGATTTGTCTTCTGAAAGATCAAAATCATCATTTTTAGATGCTGTTTCATATCTGTATATTTATATCATACTCTTCCTTGGCATTTCAGTAACATGGTATGAAGCACTGGTTTTGAGGTCTAACAATTCTGAGAGGGGAAGTACAAAACACTAGTAAAATGTCAGCATTATTATGGCTTAAAGAAGAATATTACAGTGTTTGCACTCAGTGTACGTCTTGTGATGAAGCTAAGTTCTTCTCTGAGAAGAGTACAGTTATTTTCATTTTACAAATAAGCAATCGAGATATAAATAAGTATAATAGTTTTACTGACATCGTAGAAGGAGCTTTGAGAGAGCCAGTTCATCCCTCATAAATCCGACCAAATCAGCTAATGGAGGAAGAAAATTTATGCAAGAACAGAGAAGACGGAAATTGCTGGATGTGTGTAAGAAAAGGTCCATAACGGGCCTAGATCGGTGCATTCAGAAGCATCATTCTTGCAACCTGGAATTTGGTTTCTAAGTATTTCCTGCAGTGGAGCAGAAAGCATTTGTGTTTTTAAATACTCTTCCTTGATTATAACTATGTAATAAGAAGTGGTTTTTGTTTGTGATCACCATAAGTACTGACGTGTATGTACATGTTCACACAGGCATACTGGCATTTTGCCTTTCAAAGGGATGGTGTGTTGTTAACTGATAAGCACACAGAATCACACCTCCAAACCTTCTTCTCCCTTAATAATGTGTGACTTTGGATGTAATACTGGTGATAGGGAGATGACCTGATCACTGCCTCCTTCACTCCACGCAGGGCAAAGGGCCCAGTCGCATCATCCCCTTAGCTCTACATGCAGGTGCCTGCAAGGGAGGGAAGCACAGCCTTTGTGGTCACCTCTGTGGACATGACAAGTGGGGCAGGCTGGGCCACAGGACGTGCAGAGCACACAGATTAGGCTCTTCTGAACTGCTATACACCCTCCAAAGTCTCTTTTTTTTCTCTGCCTGTTGCAATATGGACCTTAGAGGTAACAAATACCAATATTCTGTGTGTGAAAAGTAGTTGAGCCTTCTCATTCTGTGTCCAAGCTGGAGTGCCTGCAGGAGAGAAGTGTTAGTGAGCACCTACTGCTTTGTCTGTGATGGTAACTCCATGAGGAAATGGCACCCTCTCACCATGCTGGACCTTCCTGCCCAGAGCAAACGTTGCCCACACACCCCCTTTGCAGAATGCCAAAGCCACAGGTGGGCAGATGTCCTCCACTTGGTCTCCCGCATGGTGGTGTGGAGAAAGTTTTGACCTTCTTGGTGCTGTTATCAGGAAGCTCATGTGGAAATGATGTTGCAGGACTTTGAGATGCATCTGGGATTACCTGTGGGACGCAATGAGCAGCGAAACATGCGATGTGGATTACAGTCAATTTACCATATCTAGTAAGAGTTACTGTATATCAGTAGTACCTAGGGAAGTCAAATATAGCTGCAATAGCTAAAATGTACCTATTTGTAGAGTGCCTGACACGACTGGGCTATGAGAAAAGCTATCCTCAAAACACAGCAGGAACCTCCCACATCAGCAGTGTCCCCTTTACTCCTGTGTAGGGTGTGGTCCAGCCTTATTTTGTAGTAAAGCGTCAGCCCCTAAATATGATTAATCAGTATTGGGTTGTGCATGCAGCAGTTCCCTTTTTCTTGCAACTGATCATAACCAAAGCTGAACAGAAAATAATGGGATTCATATATGGCATTTTATAAATGTTCAACACAGTAATTCTCATAGTATAGGAGATGGTATTTAGGTCAAGCAATAAACCTAGAGACTGATAGAGAAACTATTCTTTTTCTTTTTTGATTTTTTTTTTTTTTTTAGCAAGAACCAAACTTTGTAGTATTTGTTGAACAAAATGCATGAAAGTTTATTAAGCAAAATAAATAGAGGAAAATCAAAATATTTAATAACACAACTACAAAGGGAGGAATGAAACAGCTTGGCAAATTGCATTTGCGGCACAGTAAAATGTGTACTGTGTCTGCATAAATAGTAAATCAGCATTTTTACAGCCATACTATGTGAAGCCTCAAACTTGATATGTGCAAATATTACAAAGTACAGGTATATTTGAATATAAGACGGTAAATACACAAAACCAACGTACAAAATTAGGCAATCACCTCCTAATAATTTTTTGTACACATTCTGTTAATCTTAGAACTCTCTATTTGATGTTTCAATACTCAGTTCGGTGATGATACATCGCAAGGCTGCATTCAAATGGTCGTTAGTTTGGAAGTTTCCGTTGTTAGCAGGATACCGAGAAGATAAATGATGAATTGTGGTTTCCTGATTCCATCTTTTCTTTGCTCCCCGTAGGCCTCGTGCTGTCTCCTCGTGATTTATGCCGGAATCAGAGCTTGCTTTCAGTCTGACTGGTCTAGTCCGGGCACAGGCTCGCTTCTGGGTCTGCACACATCAGGGCAATCAAACCTGTTGGGAGCTGCCACACACCTTGCCTCTGGGGCCTGAGAAAACCTCTATCTCAACACTACTGGTTTTCTCTTCCATGGCTCAGAGACTGGCTGGCTCTGGAGATCATTAAAAGCATTGAGAATGCTGATATTTGCTTAATGGGCCCAGGTGTAGGTATATATTGTCAAGAGAGCTGTAAATAAATGCTCTGGGGAGATAGCTTCTTTCCCAACCGTGCACAGCAAGGAGTGGCACTTGCTGCCAAGTTTCATGGTTCATCATGGGTTTCGTGGTCCTTTGAATTTATATACAAGCTTAGGATCCTCTATGTATGATTTATTGAAGATCTGAGCTTTCTTTGATTGCTTTCAAGGAGTTTCTCTGTGGTAGAAAGCAAGCTGGCAATGCAACCTAGAAACCTAAGGGGAAAAAAGGTGTGCCTCAGATTTAATATTTTTGATGAAAGGCATTTTTTAGCTGGATTCATAGTTCCTGGGTCCTCTCTCATCAGTTTGAATGTGTGTCCTTGTTTGCTGAACCCTTGCCCTGCAGCCAGGCTGCTTTGCTTTCTCACTCCTCTAAACCGGGCTGGGTATCAAGGTATTCTATCCTGTGTTCACCTAGTCTACAGTCATCCAAGGTAGCTACAAAGAACAAAACCACAAAAAAAGGGCCTGAAGGAAGCCTGTGATTAAAATGGAGAAGAGTATCTGTGGAAAGGCAGGTCCAGGATTCGATCCAAATATCTAGTTCAACAGAATTTAATTGCAGATCAGACCCTGAACACAGATGTCCTGTTCTTGTTCTTTGAGTCTTTACCTTGATAAAGCATTTTGACATGAATGGATCTCTGGGGATAAACAGCAGGTTCCCAGTAGAAAGCAATTGTTCCAGGACTGCCCGACCAGTGGAGGAGCTGCTTATTGCTCAGGGCCTCTGCCAACACTTTGACCGAGAATACAAGGGAGATGAAGAGCCAATGAAGTGTGGAACCTGAAGAAGAACTTGCTCCAATTAGCAGAAGGCATCTCATCAGGCTGAGCAGAGCACTGAGCACACTTGGGGTTAGCTGCAGTCTTGCCTTTCCCCCTGAACAGTTGCATAATAAGTGTTCGGAAAAATAACTTTGCTTGGCAGAACACGGTGTGTGGAAAATGAACTCATTTCTCATGATGATTTAGATGCCACAGAGATTAGGATGCTAGGGCTCTTGTTTTAAAGGGTTGCAGGCTTTTAGCAGAGATCACAAGGAACATCATGCTCTGGGATTTAACATTTATTCATTGAGTTCATCAAGTACTGATATGCACATAGTACTTTGTTGCAGGCATCACAGTGCTGATAGTAGCCCGAGGTTATGAACAAGAGATCTCTAGACAGTACAGAAAAGGTTGGCCTTACGTAGTTCTAACCCAGTCATCATATAATTTTTCCTTAGATCTGACTTGCACGTTTTGTACTTTAAACAAATACAAGCAGTGCTTTTGCTCACCTCCCCTGCTTTCTGTTGATAAAGGACTTTACCAATTGATTCTCAAAGCAGCAGTGAAATGGGTGATTTTTCTTTCCAGTGAGTTTCAGCCGTACCAGGACTGTGATAAAATCACTGGAGCCTGTCTGTTCTGAACACGGAAGCAATCAAAATGAACATAACTACTAATTTAAGCAGCAGTCTTTGAGTTAAAATTATTAAACACCTTCCATTCCTTTGAAAACATTAACCCAGCCTGGATCTCATTATTGCAGAGACTTTCAGTAATCAGAGCAGGGTTTCAGCAGAGTTCATAATGTCAGGATTTCACAGGCCCATTTGGGAGGAGGGAAGGGGACATGATAAATACAATGTAATGTTATCAAAACCAGTACCCATTGATTTCAGTAAGGAATAATATTTCCATGTTAATTTCCTTCTCTCTTGCACTCTCTTTTTTCCCCACTTTGGAAGACGTTATAGCAGATTTTAAAACCTTACCAAAATGCTGTAATTTTTTTCCAGAGAGGTGAAAAGTTTAATGTATAAATTCAAACAGAAAAGTTGAATCTTATGCTAATTCCTGGGTGTGGATCTTATGTTCAGAAAGAAGTTTTCTGAGTTCACAGCCCAAATCTCCTCTGATGAGAGCCAGCTGAGTAGCTGCATACAGAGGTGGAAGAGACCAAATGGTGTATTGGTCCCAGTTCTTTCCACTTCCTGACAAGTGTCCTCCCTCTCCATAGCCACAGTATCCTGTGATAGCCATTACACTTCTCAGCCTCTATTTTAGGTCAAACAAGCCACAGCCACATGTAATTTTTCTGTTTCTCTTTACCCATGGTCAAATAGATTCAGAAATAAGAATTCCTTGAGCATGGCTAAGTAGAGCTTAACAAAGCACTCCAGTTATAGTATTGATACTTCTTTGTTTCTCCTTATGGTGAAAACATGTCATCTCTGAAATTCTAAGATTTTGTTGCCTTTCACAGGCTGGCATCACAGCCAGATGTCTCACACTCTGTCCATGACTGCCTCATCACCCTTGTGGTGTTGCTAAATCCACAGTGTTTCTCGTGACTAAAGATGATTATTGCTGCTGCCATCTAAATTTGATTCTAAAGTCTGGATGCTCGGTTATTACTGGAAGTTACTTGGTGCTAGAACAGGACTTTCCTGTTGACTTCCTGGAGAGGTTTTATGCCCAGGCAGTGTGTAGCAAGTTTGTTCATGTCCATCTACCAGTAGTGGCAAGTTGTTCTACATCATTCATGTCCAAGGAGTGCTGGTAAGCCATAGGGTCACACATGAGGGTGTCTTTAATTTTGTCAGATACTTCCTGATGGTTAACATGAACTGTTTCTGTGCTTTGTTGCTCATAGAAGCTTTTTCAGCATTTTGCTGAAGTTGGAGGAGAAGGATAGAGATGATGTTAGTTTTTCTAGTCAAGAAATTGATGATAATTGATGAGCTGGATGGCATCAGGCTTGTTCTCCATTAATGCTCTTTGTAACTATACAGCACAGTGCCAAGGTCTGCTGTATGCAATGTCTTTTCATATGTAAGCTGTTTGTTTTTGGGTTTTTTCTCACAGTAACTATTATCCTAAAAATTTCTATGAAAGGTTATGACAATTGTAAGATAATTTGATGAAACAGCACTCTCAATGCAATTATTCATGATAACAATGAACAGAGAAATGAAGAAAATACATGTTGAAAAAATTTATCAGAGAACGGGTAAAAGCAATATTGCTCATATTGCTGCTTAACAGCATTCAACTGTTTTGTGTTGCTTGTTACCAGTGAAATCAATGGCCTTGTTCACTGTCACCCTTTTTTCTATTTGTGTAAATACAATCTCTGTTAATGAATATGATATTTGAGCACATCCAAACTGGTTTGTCTTGGAGACTACGAGTAACAGTTTATTTATAACCTCATTGGAATCAGATCGACATCCAGGCCAAGCTTTTTTTTTCTCTCTTTATTAAAAGAATGGAATAACTTTCGTACAGTTATATATATGTTGCGAGAATAGAAATCATGTAGTGCTGGGAAACTCATAGCACTGGATTATTTGCCGTGTCACTAATGTTTTCAGTAGTGCTGCAAGCTAACCCTTTAGAAATCAGTCAATGCTTTTACTAAATGGTAACATCTAATTTTTGAGTGCTTTTACAAAATCCACGTAGTTGATGAAAGCAGATTAAAGGAGCATGAAATTAGTGGAGCTTATATCTCTTTATGGTTTGTGAGCTGAACTATTATTGGTCTCCAGACCTGATTCAGAATCCAAATAAATGAAGGCCAAAGTTTATTATATTTAGATTTTCTAAATAGAAGAGCTTTTAAATTACCTTCTTCACACCAGATGAACACCAAATCTCTTGTACGTTTGTGTATGAAATTACCCTCTGTTCTTCTCTTTAAGCTGTAACAAAAAGAGCAAACTGGTGAATGGACTAGCACTTCAGCTTGAATTTAAGGTCCAATAGTGGCTATTAGGGCCTAGGGAGAAGCGTTCCCTGGGGCCACATTATTGCCTTGATGTCTAGTGATGGGCTGGCACTGACTGCATTTGGAAGTCAAGTAATGCATCAGACTGTTAAATTCCCATTAAAACAGTGGTTTCTAATATGTCTGTGGATCAGATCTTACATTGCTATCCAAGTCTCAGTCCAGAGTTAAAGAAGAAATGCTCTGTAGAAGCACCGAGGAAAGATTCGGTCTTGTCTCATGATCCAGATGACTATATTGTATGTCTTTTTAATTATTTATTGTGATAATATCCATACTGTGTTAAAATCCTTCTGCTGAAAATGAAGACCTAGAGAGTTCAAATTCTTAAAGCAGAAAGGTGAGCAAGTAGACACTGTTGTTACAAAAAGGCTTCAGGGTGCAAGTAAAGCTATAAAAATTGTTCTTGGTGACACCTTAATGCACTAACTTCCCTTATCCTGTATTGCTGGTTTTGTTTTTTTGAGTATTATTCATGTCAGAAAATGATGCTCAGGAAGGTGTCATGAAGGCTTATTGATTTATAGGTCTTCTATGAAAGCAACAAGCAATGGATGTAAGGGTTTGTAATGTTTGTAAGAGTCAGAGGGATGGGATGGACCCCAAATAACCAGGAACGTACCTGAGATTCAAACACATGGTAAGGAAGAGAGGGAAAAGCATCATGCTGCTGAAGGAATTGCAATGTTGAAGCAAAAGCAGAGAGAGCTGGTCAAAATACTGGAAAATGTTTTTACTGGCATAGAGTCTTGTGTGTATTTGCAGGGTTAGAGAGTTAAGCTGTAAGACTGGAAAGTAATCAAATGCCAAGTAAGTAGACAACTTACAGGAGCAAGAAATGGCAGGTGGTGGAAAGATCTCCACTGTGTGCGATGCAGGACAGCAGGAGCTCCAAAATGCCTCATCAGTGGTGGGCTTGGGCAGGTGATTTCTTTCTTTGGGATTTATTTAATACTCTGGAATATTATTCCTTTCCTAAAACTGGTGTCTGAAGAACTGTTTAAGAAACTGGCAGCAATTTTTTGTATGATCTTCGTGTATATGGAAGCCGTGTTGACCTTGTGGCATGTAACTCTCACTTTGTACACAAGAATGTAAGTTACACTTCAGCCTCTTCAAATGACTGTTCCGGATGTGAGGGGAAGGGTCACATTAATTCCAGCCGCACGTTTGAAAGGAGGTGCAATGGCAAAAATGTTTTGTTTGCTATGAGATTTAAAACTCATGCTGCCAAAGCCATTTCAGCATTTAGGTCATCTGATTTTCATGCCAAAAATTTTAAAAAAAATACTTCTGATACAATCAGAAGAAAAATCAGTGATTCCTAGAAGGCTCAGCTAAGGAAGGTTTTCATGAACGTTAAGAGTCTATTGCTTAGAAAAAAAAACAAACAAAAAAAGGAACAACGTTTCCCAGATGTGAAGTTACACTTTGACTTTTGGTATTGTTTTCATTTTTAAAAAATGCTTCTCATGGCTGGACCACAAAAAGACCTGTTTTTACGTTTGACACTCTTAACGAACAGGGATTCCCAGCCACCCCCAGATGGTTTGAGATTTTTGATACAAAGACTTCTATTCTTCTACCTTTCTCTGTTTGCAGTTCTGTCATTATTTTCTTTTAGGAGAATAAATACCGCTTCATCTTCACAGTCTGTAGAGATAAACAACTGTAAACCCTACTGGCATTGCCACACTAATGTGTAGCACAGGATTGGATTCCAGATATGTCTAATATAAGTAAAATGCCCAGTGAATTGCATCTTATGCCCATTCATTTGCTTTTAGCATGGTGTCAGAATAAATGTATTGTAGCAGCTGGGGATGGCAGGGTCTGCTACCATTGAGAAGAGACCCTGCAAAATCAGGTGTTTGCAGTGAGCCTTCACCACTACTGTTGGAGTCACTGGAATGAAAATAAGTTTGAATTCTTGCACAACAGAAATACCTGAAAGTTTTCATTTAAAGCAGGAATTTTTGCAATGAAAGCCACATCTGGGTTAAAAAGGACATTTTTTATTGAAGAAACATTAAATATTCAGTTAAATTTAGTTTCTTATGGTTTCATTTTTCATCCATCTGTCTATTCACCAAGAACATTAGCTGTATCTGTGCTACCTTTGGTTGCTGTTTCCAGGTTTGGGTTTGAGTACAGAGAGACAAATGTCTGAAGACAGCTGTCAGTGCTGCTTTTAATGGGCAAAGTCAGAGTGAGATCCATTCCATCTCCCAGACCGAAAGCTGCCTTTGTGGAGAGCTGGAGGGTGAACCAGCAAAGCAGACAAGCAATCTGCACAGCAGAGGATTTCACCTGAAGCCTTTTGTATGTTCCTTTTTTATGTGCTGGGTTATTGCTGAGTTATTGCACTCATACCAAGGTACATAAACGTTGTGCGGTGGGTTTTGGTTGGGGCTTTTTTTTCTTTCTCCAAATGCACAGCTGTAAAACCCTCCTTGCTGGGAGCAAAGGCAGTCTTAACAACTACATTTTCTTCAATCTCTTTTTGTTTCTGTTTGGTGTCTCTAGCTGAAAAATATTTCAGCCATCAAAGGTTTGATCCAAGCTAAGAGAATGTGCGTATCCCTTTGTTTTCAGCAGGAACTTGCATTCATAAACCGCTTTTGATTAATATTAACACCAGGGTTTAGATTCTCGGTTTGGATGACAGAAGAGACCTTTGGATATAGCTTGCATGCATTTCCTGCATACTTAAATATATTAATATATTTCAAGACTATGAGCAAAATCAGCTGTGTGTCTACAATGGTACTTTTGAGGTGGGGGACTGAAAAAAGGACCAGTTAGTGACCTCTGATGAGATCTCACAGAAGAGACAGGGCACCATGTTATTATGCAATATCACAGGGAAAGAAATCAGAATGAATCCTTTTAATCAAATAAAGATCAGAGTATTAGGACCAGAAGATAGCTTTTTTGGTCTACAGGAAATGAATTCTCAGATAAAAAAAAAAATTTCACCAGATATTCACAAATGTATGCTCACTTCCAGCTAGCATAAGAAGGATCAGATTTGCCATTTCACCTGTAAACAATTAAACAAGTGAGAACTCAAAGAATCATCTACCAATGACCTTAAAATGTTTCAAAACCTGAAATACCTGGCAAACAATATGAATCTCAATCCCATTAAGTTCTCACTAGGGCTGCAAGTTTAACGTTGGCACCAAGAAAAAGTAACCACTGGCAAATGACGGTACAAAGTGCTGAGTGTTAAAAGTAACTGTAAAGCTACTGTACAGTTTGCCTAGAATTTAATGAATTAACACCAGTTAGATCCTGTAGGATAGGTGCTCTGTTCACTGATGGCATTTGAGATCTTCATGGCTGGCAGAGGCACTTTCTGGGAGAAATCACACCAACTTCTCTAAGCCTGATTTATTTTGCCTTTGTTTGACTTAGAATCCTTTGACTTTTTGAGGCCAGGCCAGCACAGTCTGTTATGATTTTTTTTATCTAATATCCTGCAAAAGAAAAGCATAAACCAAAACTTTCTAGAAGTTCAGTCTTAATATCTACACAATCAGATAAACACTTAACAAAGGGGCATGAGACAACAAATTGTGGAAATGCTGTTCTGCAGCTGGTAAGCTGTTGTAATCTGCTCTATGAGGGTCAAAGCACAGAGAAATCAACATAAAAAACCTCTGTTGATTTTGGTAGATCATACTCTAAGGCTTACTGACGTGTGCAGTTTTTATATCTGGTAGCAAAGAATGTTATGTATGTTTGCCAACAAGTGATACATGATGGTTTGGTCTGCATTAGCAATGCTCAAGATTCAAATGGAAGATTATAAAGGCCCTTGGGATTTCTAGTTTTAATATTCCTCTTTTTTGAAATACCACTCGTTATTCCAATTAAATTCTGTATTTTATTTGTAATGATTTTTCTAGCAAGCAGTTGAAAACAAGGTCACCTCTTGACCGAGTGAATGGTCTAAAAGTCCATTTAAGAGAAATGAGTTGGCTAACGTAAATCCAAAGTCATGTGTGGGAAAATAAAAATTGTAGATAAATTTTGTCTTTCAGCTGAAGGTTTGTGCAATAATATTAATATCTGAAGATAGGAAAATTGGTGCAGAGAACATAAAATATCTGTTGTTAATGACTGTATTTAAGTTGGCTTGCCATGCATGAGGTTTTGACTTACAAGAGATGTTTTTCATTGTGTCACACAGGGCTATGTTCTTACTAATTATATATATTAATAGTGTCTTTGATTTGGGGGATTAAAAAAGAATAACTTGCCAGAGTCTCCTTGTTGCTTGAGTAATCCGTGTAGCTCTTCCTACTATAGACCTTTGGGTCTGCTGTCGTAACTGTGTATTTAGTCTTAGATCCTTTTGTTGCATAGTCCAAAGATACACGGGCTAGAAGAGACCACAAAGTTCGTGATACATTTTATAATTGAAAGTACTGAAGATTGCTGCTTAGCTGAATTTATCACAGGTTCTATTGTGGTAGTTTATGGTGTTCATAACTTTGAAGTCAATCTTGAAGGTGTAGCAAACTGGCTAGTCTAAATACCAGTGATGTGATTCTATGTGTGATCTTTCTTGTGATTCTAGAGAAATGGACCTAGTGAGTCACTTGATCCCTTCCAAACCCATTTTTCTAAGAGAAACAAATTTCTGAGATGGTGGGAATGGTGATTTGAGATTTTCCCATTGGATCTGGTATCAGACCGTTGCTATTAAATGATTGTAAAGGCCACTGTAAGGGGAGAGGTGCTGACTTTCAGACACAACATCATTAACTTGTGGTCATTAGGAAAATCCCATGATACTTTTTGAAAGTAGAGTAGTTAACCTTAGTGGCTTGGCCAGACTCCAGCTTTTGTAATTGCATCCTGCCTAACTAAAATTGCATTGCATGCGTTCAATTGGATGGCATATTCTTCACCTTTTACCCCAAGCTGCTGAGTAGTTCTGTTCAATATTTTCTATATTTCAACCCAGAAATGTCTTAATTCAGCATTATTTGTTTTGAATGATAGTTCACAAAGTGCTTTGAAATCCTCATGGCTGAAAGTTGCTGTCTACTGTAAATGTAAATGTTCTTTGTTGCCAGCTGTAAAATCATAAAGGATTTGACATCAAAAGATCTATGCCTTGCACCATTATGATTTGGCTTGAAGAGCTTCTGAAAACCTAGGCAGTTAAACACAGACATTTTCTAC
Source organism: Serilophus lunatus (assembly GCA_013399895.1). NCBI lineage: Eukaryota > Metazoa > Chordata > Aves > Passeriformes > Eurylaimidae > Serilophus > Serilophus lunatus. Next base: position 980,187 of record VXBA01004775.1, on the reverse strand, counting down.
AAGGATGCTGGGCAGAGAGCATGTATCTTCCAAAGCCAAGCAAGTAACGTAATCTACCTGTGGATCAATAGAATGCCCTTCAGGGATGCTGATACTCTGAGGCAGTTGGGGAATTAGCTACATGGTGTGCAGATACTGTGCTGGTGATGATGGTTGTAGCTTTAAGAGAGCAGGGCCATGCTCAAAGTACTGCAAGAAGTTGAAATTCATCCCTCTGGTTGACTACAGGCTTGTCTGAAATGTAACTTTTGTAGGCAGTCAAGGGAAGCTTTTGCTTGTTTGCACTGAAACTTGTCAAGGGATTTTGGAGTGGACTGTGGTCTAAATATAGCGGTGATTGTTTTCTAAGCAAATCTTACATTTTTTTGACAAAAGTCTTCCATCCATGCTTCAAAGCAAGTGCACTTCAAGGGACTTTATCTCTGTAGATAAGGCTATGTGATACAGGAATTAGGAAGGGAATAAAGCTGGAATTAGTGCTAAATCCACAGTAATATTCTGCTGTGAGATACTTCGACCCGCAGTTCTTTTCAAGTTGCACTGTGTGCACTGCCAACCAGCTGTATGTGCTTGTAATGAAACATTAAAGAAAGTTTCAGGCACATGAAGGTGAAAATCACCTGTTTATTGTACTCTGGGTAATATCTACTGTGAGAGTCAAAACTTGCCCATGTCCCCAGAAAGCATGCAGAGAATTCAAGGGTGAACATGAAAGAGGAAAGAAAAAATCTGCTTAGGAAGAGGGGTAATAAAGACAAAGCTTTTTGCTTTGCCCAAGTGTAAATTCAGGATTATTTTCCCTCCATTGATTTTTTCTCTTGTGGGACACAGGCAGACAGCACCAGCACAAGCAATGCTGCTCTTGGGGTGGCTTTCAGTGGCATCAGTGGTTTGATCCTAAGCTGACCAAAGGCAACACAGTGCTCCCTGTGGACTTTGGGGTGTTTGAAAGTAAAAAGCTCCAGTGCTCCAATGGTATCTTTATTCTGCCAGTCTCTTCAGAGGAAAGATGCTTAAAGCCACCTTTCATCCAAAAAGTCTGAAAGTGTTCAGGCTTTCATGTGCTCAGACTGGGGAAGGATTTTTTTTTCCCTTTTTCTACCCTGAGCCTGTGGCCGCTCTTAACAAGCTCATAACCTGCCAGTGTTTGATATGTCCAAGTGGTGCATCTCTCTGTAGGGTTTGTGTGGAGCCCAGCTGAGCTGTTGCCTGCAGAAGCGTGGGAGGCATTTTCTTGTGGAGCGTTGTCATTCAACAGGCAGTGTTACATTATGTGAGACACAGCTTATAAAGAGTTAGAAGGGTTAGAGGACCATCGGGTGTAACAATTATGGCCCAAGGAGCAAAGATAACGATGGCTTTGTGCTGAATGTGGGGCTAATCAGGGACCTTTGGCACCCAAGCATATTTTGTAGTTCCTTGCCCTGGCAGGAGTGACAGGCAGAGGCGACAGCCTGCCTGCAGCCTCCATTGCAAGGGTTCTTTTAGAGCAGGGAGACCTTCTCCCATCCATCATGCTGCTTTCTGGTGAGACTGGAGCAGGCAGGGAGAGGGGGAAACATTGGCAGTTTATAAAACAAACAGCTGACCTCTTCAGCCTCCCAGCAGTATAACTGTAAATCTGATTTCAGATCGTGTTCCAATACAAGCAGTAGCAGATGAGTTTATTTACACAGAGCCAAACCCCTTCCCTAATGGGATGACTTTCCTTCCCTACCCAAGAAAACATGGTACCCACCCTTCTTCATTTCTGTGAATGCTTCCAATTGAACCCACAGTGCTTATTTACTCATCTTTGTGACTAGCTTCATGAAATGCTGAAATCTGTGAAATGAATCATAGGCAGAGGTGGTTTTGTTTCTTAAATACCATAATTAACCCTTGCTCTTGGCTCTCTTAATAGCCTCATGCATTCAGAGCATGTAAAACCACTATCCAGACACTGTTGTTACAGTAGGTCCGAATGTGCTTATTATAAATTTATTAAATTGCTGTCAGTATTCTGGATTGTCTTAGAAACGCAAAATTCATAGAAATATGAACTTTGTAGTTGAACTTATTAAGTTGGTAGTTTTAACAGGCGAAGATATATATGATCTTATTTATGCAGGCAAGGCATAAATCTTGGTGTAGTTAGCATTGTTCCTCAAAAGCCTGGTATTGGGAGCTCTGGTATTGTTTGTCATTTTATTCTGTCCTTGCCATGTGCTCTGGCAGTACGGACCAGTTTTCTAGTTATCTGCACATCCACCTATTTTTCTCAGGTATTCTCCAACTGTAGCCACGAAGATAAATTGACATTCAGCCTCACAGAACATATCTCTCTCCTGGAAAGAGCTCTTCCACCTCTAATGAAGTCAGGTGGTGTTGCCATAGTAATTTCTTCTTACATATCTGTGAAATGTCTACTCTGTCTTCAAAGCCTTCTGCTACACACTGGGATGCTAATCTTCCAGAGGAACACTGACCAGCAGTGAGAGCATTAACCTGGACTTCTGCAAAGTTGAGTTCGGAATTTTACTCCCAAAGACTGTGCTGAAACTGGCTATGTTCTGGCCCCATACAAGAATTATGCATATTATGCACATGGTTAACTTTGAAGCTTTACAGATTACTGTCTAGTCCTAGGAATGATAATTTGAGCACCTAAAACCTCAAACTCAACTAAGGCATGAGGATGGATGCTAGAATATGTAGAGAGAAGAAAATGTATTAGCAATAGCCTGAAAGCATTATCTGCACCCCTCAGCCTGTTCTGTGAATCAGGGGCCAGAATTGTTGTGGAGTGTACATGAGAGGTCTGAAAAAACAGACCTGTAACAATATTCTGTGCTTAGTAGATGGTAGAGATTGTGGTTCACTCTACCAACTCCAAAGTAAGATGAAATAGTGATGTTCAAAATTTGTGGAAGCAATTAAGGAAAAAGCTATGGTGTCATGAGGCCTCTTCAGGATTTCAGGACTGGTTTATGGGCCAGCTGGAGAGTGTGAGCAGACAGCATGGAAAAGGGGAGTATCTAGAAGGTTTGGCCTTTCGCAAAGGCCTTTTGGCACCGGCAAACTGTGCATTGAAGCGTTTTATAGGTGCTGGAGAATGTCTGCTGGCAGGAGACCAGTTGCAAAAGTTTAATAAAAAAATGAGAACAGTGTGACCAAATACTCTCTGGAAATAAATCACTGAACTCTGGTCAAGTCTTTGAGATCTCAAGCCAAAATAGTGGGAAGAAAGAATGCAGATAGACTACAGGAAATTGAATATCTCCTAGAATGACCCATATCGTTTTTTCATTTGTTAATGTCACCTTTGGTGTGATTTAGAGCTCAGCTGGTTGGACTATTTAGATCCATCCATTGCTAACAAGAGAGAAGAGTAGCTCACAGACACATGGTGTTTATGGCCTGGCAAGGATTTTTGAGGCTGACTGTAACATTTTTCAGTGGCTTAATGTCCTCATTGGCTTTGAAAGGTTTCTGAACCAAGTACTAGAGAAGCAAGCATAAAGCAGGTGCACCATTTTACCTTGGCAATGGTGAAAGACCAGCAATTATTTGAGATGGCATTTACTCAGATGCTTAGGTCTGCCACTGTTTTAGAAAGATCAGAAATAACATGATTCAAAGCAAAAGTTAAAGTAGTACTACTACTAGGTAGGTAGTAATATATTTCAGATGAGTATTTGAATAGGGATTGATTCAGAGCAAGAGTAGCCTATTCCAGACCTGCCAGAGAGGCAGTGACGATCAGTGAACAGAATGGGGAAAAGATAGCTACCTATCCCACAGGCATGTGTGACCCCGGACTGAGATGAAGCTTTCTGATACTCTGTAACTTCTGTTCCTCTATTTATATTGTAAGTAAAAAGTAACCATTAAAAGGACTGTTGTGGCTTAATCACTTAGGCAGCCAAAACATAGCCCTATACGAGTCATTGTGAAGAAAATTGACTTTGCCTCAGCCAAAACCCCAACAAGATCTTGTGCTTCCAGAGGCAAAGTAGATGCTCTGGAAACGTTAATATCCAGATTCAAGTCTAAACACGGACTTCTGTTTGTAAATATATTTTGTGAAGGGCAAGAATAAAATAAGTTAAAAAAAATATGTAGAAGCTCATAGAGAAACATAATGCTGGTTTTGGGTTGGGTTTTTTTTCTTTGTTTCAAATAGTGGTAATGTGGTAGAATAGCTTAATGGATGTTTTTCCTTTGGTCAGATGCAAGTCCAAGAGCAAAATGGAAACCACAAAAGTAGGATATGCGTATATGTCTTATAGGTCACATACTGCAGGGGGTGTTTTAGTAAAGCTGACCACAAGACCCTAGGCACTACTTAGGATAGCAGAGAGGGTCTAATGCACACTCTTCTTGAGAGTAATTACCAGGAAATGCAGAGGGATCAATCATACTTGATGCACTGAGCAATTCTATTTATTCCCTGAAAAGTCTTTAATGTTCATGGGATGCAAAGTGTGTGAATTTCATTTTAGTACAGAAATATGGTTAGGAAAACAGCAGCATTAATGAAGCAAGAGGCACAGTGAAGCTGCTCAAACATTATGGAGATGCTCTCCATAAAATAATCCCATTTGAGATTTATGAACTAAGAAAGAAATACTACAGTGGGAATTTGCAGGTTGAGAGGGAGGTCTTTGAGAAGAACAATCCCTTACATGCAGACCTGTACTCTACAGGGACAAATGTTGTGCTTCTGTCAGTGAGAGCTCTGAGGCAGGAAATAGTGAAGAAAGTGAACCTGGATCCAAGCAAGAAGATGGGAGGCGGGATGCAATGAAGATAGGATTTGCCTGAATTAAGAGTGATAAATACTAGGTTCTCAGAGAAAAGAGAGATCCACATTTTGTCCTCTGCTGCAGGGTTTGGATATACTGTTGATGACTTGGAGCTTTTTGTGGGCTTAGCTCCTGGAAAGTGGTCCATTGTTTTGGCAGAGTTGGACTGCCTGTTTTGCAGCCTCCTCAACCACCAACTGTTGGGGCACTGGAGATTTCTTTTCCTGTAAAGCATCTTTTGTGGTACTAGCACAATGCATGACTGTGTTTTCCCCATTTGCTTCATTAGCTCTTTGATTAAACTACCTGTGATAGTAAGGCTGGAAGAGAAGATCTGTGTTTTCATTAATAAAGTTGTAACATGGAGCTAGGCAGGGCATCTGGTAGATGCTGGTTGTGTGGTGCAGCTGAGTTCCTCTCAGATGGCCTCCTGCTACCCACCAGTCTTCCCCTTACTTCTGCAGCTGTCTGTGGCAGTGACACTCTCACCAAAATGTTGGAGGGGAGAGGATGAGTTCTGCTCTAGCAAAAAGCAAGGCCATTAGCTAACTTCATACAACCATCCTAGCAGAGAAAGGGCTGTTGGTACTGGTTTGAGGTGGCCGAGGTTTTGTGACCTACCTAGATTCCAGGCAGCGGTGCAAAAACCAATGCTCTCCTCCATGGGTTCAGGTTGAAAAGAAACCTGAAAGCATAAATTAAAGCTAGTAATTGTTTCTGGTTGGTTTGGCCAATGTGATCAGAAAGGTGATGCTGCCTGGAGCTGAGAGGGTGGCCCGACTTGACAGCAGATGGTGGGGATTTGCTGCTGCCTTCAAGTGGTGCTGCAGGAACAGCACTGCCACCCTCACTAGGAAACAGGGGCAGGAGCCGACTCTGAGAGTTGCCTATTTGAAATCCCAGAATAAGAGATGTGATGCAGACACCGAATATTGTTAAGCAGAAAGAAGGCTTTATCAGATGGTGGGTCAGAGATTTCATGTGGGTTTTATGAATCACCTCTGTCTGGAGGGCTGCAGCTCTCCAGGGCTGCTAGCATTTCAAGTAGTGATATTTAATCTTTTTTTTTTTTCTTTTTTTCTTTTTCTTCTTTTCTTTTTCTTCTTTCATTTTTTCTCTTTGAAGTGTCTTTCTGAGTTTTTTGATTAGGTATCCCAAAAGTTCCTCTTTCCGCTCAGCCAGGCCTGACTGGGAGGGCTTGTGTAACCCTTCTTGATGCAAAATGATCAGAAAATTCATATAACCCCTTTCTGATGCAAAATTATGAGAAAATTCACAACTCTCATGGCAAGAGCTCATTGCAGTATGTCTGTAAAGCATGCGGGTGCTAAGAAATTAGACAGGCATAGAGCCCATGTGAGTCATGTTACAGGAAGGTCGTGCCTGGGGGAAGTATATAAACCAGATCACATATACCATGTAAAGTCCAAGCCTGTGTTTGCTCTTCACCCTGTCAGTCCATTAACATGATTCCACTTGCACCCAAAATGGAAAAGCAGCTTTAAAAAAGCATTTGGAAAATAAAGCAGGCAAATAATCAGGCTACAGAGAAGATGCATCTGTTGAGGGTTTTTTTTAAAGTGTATTCACAAGTTAATTCAGGTAGGAAATTATTCTGACAGGTAGAGAGTAAAGTTTATTCCCAAAGGCTATTTGCGCTTTATTTAGGGCTTAAATGAAGCGCAAAAGCTCATGAAAGACAGAAAATCCTTCAATGTGGAAGACAACTCTGTGGAGGTGAAATGTGGCTAATCCAATGCCACCTTCCCCCAAAAGTTTGCAGTTTCTGCCTGAGAGCAATGCAAGGTGTTGGCAGCCCCTGTTCATTCCAGACTCTGTCCTGCTCAGGGACTGGGATTACAAAGCCAATTTCCTGAATACTTCTCTCCACATATAAATGGACTCATTTAAGCTCACCTGTGTATGCTTCAGGGGTGCCAGGCTCCCACGGAGGATAAAATGCCCCTTGGAGACACACGTGGTTGTTTTTTTAAAATCATGCATTGCAGTCAGTGAGGTTTATAAGCAGAGGCAGACACTCAGCCTGATTTGGGACAACACTGAGCCACTGGTAGCTGCCAGAGAGCTTTTTAATGTGTTGTTTCCCCCTCAAATGAGTACTTTTCTGTTCTTCCTATGGTTGAAACATGGATATGTGCTATGCACCTTGCACTTACCTTTTAATGTGTACATGTTATTGCAGAGTCTGAGGTAATTACCTGGTTGTTCCTTTTACTGCATGTAATTACAACAAAATTCTACAGGGGATAGTTTATAGCAACTCTGTGTGAAAATAAGGTACTTGGAAGCAATGGTGAGGTTAGGTATTGCTTACGCTTCTTTCACTGAACAGACTTTGCAAAGAAACGTATCCATATCTACCACATGCTAATTAACTTCTCCTAAGAAGTTCTCATGATGAACACCCAGAGCTTGGTCCCAACCTGTTAGGAGACAGTTCTGCTCTGCTCAAGTCTAGTGGACACCCACCTGAGGGGAGCATTTCCTCACCAGGAACATGTATGTCTGAGGCCACAGCAGTTCTTGTTTTTCAGGCTGGCACGTACCAGATAGAATTTATCCCCAGGGGGTTTCCTGAAGTGAAATGTACATGATGTTTTGAGCAAGATCAACATTGCATCTTTTATTGCAAATACTTAATATGTGATAACTTAAGACTTTTCCCTACCACACTGAGCCACATCCTTTTTTCTGTCTCTCTGTGTAGACGTGGGGTTGACTGCTTAGCTGTGTTTACATTGCATGTTTATGCTCGGAGAACCTACTCTGTGATTTACTTTTTGAGATCCCCTCATCCCATGTTTGGGAGGAAGACCTAAGGGGCTGTCTGCTGAAATAAGTGTCCATAGCATCTGTATGCATTCTGTATATATTTATACAAACAGCTTTACTGCCTCATGGTGAGTTCAGGTGGCTTACCTGATCCTTAACTGCCATTTCAGGGACTAAGCTTACTTGTGTCTTACCTCTGTGCTCTATCTACTCTACCAAACATAAAGTGTTCAGTGGGATTTTTAGCAGAGGTAATGGAGAGAGTCCCGTTGATTAGGAACGGACCTGAATCAGACCCTTCATTTTTCCTGGCTGTCACGTGGGACACATTTATTATACTAGCCTTTCTTTTTTTTTTTCTCCCATCAGAATTCATTATGGACATCTTTTCCATCATTATCTAGGAGTTTGTGGAAGGAAAAGTTGCATTTTAAAAAGAGCCTGCCTTGCTGCAATTTATTCAGCACACCGTTTTCTGATTCCAGCTGTGCCCTCTTGCTCTAACAGGGTTAAAGAGGTTGAGTTTCCCCAGTGCTAAGTAGAGAGAAAAAAATCTCAAGGTGATCAGGAACCGTGCATGTAATAGTCTTAATTGTTCTGTGCATCATTAAAATGTTCATGCATTTCATGTACTTCAGGCTGAAAATTGCCCATTCAGCTTTAACAGGTAATTACAGAAGTGACCAGGCATTCACATGGCACTGGCATGATTATTGGCTATGACAGATGGATATGCCTGCACCTGATTAGTTATTTTGTATTTCCTTTCTGAAAGGCTATGTTACCAATGTGCAAATAAACTGGAATTCTGCTGGCAAAGGAAAAAGGAGGGGAACAGAGCACACCCCGTGTGCACCTAGGCAGCTGTGTAGCAGGGGCACCAGCTCCAAGCACTGGAGGCTGAGGCACTGCTGAAGACTGGCTTTGCTGTGAAAGGGCTGCTCACTCCTTGGAAACAGGAGCAGAGGGGACAGACTTTGTGCCATGCCTCCGACAGACACGGCACAGAAAGTGCGGCTCCAGGGAACGCAGAACAAAGGTGGCCGTGAGCCCTCTGCGCTGCGTGGCTCTGCTGCCACATGGGCAACCGGGGCTCCTGACACACATTTAGTCAGTCACAAGGCTGCTCTGGTTGAAAGTAGGGCTCCCTCATATTCCCAGCTTTGCCATCCACAGATTTGGAGCTGGCATTGGGAGCTTCATTCCTTCCACCACCTTCTGCCCTTCTCATCGGGGTGCAGTTGCCAGAGGTAACATCATTTTGGCATAAGGGTGGCAGGTGAGCTGAGTGGTAACACTGGAAACTCACTGCTGACTGCTCTGGGAAATGCAGTGCATTACCTGTACTTCTGTATTAACATAGATTTTGCAATCCATTTAACAATTTTTGTAAGTGTTTTCCCTTTAAAGAGGTCTATGCTTTTTCTCTGAAAGGTATTTTGTTGTAGTGGAACAAAAACTTGGTCAATTGGAAGAGATATATTCAAGTTGTTGTGCCTAAAGGAATAAGCTTCTCTTCTGAGAGAGGAAGAAGGTGCTTCTGTCTCCCCTACCTCTTCAGGATCAGAAGAGCTACAGTCTTGTCCACAAGGTCTTAAGTGGGACCAAATCCTCCAAATTTGCAGGAGTCAGAAACATTTAGAGATTATGCAAAAATATATACTGGCCCCATATGTGGGCAGACATCACACACCTAGATGACTTGAAGATGTTTTAATTATGTTCCCAAAAAATACCCGGTGATTTCAGTGGAAATCTGTACAAGTAAAGATTGAGTCATGCATAGTGTGGAGCCCAGCCATTTCCTAGCTTGCAGAAAAGGGGTGATACAGGCATGTAGTTCTGAAAGTAGTTTCAATCATCTCATCAATCCTTCTCAATCCTTCTCTGATGGGTACAACTATAGTTAGACTGTCCCTTGCTGAGTCCTTGCACAGGCCAGTCTCAGGAGCCACTTCCAAGCACACCAACTTCATTCCAGTGCAGCCTGTTCCAGCACATGGTAATTATTAGAAGTTGGGGGGACAAAATTTCCTAATATCTAACTTAAATCTCTTTTGCTGTAAATTATATCAATTATTTCTTGTCTCAGAAATAATGGATGTGAAGAACAATTGATTATCCTTCTTTTTATAGCAGTCTTTTTAACATTCCCTTTTATATCAGACAACTAGTCTCATTTCATTCTTCTCTTTTCCAAAGTAAAAAATTTCCATTCCCCTAAGCTCACTGTGGAAGTCATGTTTTCTAAATCATGTCAGCCTTGCAGCTCTCCCTTGGACTCTGTGAAGGTGGCTGCCCCTTCTCAAATGCTCTGCTAGAGCATTTCTGTATATGAAACCAAAGTAGCATCAAGCAGGTTGGGATAAGAATGTCTTATGAATGTGTCAAAATACTGGGGCAAGGGGGAATAAATAGGCATTGGACTAGCCAAAATGATAATTTATTTTTTTAAGCTCAGAATAGAATTTTTAAGTTTCTTTTGCATTATTCATTTTTTCTGCCAGTTGTTCTGTTTGGACATTTCCTGTCCCCAGGAGCTTTGTACTGGCAACTTCTATTGTATTAAAACAATATGGTCTTAGTTAATCAATGTGCAAAGCTCTCAGTCTCTACTAGGCTACGTGTCTGCATTTTATCTTCTGAATTGTTCATGCTTTTTTCTCTTTTGGTGTTCAGCCACTCCATTAGTAAAACTTCTGAAAAAATTGCTTACCCTCTCTGTCAAAGGGTAGTATCTTGAATGTTCCAGCACCTTGTAGGTCTGTGTTTCCTCCAAATAATTGTTCTTACTCTGCCTTGGATTTCAATTTTAAAAAGCCTTAACCCGATGTTTACTCGGCATTGGCAGCAATAGACCATTCATAGGATTTTGTGTCCTGAGGGTAAATAGCTCATTCCCTTCATTGTTCATTAAAAACAAATACAGTTTGTGCTCTTTGCCTCTTCCCTTTAAAACAAAATCAAACCCAAACTTTACTATGTTTCCCACCAGTGAATATTTCATTATTTATTGCTTAATTGCTGTTTCATGCTTGGCATAAAAGATGTAGCTTAGGATGGGACTATTAGAGGAATAGTTATTAGTGGTGAAAGGGAGAAACAGACCCAAAACATCAATGGTTGTGGAAATGCTGTTTCTCACTCGGCGGCGTTCGGTGTCATTAGCCATGATAGCGAACCCTCTCAGCCGGCATGGTGAACCCTCGCACCATGAAGCACTTGTAATTGTTCCTCTGGGGTGCTGCACCACTGAGAGACACCATTTTCTAACTCATTTCTATTGTTTTGAAATGAGATCTGCAGTCTGCGGACACGACCTCTTGAAAGGAGCTCCGTGCTCGATCATCCTCGTCGTATTTAACTGGGGTTTATAGTGTCCACTGGAGTCTACTGACACAGTGGGTGAGAAAATAGAGAATTAATCTTCTATCACATTCCCTTCTGTAGAGAAATTTCCTAATTAAACATAGCAGAAAATTACTTTAAAAGTTGCAGGAGGAGGGGAAAAAAAAATCTTTCTTCTGTTGTGGGCATGGGCAATATTAATTGAAAAATGGTAATTTATTCATGCAAATCTTCTAACTGCACCTCATGTCTGCAGTGATTTTTCTAACACCTTTGTCCCCAAAAAGGACTTGTGTTAGAAAAATAGGGGAATGTACTGTAGTTACTGTTTTGCTTCTGGTTGCTTTGCTTTGGCATTTCTGTTCATATTTATCTGTGTTTCCAAATTTGAGAAAAATCCCTTTATAATGATCTCTTCTCTAAGATCTTCTCACTGTGACAGTTGTCACACACTCTGAGAATTTTCCATTTTAATATTCTGGTCTATTAGTCGCTAAGAGCACAGATAAGATAATGAGAAATGAAAGTCCCTTTTTTAAGCATTTTTATTTTAAAATGACAACTTTAAATATATTACTCTGTTTAGAAAGAAAAATCTGAGTGGAATGCATGATGGGTAATGATATGTAAATGACCATTCATGCATGAAAATCAGGGCCACAGTTGAATGTATTAAGCAATGACTGATATAATCATTATTTTGGATTTTGCATCTGAAGAGGGGGGATTGCAGATATCAAGTGAATTGCATATTTAAAGAAAACATTAATGTGTATGTAGAATAAAGGATATTTTTTTTACATTTTTGTATTAAATATCCTAGTGTTACGCTGTTTGGACTTAAATAAGGTCAATATGCTGGGTTTATGCTTTTTATATTATCTCTGGCTCTCGCTTTGGCAGATCCTCCCTTTCCCTGTTCATACAACGTGCCATTGGAGTGCCAAGTTTGTAATGTCAACTCTTTTCAGTTCCCTGTAACGCATTTATCTACAGAAAGCTGCTTACTACTCACATGGAGGGAGAGCTCAGGGAAAGCCAGTTGCTCATATTTTTAAAAAATACCTAAAAATTCACTCTTGCTGTGATGCCGTTGTCACTCTCGCGTTCACACGCGCTTCCCGCAGTGGCAGGGTGCTGCAGGTCTCATGGAGCTGTGAGCTTGAGGCAGCTTCCATCACAGGCTGACACCAGTCCCTACCTCAGCACATCACAGATGTGGCCAGAGTCGTCACTTTACTGGCAGTTTCTCTTTCAAGAGTCGAGGCAGCTGCGTCGTGGGTTGGGGCCATGGCACTGGGGTCGCAGGTGAGGAAGGTGATGGGCAGCACACAGGCACCAACACTTTGTGTGGCTGCTCCTTCATCCTCCATCCCACGCGTTGCTGGTGCTTCTGCTGCTGCTGTTACTTAATGTGGGCTCAGAGTGCACCTGCTATTTGGTCATTGCTGCAAGTGTATACAATTTGTATATGTAAGTGTACACATATTCTAAGTAGAGCTGCCCATGTGTAAGCTACAGATGCTTTGTTCTGGTGACTGTGGTGGCAGGCAGCGGGAAGGCTGTCTGAAAGCTGACCCCAAAAAAATGAGAAAAGTGTCTCTGGGGATTATTGTCCGGGAGGTGACAGTGTAACTCACTTCTTTGCTTCCTAGTCAGAGCTCTGCAGCTGTTCTGCTTTTAAAGTGCCGCTTTCATGAGGAGACGGAAATAAGGAAAGGACGACTTGAGAGGCTGATGTTTTCTTGTCTCATTTCATTTTGTATTGTGAACTTTAAAGAAAGAAGAAAATTCCGTTTTCGAATAAGAGAAAAATAAGCTTCTGTTATACAATGTCTACATTAATGGATTCCTTCTATCAAAGACAGAAAATAGCTGTGGTACTAAATAAAATTAATGCATCTCGAGTTTGGAGAACATTATGCTAAATGTCCATGATACATTCTCTGTCCCCTTTGGCGGTAGCATATGATCAATTTTGCTGCTCTATCCTTACCTAATTATTATCGTCGCTAATGAAGGGAAGTAGAGAAAAACATGTCTTAGTAGGTTAATAAGCCATCCAGAAAATTATATTAGCATGATCAATCCTTAATGATTATGGTTGCTCATAATATTAGATCACCTGAAAGGTGTTTTTTGTGGGAAATGTGAGGGGAAGGACATATCGTTTTGCAGCTATTCTTCCAGGTGTGCTCATTTGGTGTTTGGAGAGAAATCAGTCAAACTTTGGCTCAGAAGTTTTGACTGCTCTTGCAAACATTGATTTACTTAGTGGGACCGGCTTATTTTGTCATACAAGGATTTGGACAGGCAGCAAGTATGGGGAATTTTCTGCCTTTCCTCATTCTACAAATATTTGTGAGTTGATGGTGCGCATGTTCTCAGTTGCTTTTCATAAGTTTTTGTGAATAAGCTGGCAGTCTCAGATCTGTCTGAGTAGCTTCCAACTGGCATTTCCTCCCTTCCTCTCGTTATGATGATACACCTTCATTTGCAATCTAGTATCTGGTTTAGCATCTGTCAGGATTTCTTTCATTTGTTTGGTTTTTGTCTCATTGTTGCTTCTTTGAGGACCCACGTACACCAGTACTGCAGCATACTCAGGACATGTTTGTTTTGACAAAAACATTTCTCTTACAGCATGTCCAAGGCATTAAAATGAATAGCAGAGAGGAACTCAGACTCATCAGTCTCCTTTTTTTTAATTTTATTTATTTAAAGATTTTCCCCAAATTAAACTGAATCACAATCCTCCCTTTTAATTTGTTAATTACACTTCTGCAATGGTAATGCAATCAGTGAATATAGCTAAAGTGTTTGTGTGTGGGAATCAGTATTAATGAGAAAGAGCATATTTTCAAAGAGTGGTATGTATCAGCTCTTGCCTTGTGTCTGTCTGCTGGTGTAAGGCTGCTCTCAACTGGACCCAGCTGAGCGCCACAAGGAAGCCCAGCTACAGGAAGAGAAGGGGAAGAGGCCCTCCAGGTCATTCACTCTCCAATGGTCCTTTCTACGCTTTCCATATTCGGGGAAGGCATGGGGTAGGGTGTACTGCCATTCAGGCAGGGGAGGCCTGCATTTTGGGCAACACAGCCCTTGAAGAACTTGAGCTCAGCAGCTGCAGCACTTTGGCCAAAGCAGCAAATCAGGACTTTTGCAGCTTGCCTGGCCCAAATGACTTCGCAGGTGACAAAACTCTGAGTGAGCTCATAAAGGTTAATCACGACTAAGTGAGAATGAAATCTGGCATTTTCCCGCTGGGCTTCCAATTTTCTGTATATGCAGTGTATTGAAGCTAAGTGAGATTAAATGTTTAAACCTTTTGTGCCATATGGCTCCCCCTATATCATAAACACATCTGTAAAATTATACTCAGAAGGGCAACATTGTTCTGGTCTAAATGAATTCAAATCCACACTTTTCTGCTGCTCGTATCAGGGCTGAGTTTGATATGTCACACTCAATGTCCTGTTAGTGGGGGTCTGGGAGGTTTTTCCTCCCTGTCGCATAAATTCTGGGTGACAGCACAAAATTAGATCCTCAGCTTATCCACACACCTCGTCCATGGAGGCTTCTTCTCCTGAATCCTTGCCACCCATCCAGGAGTGGCTGTGCTACTCATCCGTGAACCCCCTTGCCTTTCTGCTTAGGCTATCAGCAGTGCTGCCAGTATTTCTCATGGCTTTTGAGTGGTGGACACAACTATTCCACTGCATAAACCATAAACCAAGGAGTACTGTAAGCCAGTAGTGGTGCTACTCATGCAGAGCCTCAACCTGCCCACTGATGATGGAAATAAAAGGCAAAAATATGGTTTGATTGTTTTGTTTCCCTTTTGTCCTGAAAGGTTGTCTTGCGACCAGATACTTTCATGCAGTTAACTGATGTTGTATGTTTTCATGTTTGTTGAAAAGTAGGGTTATATAAAAGATGGGATCTATGTTGCATAAGTATTGTATCTCCTCCTGCAGGACTTGGTGACTTTGCAGCTGCCCTCAGCTTCTGGCAAGTTCTTAAAGTGTCTGCACTCCTGTGCACTCCAAGGTGTGGCAGAGACCAGCCTTGGGAAGGCAGAAATGTCTTCGTGCATATGGGAAGGGATGTCTTTACAGCCAGCTCTGAGACACATTTTCTTCTTTTTTTTTTTTTTTTAAGGGAATTCTCACTTATAGAAAAAGGAGCAAACACAAGGATGAGCCATGGTTGTACAAGTTTAGAGGATCAGCTCAGTGGTGACAATTGCAGATCAGGGAGTGGTACTGTGGAAATAAGTTCTTCTGGGGCAGGAGCAGTGGATCCTCTGTATTCAGGCTGACCACTGAGCTGGTAGATGAAGAGGCATATAAGAAGCCATCTGTCATGGCTCCCAACCACAAGAATACAGGCTGGCTAAACATGGGTTTTGACTGTCAGTTTTGGTACCTGACTGAGCTGCTTCCTTCCAAGACCCCATCGCTGAATGGATCTTCTTGACTTCTGAGCTGCAGGTCAGCTCTAGCTCTCAGTGTGTAACCTGCATTAGCACCACAGAAATAAACAGAAAGGAATATAACATGGAAGAAGAGTGGGGTGGGGGAATAAAACTGTGCTCCTCTTGTTGAATTCAGTGAAAGGTAGACCCAAGTAATTTTTAGAGTAGAGCCACTTTACACGGCACTGATTATGTAAATGGGACATAAACTAAATTGGACTTTCACTCGCTCTGACACTCTCTTCCATTGCCAGAGGGATTTACAGAAGCTTTAGTGTAAATTAAAACCAGGACCAGTGTCTGCAGTCCGCATTTTAGGATTTAAAACCAGTCATTTCCCAAGATAATTGTGAAGCAGTCAAAACTAGGAGCAGCTTCCTAAAATTGGTTAATACCCAGATTTGGCTTTCTTCAGTGGCTTAAATGAAGTGGCATATTATCTCCTCTATAGTCTGCCTGAAAGATAGATTTGATGTCTGCAAGCAAAGACATGAAATTGCTATAGGCTTCCATTCTTATAGCCTGCCACCTATTTGATTTATGTGATAAGTGATCTCAGATGACCCTCCAAGGCACTGAACCATTAGAGAGTTATGTTGCACAGAGATAAGAAATCTTCAGAGATACCTAAATCCTCTTTTACCACTTGGAGTTTCATCTGTTCTGGAATAAAGAACATTTTTATGTATGATGTTGCTATCTTGCTAGCCATACTAATATTCAAAAGGATACACAGACTTAAATCAATAGCAAAGTGACAAAGATCTTAAAACTGAAGTAGTCACCAAGTGGATGCTAGACAGCTCTTTCAGGTTTTATCTTTGTTCCTTTCATTCTGTTTCTTGAAAGATGAGTAGCTGTGAAGGTGCACATTCAACTCTTCTGTTAATCTTTCCACCAAGCAGGAAGCTTTCAAAAGCACCCTTTCAATGTGGAAAGCCATGGAAAGCCACATCACCCATTTGGGTGTTGTAGGCTTTGTGAAACTGTGGATTGGGTTTTTTGGGGTTTTTTTTAACCCCTCTCCAAATTTCTATAAACTTGGCGTTGCAAGTTCCTCTCTGCATAGAATAAATGAAAGTGCTTTGAACCTCAAACAAGATATGAATTCTTGACGTCGGTCAGGGAAAGCACAGACTGATAATTTCTGTGGATGTGTCCAGCTGTAGCATCTTTCCCTACAGAAGGCACAACTGCTGCCTCATATTCTTTTGACCGAACCTCTATCTAATGCAGTGTTTCTTGACAGAGTTTGTTGTAAGTGCCATGTTACAGCAGGTATATAGTCCATGTGTTCCATCTATCAAATGATCTCTGCATGTGTTTAGTGCATCATGCACAAGGTGTCCAGCAGTGAGCTACTGTTTCAGGTGGTGTAGGATGCAGCTTCACACAAGACATACAAGAGGAAGAGGAGGGACCACAACCAGTCCCCACTTTTCAGCAGAGCCTGAAGGTGCTTTGCAGGTCTGCAGGGAGGGGTTGTTTGTTAGTCCACGGAGAGGATGAAGGGGGTCTCAAGCCTGGCCTACTCCACTTCCTTCTGGCACATAGGACCAGCCAGCCAGAAGCAGCTCACACTTGTCTCTCCTTCAGAGTTACCTTTGGTGGCCATTTTCTGACAAGAAAAGCCTTAAGACATTGGGTATTTTCCTGGACTGCAGCTTGCCATCGACCTTGACACTGTGCTGAGGTTTAATGATCTGTGTGGCTGGGCAAGTCAACCTGGGGGAGGAATCAGACATCATCCTTTTTTATTCCTCCTTGATCCTGAAAATTCTTCCAGTCCTTGCAAGTAGGACTACAGTAATCTCCTTCCAGGCTCTTTAATAATGGCCTTGGTTGGTGACTCGTTGCATGGCATCCTTCCAGCTGTGGCCGTGTCCACTTGGTTGTTTTGTTTGTGCCATTGGGCATATTGAAACACATGAGAACAAGGACTGATGCCACAAAAAGCTTTGGCAGCATTGCAGGCATGTTTTTACAAAAAGATACATCTATTTCTTGAAAATTCTTCTGCAAGAAAGTGATTTCGTTTTAAAATTAAATTAATGCGAGGCAGAGATGAATAGTCCCCATATGCTATTTGGCTTTTTACTCAAAGCTGTTTATGAGGGGAAAGCTCTTGGCAAAATTAAATGAGCCTCCTCTTCCTCAAGCTGGCAAATACTGTCAATGCTGTTCATCGTACACCTTCATAAATCTGCAGTGTTGGCATCCCACATACACCAGGCAAACATCACATTTTGTAGGGGGACAGCACAAGGGTGCAATAATCGCAGCTGTTTCATGTCAGCATTTAGAAAGCTTACAATAGGGTTTTATTCAATGAGCCATTCCTTTTGAAACGCCTTTAGAGATATTTGCTAGGAGTAACTGGCCTCGACTAATCGTATTTAATTTTTTATCAAATGCGCTGTGGGAGCAACAGGAATATGCATGAGACAGAAACAAGAAAGGGATGTTTATTTAGAATAAATAAACTTTGAGTAAGAATTGAATCCATTCCATCTTGGCCATTGTTGTGCAAACGCAGAAAAGTCCCTACAGAGGTCTGTAGGGGGGTCATGTCTTGGTTTCAGACACAGGTGCTGCAGGAGACCTCCAGTTGCGCCCGCTGAAAGAACTGCAGTGAGACAGATGCAGAGGAGGAGAGCTGTTCCTGTGAAATCATTCCCATCCCATCCACTTTTAGCCACAGTGAATGAGATTCAGACAGTGTGAATGCTGTCCCTTTCTCCAGGGGAGACCCCCAGATGGCAGCTGAAGAAGGCTTCTGAGGTTTCTGAGATGTCGAGCTGTGAGAAGTGGAAAGTGCACAGCTTTGCATGGGCCCATGCCTGTCCTCACAGCAGCAGCACCCTGTCTGCAGGGCTGCAGAGCTGCTCCAGGCTTGGCCCTTGCCTAGGGAAAGTGCCACTGAGAAACTGGGGGTGATGGGAAAAGGAAAGAAGCGACAAGAGAATGAGAAGGAAGGCATGACGGGAAGCAAGGCAAGAGGTAAAGACAGAGCTAAAGAGAGCAGCAGTGCTTAGTAATGATGTGAAACAATTTTTGTGCTAGTTATTTGCTGAACTCAGGACACTCCCAGACACTGTTTTCTTGCACTAATGAGACTTTATCCAGGGCAGAAGCAGAGCTTTCAGCACAAGGTATGGGTGAGCTCGGCACAGGGCTGTGTACAAGGGTGAGCTCTTCCAGAAATGCTGTCTTCCTGCCTGACATCAACTCAGCATTGCACAGGAGTGACAAATCATGAATCAGCCCTACAAAAGGAGTATTTAAAAATTATAAACATGATCGTTTCTGGTATTTGTTATACTCACAAGCTTTTTCTCCACAGCCCTAAAGCTTAGACATACTTTTCAAAACAAATGTATATGTAGAAGCTGAGGTTCTAATGCATTGAGATAATCCACCAACTATGATTTTTAAGAAAGGAAATATATGCTGAGAGTCATAGTATAAATATGAGAGCTGAAAAACACTGCAAATTGAGACTGACTGGCATCAAAGCAGTGCCAGGGCTCTATCTACACGGTCTTTAGCAGTAAGATAAGAGCACATTTTATCAGCAATCTGTGCTGGCTGGATGCATCTAGTTCCTCGTCAAAAATCCTGTCAGGTATTTGTATCATGCCAAAGTCATCCCATTAACCTTTTCCAGCACTTGACTGAGAATGGCAATGCAAAGATACCCAAACATGGAACCCGAGGCAGTATAAACAGTGAGAAAGGTGGCCTGGTTTCCTGAGCAGCCAGCTCAGGTATGGTACAACCCTGGTGTTGTTTAAATCACACACCCATAGACAGCAGAGAGGTGGTTTCGAGGACTCACCTGTGGTGGTATGGAGAAACCAATCAAAGGCCCGTTGGCATGAAGGAGAATCATTCCAGTCTCCTTAAGGAGTTCTGTGTCAGGTCCTGAGCTGGGTAGAGACACTGTTTTCTCGTGCAATAAGTAATTTCCCCAGAGTGTTGGTGGGTGTGAGGGAGAGCAAATTTGTATTTATTGAGATGGAGCCAGCTGGCAGGAGTAAAGCAGAACAAGGCACGTCGGAATTTGAATTTATTACCAGTACTGTAGGCCATTTTCCTTTCATTTTGACTGTAATGCTGTTCTGAGCCTCAGCCAGACTTCAAGAGCAGAGTCATTCGTGAGTTGACCCTCTGCTTCACATCCTTCATTTTTCTCACTTTGCAGGTTTTGACTGAGCTAATGCTTTCAGGAAAAAGAGACTTATTGATTGGAGTGAAGTCGCTTGCAGCATCTGGGCTTTTATTGGTATAGTTTGCAAGGTGTTGTTAGCTGTTTGGTACAGGTGCAGGTAGTGTTTGTTCTAACACATTTAGTAAATTATGCTGGCTTCTCTGCTCTGGTTTCTTAGGGCTTTCTCACTTCATCCACTCACCTTCTCACCTGCTCAGAGCACTCCTGTTAGGATCAAAGTATGTGGCAAAATCACCTCAGCTGTTCCAAAGAGCATCCTCCTCCTCCTTCTCTGCATTTTATTTTGCACATTGTCTTTCATTCCATAATACAAAAATGGCCATCAATTGTCATTTCCATGTGATTTTTTGTTATTACCTAGATTTTATAGCAAAAAACAAGCATGTATCTGTTAAGATGAGCTAGAGAAAGCTTTTTTTGAAGTTCTTCTTCCAACAATAGCAAAGATGTTCTGCCATGAGTCGTCAGGTCAGAATCAGTGATGAGCCTTCATCTGATCGCATCAGTCAAAGGAAGACTACATAATAGTAGTCTTAATTCATAATTCATTACAGCCATATTTTGTATATTGGAGTGTGTGGTGATGCTTTATCCTGTTTCTTTCTTGTGTTCTTCAGTATAGTTAAAGTATATTGAATAAGGATTATTATAATAGTCCTACAAAGCTATGTGAAAACTGCGCTGATGCTTCCTTGAGTTTGCTCTATTACCTTCAGAGGCGTGTTAGCAAAGAAAGACTCAGAGATCTGTGTTTAGCCAGTGTTGCCACCTAATTGTCTCTGACCCTGATGGCTCACCAGCTACTTTACCCACTTCTGTTTACTGCTCACAGTATGGTCCATTGGGCAAGTTACGTGCGTGTCCCCTGTGACACTTGGTGTATCAGATCAAGATGCTGTGTGGATTCCTTACCATCCCCCTGGCGCTGCTTTTCTGGAAATTGCAAGTAGCTTGTTTCCATCCTGACTCTGACATTTGTCAAGCATCTTGCAAAGACACTGAGCAAGGGTTGTTCAGAAGCTTGAGCACAGAGGTTTTTGTATCCATTTGTTAGCATCTAAACCACCACTCTAATTTCCAGCACATCATGAGTCTGGGAAGCTGTGTGGATAAAGTCCTACCATGACTTTTTGGGGCTGTAGCATCTAAAGAAGAGGTAGGTAGACTTAAGAGATTAAGCATAAAGAGAAAGTGGAGATGTCTATGGTGGAGGGAGCAGTTTGGGGCTTTTAGTTCTCTCCTGATATGACAGGAGATAAGCAGACCAATCTACTGATGGTACTTTCCATCGGTTTTTTTAGATAGAGAAGCAGGGTAAAAGGCCTCAGAAAGTGTTTCTTTCTTGTGGGACTTGCAAACATCACAGATATTCTTGAGATATCTGATCTGAGCACAATGAGAATGCCAGAGAAGAACCAAATGATTAAAACAGAAGCTGTTGTGGTTACCACAGTCCATTGACTCTGTAAATTGTGTGTAGTGCCTTCGCAGCTAAGAATTTATATTGCTTAGGAAACTGATTTATATTGCTTAGTCTCTGAAGTGACTTTCAGATAATGTTAGTGACCTTCTAACCCTTGTTAGCACATTTTCTTGGACTCTTGAAGTTGCTAATCTTGGTAATGCAAATAGGAGTTTGCAGCTTAACATTTCTCATTTGTATGTGTAATAAGTGGTGGGCTTCAGCGATTAGCCTCTCTGGAGCTCCGCTATGTTCATGCAGGGTCTTGGTGTTAAAACCTCAACAGTTGTTAATATGAGACCTATGTAACATGCCTGAGAAGACGCATCATTCTCCTTTTGAGAAGAGGAATCCAGAAATTAGATTATTTTTGCTAACCATTGTTTTTCAGCTGGGTTATGAAAGAAGTGCAAATCAGCAAGTGCAGTGAGGGAAAAAAGGAAAAAGAGTCACCTCAGAAAATAAGCATCCACTAGTCCTCAAGCTAAAAAGCAGCAGGAAATGTTGGGAAAATAACTCATTCTAAGATGTCCGGATTTATCAAAGCACTTATCTGCACAGCATGGAGAAAACAAGCCCCTGTGTGTGTCAATTCTTGGTGTGGGCACACGTGCTAGTGGGTATGTTTGTGTAGGGAGAGAAAACACACCTTAAGGAAATGTAAAGAATAATATTATCTGTGCTTACTGACAACACAAAGAGCGAGCAAGATAAACAGCTGTCTTTTTTAATCTGGACTGCTGCACACTTGGACATTTAATGACAATGTGTACATTGACTGTGGAAAGCTGGATGCAGAGCTTCTTCAGAAAAATATGAGGGAGTGACCTGTTACTTTCAATTAGAAATTCAGAACTGCAGTGTGCCTTAGTGTGGATAGTCATCCCTAAATCAGTTACTTCTCTTTGACATGCTCAGTCTTTCAAAAGCCTTTCATTAATGACTTAAGTACCTATGTCACTTGTCTTGTGATGTGGAACTGTGTGAAGTCCCTGGTCAAACCACACATGCTGGACAGTTATGAATGGAAACATTATAGGGAGGAAGAAAACAGGGCATATGTTTTTAATTAAAAGGAAATACAAGGGAAGTGATTTGCAGAATAACATAATAAAGAAATTAAAGCTCTGTTCCATTAAGTATATATTCTCACCCTCCTGAACTGGAGCAATTGTCATATTTCTGATAGGTGAGGAATGCTTGCCTGTTGTAAGAAGTCTTCTGCTTATAGGTCCCATTGTCCTTTTTGCGTACAGTCAGTCATTACATGTCCTGCCTAATATCTTAACCACTGGAAATCTCCTTTCAAGATTTGCTATCAAAATTATCTTCTCAATAAAAAAATTTCTATATTTAAAATGTAAATGAAACTTGGTGAAGATTTCAGACCTGAATGCAGCTGCAGGGAGGTGAGGAGGAGCATGAGCCTCACAGTGCTCTGGGGTCAGAATCATACAGGCAGGAGATGTTAATGGTGTGAGGATGTGGCACTTGGATACCTTGCCCACCCTTGTACATTGATTTTTTATAAAATGTGAGCCTAAAGAGTTTCTGGGTTGTTTAAGGAAACAAAAAAAAACACAGCTCAGATCCTCCCTAAAAAGCCTGACAATGCAGTAGAACAAAAATCCAGTGTGTCTTTTCTTGGTTTCCCATTAGGTTTTTTGTAGATGAATTTTATGGATATAAAGGATGGCAAATTTGTACAAATAGTTAATCAGCATGCTCATCAGAGGTGATTTTTTTTCAATTTGATATAGTGTAAATTCAGGCATGACTGGTAAGTATTTGGTGCAGTGTAGTTCATACCTAAACATACCAACACTTCCTTTGACTATGTTAAAGGCTCGGGAGAAAATATCTTAAACAAGTCATCTGCCTCAGACGTTTCTGTTGTCTATGTCACTGTAGTATCTAAGCATATCACAATGTTTTAATATATTTGTTTCCATATTCTCTGCTGGTAGAAAATGGTATTATTCCCAATTTTATATAACAGGAAGCATGTCAGGGTTTACATAATTTGTCCAGGATACAGAAGCGAGTTTGCTGAAAAACTGGCATTGAGGTCACACTTGCTCTTCTAGGGGTAAAAACCCTTTCTCCTATAATGGCTTTGTGAAAGCTTGAGATCCTTGAGTAAATAACAAAAGCAGCCTATTCAAAGTCAGAGCACTCTGACCCAAAAGCCTCTGGTAACAACTGGGAGGTACCTCAGGTAGATGATGTGTGCAGCTGGTGTCACTGGGGCTGCCGATACACTTCACTGTATCCACAGGCTTGGGTGGGTTGGACCCAGGTTTGCAGTAAGCCTACACCAGGGAGCTGACTCCAAATGCAAGAGAGATGACACTGCAGAGGCTGTTTGTGCAGATAACAACATCAGTCAAAGCTGATTAATGCTTAAATTCTGCGTTTGTTCAATAACTCTGCAACTGGCAGTAGGCTGTCTCTACGTAAAGTGGCATCTTTCAAAACGTGTTAGAGGGTGTTTACATACTTTAATACAAACATAAATAATGTTTCTTTTTAGATTTTTTAGCAAACCCTCTTCTTGGAGCCTGTCTTAGTGGTTTTTTTCTGTCTTTCAGTATTCAGCTCTTAGCATTTTTTTCACAGTCCTCTTACACCCATAGTTTATTTTCCCCTTAGTTCCTTCATGCTTTTCTTTAAGGGCCAGGTACAAACCTTGTGCAACTGCAGACATCATCGTTGACTTTCCTGGGTTTCATATTTAACCTTTGCTGGAGATTGTCCCCTCCTCTGGACAGCACTAAATCTTTCCTGCCAGAGTCCTTGGGGCTCATAACTGCACTTGTGCAGAGAAAAATGTTTTACCTTTGGAATGGACTAGATTGCACCACATGGCAGGTAATTTCAAAACATTTTTGAGGAAAGCATCCCCTTGGGGCCATGTCAAGGCCATCATGGGTAAAGGACACGAGGCAGCATGTGATGCTATCAATGCACCTCCATTATTTTCCCAGAGAACGAAGCAGTGAGGCTCAGTGGGGATATAAACTTCCTGGGCTGCAGCTTAAAGGGGTGATTGTTCAAGAGGAAAATGAAAGGGTCTTTCTCTGATTTTTCCTTTTAAGTCCATAATTCAGGGAGTTTATCCCAAACCACCATGGAAAGCTCTGTGTTGGCCCCATTCAGAAACACTGTTGGCCAGCTGTTGGCTTCGTGAGCAATGCATTAAGCTGATGCAGTGAATAGATTTTTCTAGAGAGAGAGAAGTGCTTTGCTGTGGTGCTGTCTTTACTAATGTATGTTCTTCTGCTTTCCATCAAACAGTCAATGAAGGCTCAGGTGAAACCAATCAAAAAGAGACATCGACCTGTGACATTTGCCAGTTTGGGGCAGAGTGTGACGAAGATGCGGAGGACGTTTGGTACAGTAATTTGCTCTACTCTTCTGTTTTAATGAATGTTGTATTATTTAAAGGTACTGTGGTTTAGAGAGCATTACAAATGTAAGATAGTCAATTTTCTACACCCAGACATTCATCTCAAAGTGAATGAGGTGGTTATTACTCTGGAAAAAATTGTATGAAACACTGTGGTTTATAATTTTGGAACATGTACAATTTAGACCAAGTCTAGAAACACAACAACATTTTGTTGCCATTGTAACTTATGTTATTCCATCTGGGCTTTTACAGCTTCTTGTGTCGGTAAAAATAGAATTGGGAAAAATAATTGACCTAAAGCTTTTCCAGTTAAAAAGTATTGTTAGCATTATCATGTTAACTCATGTTAATATGGCATTAGAAATGCTGGGAAATCTGTCTCATTTTTTCCGAGTTCTGGAGTTGAAAACCTAACCCTTTGTTTGAAAAAATGAGTATATCTTTAGACATTTTGTCAATGGAAATAGTTTTAATTTTTATTTTTTAAAAAAGGTTTCAAAATTATTCAGATTTTTTTATTATTTCAAACCTTAATTATATAAGTAGAGGGGAACATAATTCTATCTACTCGGATTTTTATTTTTTCATTTTATATTTTGCCTAGGAACTATGCAAACATACATTAAGCCAACTCTGAGTTAGTCATTTCATTGTGACTTTGGAACAGCCAGTAGATCAAAAAGGTCACTATTCACAGAGTTTTAGTTCTAACACTGCCTTAATGCCATGCCTCATATTTCTGTCTAAGTAATTAAAACAAATTGAGGGAGGCAACAAAATAATCATGCAAATGTTAGAGTGGTTGTCCGGGTGGTGCTTCTAAAGCTGCAGGATAATGGTAGCTAAAGAATGGATACAGAGGCTGGGCGAGATGTCAGTAAAGCACTACAGCCCGAGCTCTAACTCAATAACTATGGAACAGAGAGGAGTCAATAACTGAATGGTGAACATGATAGCTGGGCTCAGTGTTGGGCAGCTGACCTCACCCAGGCAAGGCATCCACTGCTGGTCAGATTGGTTCTAGTCTTTAAAATAACCCAGATAAACAAACAAGAGTCCTTGCTCTGTCTCTAGTCATCAAAGGAAATGATGATGTTGAAAAACAGGAGCAAGGTGCATCATGGTTATAGGTTTCAGTAATGTAATGAAATTTGTGAGTAAGAAATTGCCTAATGTTGACTTTGCCTAAGAAAATTACCCCAGGTGTTAGGATTTTCATTGTCTCCTTGACTGGTTGTCCTTGAGAGCTTTGGTAGTGCAGTGTAGAAACAAAACCATGATAAAATTAATATATCAAAATTCACAGTCTAGTGCTCATGTTTTCATAATTAAGTGCACTTCCAAATTGGAAGGCAGGAGAAGAGAGGGGCAAGGAATAAAATTAGCTACAAGATAACATTATTAATCATAAGCCCTGAGTAGCAGTGTTTATTTTTTTCCAGAAATAGCTTGGTAAAATTGCCTGATCCAACTTACCCCAATGTTCCCACTGCAGATTTTGCACTATCTAATTCCTCCCCTTTGAAACAACTTTGCTTATATGGAGCAGTGTAATGATGGCGGGAGCTGAGGTGCTCAATCTTTATTGACAGGCGGTCCTTCTGTGGAAGGGGGAAGGTGTTTCTCAGGGCAGGAAGCAGAGAAGGGCATTTACTGGGAGGATGCCACTGGACAAACTGTCAGAAAGCAGGAAAGCCGATTTCCAAATAAAAGTACAAAGACCGTGTAAAGCTTGTTAAAAGGTCTGCTTTGAAGTAAGCAACTTCATGTGCCGTGACAGAGCCCTGTTTTCCCATCCCTGTCCCCTAATTAGTCTTGGGTAAGCATCTTTCTAAAAAATGAACCTCCTGGGTGTTAGTCTTTTATTATTCTTATTTCTGTAATAGTAGCGAACTGTATATGGAGGTTCTAGACCCCTCTTTCAAAGGTATGTCAGTGGAATTTTCATGTCTGGCACCAGATAGACATATCCGCCCATTCCCACTGCCAAGATTTGGTGTGCAGAAAATGTCCTTAGATTAAGTGGGAAAAGAAATTTCAATTTATTACTTGATCGCTTGGATCAAATTTCAGATCTAGGCAGGGCTCCTTTAGCTATCTCACCTGACTGATGAGGTTGGTAAAATCCAAATGGGATCAACACTGCCTGATGGTCCTGGGACCTGTAATTATAGGATGACGAGCCCTGGCAGTGAATCCCTATCAAACAGGAATAGTTTGACTGCACAGAGTCAGTGCCTGATCCATTCCAGGCAAGCTGCAAGCAGAGCCAAACTTCGGAGAGTTAGGGCTACAAGACTGGCTGTTCGCCTAATATTTCTAGGGTACCAGAGAAGAGAGCACAGGTGTGATAGCAGATGTGGTTGGGCAGCTGATGATTTAAAGTGACAATTGACATTATTCTGCATTGTCAAAATCTATTATTTTACAGACCGTTATCTCTAGTTTAACTCTTACTGTGGTTCGTTGGTTTTGGTTTGGTTTTTTTTGGTTATTCATTGCCAGTTGTCACTCATCTAAATTGTGCTATTGTACTGTGTCATCATTATTTTTTAAATCTTTTTATTTGTGTAAAACCAATCTGTTAATGGCTAGACTCCTGGGATTCTGATGGGGGGTTGGCGAACAGAAGATTACTTGAATGGGTAAGATTTGTGTGAACGTTTTCTGGAAAGTATGAAGAAAAAGCAGAAAAGAAACCACTGTAATAACAGGTTTTCCATGGCATGTGAAAGCACACATGTTATTATCCTATTCTGCAGTCAAGTATCATAAAAGTGAATGCAATTTGGCATTCCATTAGTGAATCTCTTTCTCTAAGTTAAAAACAAAGAGTGTTCAGTTGAAAGTCTTTAACATCTTGCTACTTTAATATGTGAAAGCTTCTTGTCACTAAGAGGATCTTATATTACTGGCATTATTCCCACCTTTAATGCATTTTGCACCAGTGGGCTTCATGAATATTTAAAGCAGGGCAGTGGCTATGCTCTTTAGCACTAGATTGCAATCTATTGGTAAATCAGACATTTGGTGTTGCTTGCCTTGGGTTTTATTTCTGAGCTGGCTAAGGAATATTTGATTTTGTAAGACAGGGCTACTCAACATAACACCCCGAGAGATATACTTAAATGGAAATGAAGAATGATGCATAACTTTCTGAACTGTGGTGTATTTCTAAGACCTTCCAAAAAGCCTCTATGATATACTCATTGTACGTAAATAGTGCTCAGCAAATGGCGTGCCTGTTCTCTGCTGAAGTGGCTTAATGTCAGTGCAGAACCATGTCAGAAACCTGGATTCCAGCATTAATCTCCACTATTACGGGCCACTGAGGAAATAAGAGCACTCCCTACTCTTCACAAGCCATAGTTTGCATAGATACTGGGCAGCTATTTCAGAGGTCCACTGATGTGTCCAAAGAGGAAGGAAATAAATGATAAGAAAGATCCTTCTGTTGAATTTCCTTTTGAAAAACGCTGACAATAGAGAGGACAGGAGTATTTTCTTAAAACAAGATTAAAGCCTGCAAACCTCTGACTTGCAGAGTTAATCAAAATCAAAATGATGAATTGGGGTTAAATATGCATGCTTTCCCTTGGAATTTCGATATCAGCAGGTCAGCTAGCAGCAGTCTCAAAGTGCAGCATTGCCCAGTGTAAGACGCAGGTTGCCAGCTATAAGACAGACGGGCAGAGATGTGTGGTGTGCTCCAAGAGTGCTTCTCCTGCAGCCTGCAAGTGTCCGAGAAGATGAAGAGGCCATCTCCGCCATGCTTGGTGTAGGCAACTTTCCTCCCCTCCATTTTTTGCAAGTGGACAAGGATCCCACAGGCAGGTCCAGATCAAGAGAAGGTGCTGAAGCTGTCCTGTGTGGACACTGAGGCCCTGCTGACTCCAGGCTGGGAGCTTGGAGTAAGGAGTTTGGCATATTCAGTGTCTAGGTCAGTGGGTGAAAAAGTGTTGGTCCCAGGTGTGCTGTGTGGATTGGTGGTATTCCCAAGTGAATTGGTGACACAGCAGCATAATTACAGCAGGTCCCTTGTGTCCTGCGCTTCTTTCCGCATGGCTGGGACAATAAACTCCACTTACCAGGGCAGACAGGCACATACACAAAGCCTATTAAGAAGATGAACTGTTCCAGTCCCTCATTTCATATTTTACTGCTAATCACTTATATGTCTGGTTTGGGTAAATGCTTCTGTAAGGCAAGTGAACAGTCTGCAGCTCATGAGGATGGTGAAACTGCATTCTCATGCAAATAAGTGGCACGGTACTTACGAGATATCTGTGCAAATCATGCAGCTGCCATCTGCAGCGACCCCTACAATCAATATTGCTCTAGCAATCAATATTTATCTTTATTATAGTATAGAAAGAGAACAGATGAAAGAAACTAATGATTTTGCCAGCTTCTCAATCCACACAGCAATTAGGTCAGTCAGCTTTGGGTCCCTCCCCCCTTCCATCAGTTGCTCTCCACCAGAGCATTTGCAAACAAGATGCTGTACTGACATGAAGTACTAAAAGGTAGTTTGAAGTCTCACGTACATTACACGGGTATTGGCTGCTTCGTGTTCAGCAGTGTGTATAATAACTATGTGTGACCTACTTGTTCCAGATGCAGAAAAAATGAGCTACTTTAACATCTGCAATGTCCTGAGCATTATCCAGTAGATATACTGCTGTTTTCTGCCTTTTTCTCTTCCAGTGAAAAATCAGATCTTTGTTCAGGCCTAGGTACAACACTTAAACGTACACATTGGACTTTTGATTTAAATAAACACAGAATGGAATCAAATCATTAAAAATATGCAATTCTGCAAAGATTTAAATTTCTTTTTAACTCGAGATCGTACCTAAGGCATGAAGTGAAGCTGCTGCTGCTGCATAAATCTTCACATGAAGCTTAGCAGTCATGTCTAATTAGAGTTCAGGTCATGCTTTCCAGAGGGAAGTAAAGGCACTGCAGCAACACAGCCTGTGCATTGCACAGCACCAGATGACAAAGCAGCTTGCACCCTCTTAGACCTGTGTCACTTATCTTAGCCCCAGCCTGGTAACAGAGCTACCTCCAGTGCCTGCCCGGAAATCAGCCCAGCTCTGTCTCTGTTAACGTTTCATTTGGTCTCTGTCCTATGGTTAAAAGTTTTTGAAATAAAAGGAAAGCAGCTGACTTCCAGCGTAACTGTTGAGATGCCATTTTGAGGTAACTGTAGAGACACCTTGCAGTGAACTAAGAGTCAGCAATGCTGCAAAAAATGTAGCCTAAGCAACTAGACATTGGTCACTGAAGGTTTTGCAATAAAATGCAAAACATGAGGAATGTGAGACAAAGCAAGACGACACCAACCTGTCTATACATTATGTTTTAATTATTAAGCCTGCTCTAGAAAGAGCTGGGTTGGTGGCTTTTGTAGGAGACTGGTCAGCCAGATCCTGCTGCCTGGGGTATGAGAACTGAACAGAGAACCCAGCCATGTTCCTTCATTTGGACTATGAAAAGAAATGCCGCCTGAACTGGCACTGAAGTGGGAAAACTGGCAAAATACAAAGTTGTAGCTTGAATTGCTGTCCACTGCACAACCAAGCAACCCCAGCTTAGGTGAAAGCTTCAACTTATTAGAAACCAGTGTCTAGACATCATGTTAGAGTTAGAAAATAAGGTCCCCGGGTCACCACTGCATTAATGCTACGATTCCTATTGGGTTTCTCTCTGGCAAGCTACTGAGATAAATGAAGCCTAAATCAAGCCTAGGTGAAAAAGTGACTTTGTAGATCACCATAACTAGAGAAAGATCCCCACTGACTTCTTAAAGAACCTTAAATAAAGTCAAAATTATGTGGTTTTCCTCTTTCTCAGAATGTGTCTGCTGAAAGAGGAGGAGAAGATATGGAAGAAGTTAGCTTTGTCATCAGCGGATGTTTCTCTTAAGAAAGCTTATGGTGCAGTTCTCCAGTTCCCAGATGAGGATAAGGGACTGAGCACCTTCTATTTCTAAACTGATTTCACTGTTAGTTCTTGGCTAGAAAGTTAATGCTTGGAAAAATGAAAACTTGTTTGGCCATCTGGTGAAATTGATTTACTTTACATATATTTTATTTGGATTTAGTGAAAACCAGCCATTTTTCTCTGTCAGGTGAGTTTCACAAAATCGCCTTATCATCTCTGCATTCTTCATCCTGTGCCAAAATAACCTATTTCATTTTGAAGTGAGACTGATTCCCAACTCCTTTAGGATGATGGTTTGGAGAATTTGACCTTTCTATCCATTGAGTCAACTCAATTCTTCAGAGGCATATGTTCATTTGAGTAAGTCCTGCCTTCCCATATTCTGAAGATTTATTTTCTTAATAACATTCTTTAAAAAAAAACCAACAGACTTGTTTTAACATAAGCCAAGATTGTCTGGAGCTACTTATACTTCATAGTGTTTTATTACCAATACACTTTGGAACACTCTGGTAAATAATTCAGCCTACACAAAGAAATGGGCTATATTTTCTCTATACATCGAGGAAGTCGGTCATGTAGACTATATATCATGGCTCTAAATGTTCTTGGATAAATGCAAACCCACATTGTATTCCATCTATACTACTCACACAAGTAGGTTTTTAGGGACCCTGTACAACTCATCCATCTCTTATCCACACAATAGAATCCCTAGCATTTGGTTTTGTAATAAAAAAGACATTTTTTATCTTTTGCAATTACAGCAACACTCGCTGTGTGTCCAGGGGATAATACCCTACCAAGTCATAAAGCTCATAGTTTTTTTCCTTGTGCTTCTCTTTTCAGATGCTCATCCAAACTTGCTTTTCAGTTCAGAAGGTGAACTTCCAGCTTATGAAAGTCAATGAAAGTTATTCCACTGAATTCAGTGAAACAAAAGTACTTTCCCAGTTTGATAACTGTGGAGTAACTTCTCAGTGGAGCCTTTTGTTGGTAGAAGAGAGAACAGACTCTGTTGGAGTGTAAATGCTCTGTTATTCACACAGTGCAAAGGAATGACTCGGAAATTGTGAAGATAAAATCAGAATTTGCCTTACTCATGGCTTCAATTGCTTCAGAAGAAATATGGATTTATAAAAAACCAAAAATAACTTCTGCAAGTTTGGGGGAGGTTCATGTCTTATGGTGCCATGCTCCTGTAGGAGCAAGACACAAATTCTTTGGAAATTTAAGGGGAGGAAGGCTTGCAACACACGTAGTCATCATTTGTCTGCACAATTACTAGTTTGTCAACATTAGAGCTGTGGAAAAGACAGAGAACTCTGGAAGCAGGGAGGAAACCTAAGGCTGACTTGCAGCTAGTCCAGTTTGCTGGAGTGTGGAGAGGGGCTGCAGTGGCTGCCCATGTTCAGGGGCTTGGGCGAGGGTTTTGGGACCACTACCCAGGAAGGTTGTACTCCCCTGCCTTCCCTCTGCGTGCTTTGAGGGCTGGAATGGCACACCCAGCATGAGCAGGTGAATTAAACATTTAGATGGTGGGGAGAGCTGGGGATGTGTGGGGTAGCAGCTTGGCTGGCATTGAGGTGATGTGTCTGTGGACTCTTGTTAACACATGATCTGTACCTGTTACAAAGGTGCCTATGTGTGCCTCAGCGTGACAGCAACAGCATCCCTCTGTATTTTTGGGAAATGTCCGTATAAAACACATAGACATGACAGCATGGTGGAGAACAACCATTTTATATGCCCAGTTTAACAAGGGAGCAAATGAACCCAGAGTTTGGGTTTTTTTTACTCCTCTGCCACCAGCTGTGGCTGTGGTTTTCAGTCCTAGGCAGGAAAACATCTCAGCCTTCTCAGCTCATGCTTTTATTCGCTTTGGAAGGAATGGTTTGGCAGCCTGTTTTGTGCTCTTGCTGTAATACAGGGTGTTGTAAAGATCATGCCTGGCTCCTGACATTTTGTGGGAGGTACACAAAAGGGTCCCTTTGGGCTCTGCGAGGGCAGAGCTGTGCGCAGGTGCTCTGAGGCTTGGTTTGTAACCCTGTGGTTTCGTTAGTTGTGTAACCCCATGGCTGGGAGAGCCTGTGCTCACCAGGCTGTGAAAGTACACATAAGGGATGATAATATGATAATGCACATCAGATATTAATGTGCATTGACACATAATCGTCTGCATACATCAAGGCATTACAGCATGAAAGAGCAAGTGCAGAGGCCTTGGAGAGCAACATGCTTTTGCACCTTTTTTCCCCCTCTGCTTTCTTTTAGCCTTGTTATTTGACCATAAGCATTCCTCCCTCCCTGGCCCCCCATTTAGCCAGTCATCCCCTAGTACTAAGTTGAGTGGTGCCTTCATGACGGCCTATTTACTCGCAATAAAAAGCTGATTGGCCTAATGCGCAATCAAGAAAGGAGTGACATTTATTGCCTCAGTTTTATGATGCTGTGAACTGAGCAAGATTTGGAGCCTTACAGTGCCTTCAGGGGGCAGGAGATCACCAGCAATGAATTGTATTTATACCTTTTCCAATTTCCTACTAGCATTTTAGCAATAAATAGACTGTGTTTTTATTGAGTTTTATGTAAGTATGTTTACAAAAGCAGGAATACAGCTTTGTAGCTCAGAATTACATGTGTTGGCTAAATAGATCAGCAGAGAGAATAACTATGTAAAACACGGGGAAAGCACTTAGCAATTTATTATCAAATGTCTTAATAGAATGCTTCATCTCTTCCATCCCACTTTATGTTTACTGTTAAAATAGAACTGCATCCATTGCAGAAGGTCGGAGACTCCTTCACACACCCGTGTTGGAACATAAAGGGCCACGGTTTGTTCACACATCTAAACCATTAAAATACATCCCATGCATTAAATATGAGCCTGAGGAAAACTCAATAGGAGCTGACACACAGGGCTGACCTCAGCCTTCGCAGCCCCTGCAGAGTGGCAGGTGTCCCTTCCTCACAGCGTTCATCTCCTGCCCTGGTCCCTTCCCACATGCAGGCTGCAGCTAAAAGCCTGTGTGAGATGTCCCCAGGTGTGCAAATTTAATTGCCGTCTCTCAGCCTGCCCATTTTGTAATGGAGCTCTCCCATGTGGAGAAGCACAGGTACTCCAGGGACACTTGTCCTGGCCACTGCTTGCTCCTTTCAAGGAGCTGCAGGTGGATTCCACTTATCTGTGTCCGAGACATGAGAAAGTTTACTACTATCTCATTCGTTTGCTGGCAAGGACACGTCCTTCAGATTTCCTACATTTGTCTGTCTTCCTTCCCCTGGCAGCAGTACTTTCCCTTGGGGCTTGATCTCAAAAGCAGATAGCCACTGTAGACACCATGAGACATCAAGAGAATCACAGAATCACAAAATATACTGAATTGGAAGGGACCCGCAAGGATCACTCAGTCCAACCCTTAGCCCTGCACAGCACTGCCCCCGAGGGTTACGCCATGTGCCTGAGAGTATCATCCAAGTGCTTCTTGAACTCTGTCAGGCTTGGTGCTGTGACCACTTCCCTGGGGAGCCTGTTCCAGAGCTCAACCACTCACTGGGTGATATTTTTGTAATATCAAACCTAAACCTCCCCTGACACAACTTCAGGAGAGGTGGCATCCCCAGCCAGTAATGATGTCTAGTTTTCTACAGTAGCTTTCATCTACAGACATGAATGGTGTGAGGAAAAAGAAGGTTATTATTGCACCCTGCTTCTTGCACATGCAGTGATTTGATTGGGTGCCAAGGCTCATACCTGTGTCCAAGATCTCATTTCACCACTGTGCAGGATGACATGAGGTTATGTTGCCTTATTGCTGTATGTGCAGGAGGTGCAGCCAGTGCCTGAAGGAAAGCCTGAAAGTGTCCTCCTAAAATTTTGTTAAATATCTAGACCGAATTTTGGTTTGTGATTGAAGGCAGCTAACCAAGCAGAATAGCCTGGAGTACACAGCCAGTTCAGATGGTGCTGCCACGGGCAGGTCTCCTCAGAAGGTAGAGGCACATATGTTTAAGGACATAGAGCCATTTATAGTGAGCAGAGGTCTGGCTTTGCACATGTGGAGGCACTCTTTACATTGCGGAACCCTTCTGCCATGGTTTTCTTATCACTGTTTTTAGGAAGGTCACTCCTAAACCTTTCCTTCTCACCAGCAGTGGATGGCTCACAGGCTGCAAGGAGTGTGCTGGCAGCACACTCACCTCCGCTAGGCAAAGGGCCATCATCTCTTTACTTTCACTGATAAGTCAGAGCCCACTTTCCACTTCCAGAAGTAGCTTCTAGAGTTGCTAACATAGGTGTTTCCAGAGATTTGCTGTTGGTGCTGCAGTTCTTTGTGAGCAGATCGATCCTTTCTGCACGGCAAGGTCCATGCCAGGACCTGCAGCTAGATAATATTGTGTGATTCCCACTGCATGTTGCAATATTCCCAGTGGTTGTTGCAGGCCAGGGTGAAATGCTGGGATTTGTGGATACAATTCTCATTATTCTGCTGGCTTCAAGATAGGAGAGAACAATATCAGCAGTCTGAGGCACACAGCAATAAACAGTTCATGAGCAGCAGCCCCAGATATTTACAGAGAGAGAAACAGTCAGCAAAGCTTTGTTTTAGCACAGACTACAGAGATGTGAAGGACACCAAGTGTAGACAAACCATAAAAAGGCATTTATTTTATTCCATGAGCTTTAAATAAACTTCACACGTTCGATACCTGCAGACACTTGAATTGTGTCATGTGCACAGAATTAAATTTTTTTCCTCTGGTCACACAGCTAGCATGAGGGTTTTTCCATGGCTCTTCAAACCTTGTAATCAGCCTTGTAATTCTCTGTTTGGCTT
The DNA here is from genome assembly GCA_013399895.1 of Serilophus lunatus. Classification (NCBI taxonomy): domain Eukaryota; kingdom Metazoa; phylum Chordata; class Aves; order Passeriformes; family Eurylaimidae; genus Serilophus; species Serilophus lunatus. The sequence continues at coordinate 944,890 of VXBA01004775.1, read as the reverse complement.
TAAAGCATCCAATCTGGCAAAGTTTGCTTTATACAACTCAGTTCCTTTTAAATAAGAATGATATTTAGGAAAAAAAAAATCAAAATTGCACATTTATTTTGCCCTAAAGATGTTAGCATACAATTCAGTGTACTGTTGAGGACACCAGAGGCATCAGCAAGCCAGATGAAGGTCATGTTATATTAATGGTGCTGTGAATTGTAAGAAGGAACAAAAGATGAAGTTTGTGATGTTTTTTGTCAAAAAGTTAGTAAAAAAAATAATGGGGTAAAAATTAAAGGAGAACTAGGAATCAAATTGCAGTGTCTTGCATGGCAAATTAGCATGTTTTTTATGAGCTGCTGCCTCCAAAATGACCTGAATACTGGTGGAGCATGAGACCAGGTCCTCACCAAGCTCCGGGAAGGAGCCAGTGCCTGGGAATTCTCCAAGTGGCTGTAAGACTAAGTGTCTCTGGGAGAGGTCCGAGAAACTGTTTTGAAACAACCTTGGCCATAAAAAACATGCTCTGAAAAATCTATACATATTTTTAAACATTGCCAGTCAGTCCCTGCTATTAAGCAGCAGCAGCGTGGCAGCTGTACAGCAATTGCCCAAGCTCCTGGCTCTTCACTCCAGCTACACTCCCAGAGTATGTTGCATTTGGTATGCAAGGAAGGGCATCAGTAAATATATTCACCATTTTAGTGCATTTGAGCTTGACATATGTCCAGTAAACAATATTTTGGGCCCTTGCAGTAAAAAAGAAAAGGAAAAAAAAAATCACCTGATTATTCAGCGCTTCCTTCTGTTATGATGCTTTGGGGTCCTTCAAATCATTTTCATTATGCACTACATAATAATAAAAATCTCTATGCAGTATGCTGATAATTCTGTGCATGGCCTCTGTGATTTCTAATTGTTTGAATAACAGGATGCTATTGAAATGCCATGCAGAAACACTGCATCACCCTGAGGGAATCAAGCTTTTCTCCTTTTACTCCTGGTGAAGATAAACATTTGAACAGTTGAAATAGGTAAAATATCCCAAGGAAACCATATGCAAAATCGACATGCTAAAACCCTTAGTGCAAAGCTAAGCTGCAAAGGACAAAAAGGAAAAATAAATTAGATAGATAAATAAATAAATAAATAACAAATATTGAATGGAAAGCGCTCAAAAGGAGCTGTGCTTTTTCTTCTCCTGTGATCTTAAAGCAGAAGAGAAGCACTAGCAGACCCAGGAAAGAAATATCACATGCTATTTTTGTGCTGCCATTATAAAATATGTATTGTTTATTGTTCTGCACTGCAGCTAAAGTTTTGCATCAGCCTCAAAATTACAGCAAAGTTTGTTTTGAAGGAGACGCAGCACCTCTATTCTTTAAGCCTCTTAATGACGTTCTTAAGAGTGCACTGATAGAATTTCAATCTCCTGGCAAGCACAGACAGGTTGTAGGGTATGATTCATAGAAAGAGTAAAATATTGTGTGCCTGTGTGCATTACAAATACATTTTATATATATGTATGTCAGTGTACCTGATGTTCAGCTGCATGCAAAACCAGGCAATGATGCCAGGCAGTTTTGTCTCTTAGCTGTAGGCATCCTGGGGTGCCATCTTCTTGAGCTGTGCCCCACATGCTGCAGAGACCACTATGGGGTATACCTAAGTTTGACCAGGCTACCAAAAGTCCCCTTTGACTCTGTATTGAGGGTGCCGGGATTTGTCATTAAAACTCACCTCTCTGTAAAATGTGTACAGTAGTACCAGGTCACTGCTGCTGTAGGGCTGAATGAGATCACTGTAAAGCTTAATGGTGTGCTTGAAGATGGACTGAGAGTCAGAGGCAGCAGCTCGTATTTATGTGGTCCTTTTGACATCGGTGTCGAAACACACATCACTGGAACAATCCAGTTTAGCTGCCTGTGTGTGCTTTGAGGCTTTCAGGATGGATGATGTGCCCAAGTAGGTACAGAGGTGACTGTCACTGCTCCCCACTAAAGGGGTATCACAGGCAGTGTGTTTTAACAAGGCGCAGTGCCGCTCTGAGCAGGCTAGCTGAGCTCCCAAAGGCTGAGTCTGCCCAGCCTGGTTAACCTTGCCAGTCCTTGCTTAGTGCTAGTTCAAATATCTCTGCGTGGTGTTATGTTGAGACATATTAAACATACCCAAAGCTGCCTGGGTAAATGAGCACTCCCACCAGCCTCCTGACACACGGCTGAACCGTGGTACAATGCGTGTTCAAATGTTGAGGCATAATGTTAAGCCTGGCTTCATTTCAGCTTGCCTGCTGGTAATGTCAACAAAGATGCCCTGTTACCAGGGCAGAAAGAAAAGAAAAACCTTGCAGGAATCCAAATGATAGAAAAGGCATTTGGGACTGATTGCCAGGCTCTTTATGCAGGCATATACTGCCAGGTTTGCTTTTAATGGGCATTTAATGTCCTACTTGGAGGGGCAGGGGTCTTGTAGAGGGCCGTGCTTATATCCAGAAATTTGAGTTTCTGATCACCATTTCCTAGTCAGAGTAGAGGAAGATAAGAAATGTCTCTGGTGGAAATAGCATAAATGTACAACAACTGTGTTTTTATTTATACACTGTTTTATGGCAAAAGAAAGGCTTTGGGCTTTTTTATGCTGCAAAATGTTGGTTTTTTCCTTTCTTTTTTTTTTAATTTTTTTGCCTGGAGAAAATACATAACATTTAAAATGATTGCAGAACGGAACACCACTTTCCCTGTAAAATAGTGCTTGCTGAGACATGGTGGGATCTCACACTTGACCAAATTAGCATATGCGCTCAAATATCAGAGCTCTGACTAGTAAAAATAACACTAGATTTGCATTTTCACATTTTTAGCTCTTGCTTCCCTGTCTGTTTGGTTTTATGCCTTTTTTCTTGACTGACAATTCTCTTTGTGGCAGATTTATTGCTGTTCTGCTGTTTGGACCCTGTAATCAACTAGACACTTGGCTGAAGACGTTAGTCATTTCATTAAGTACTTTTTTGCAGATATCTCAGACACAATTTTCTGTTGCTCTGGTTCCAAAAAGCAAATGACCCATGGCCAGCAAAGTCTGAATATGAATCTTTAATAAACAGAGGTAGGACCGACAATGCTTTCAGGTTTTCAAACAGCAGAGGGCTAATTAAAAGATGTTGAATGGGAAAGAACTGCCATTGCCATCTTGCTCTGACAGAAATGTGCCTGCATCTGTTCCCAATGAAATTGCTCTTTTGAAAGCATTGTCTCATTTATCCTCCTTGCATCCCATCGGAGCTACATAGGAAACCTTCCTCGTGCTACATGCAGATATTGCATAGTTTGTTTTTTTTAATTAATTTTCAATAATACATTGCTGAAAACAAAGACCAAATAGTTGTCGTAGGAGTAACGAGAAAGCACGGAGTGGGGTCTTTTTGTCATTACTACATCGCTAATGATTGTACTCTATTCGTGAACTAAAGAAATACAATTATAGCATTCCCCTACCTTTCATGGGCAAAAAAACCCATTCTCTCATTTTATTGAGACACCTTCTTAAAACACAGGTCCTCCCTCCAGGGACAGTCCTTGATAGCCAAGAATCTTCTCTTCAGTTGCTTGCTCTCTGCACACAAAGGTACTCTCCATGCTCAGAAAATAATACCATATATTATTTGCAGAAGTATGGGGAGTTAGGAGACTGCACTCACAAGTGCCTGGTTTATGGACCCCATTAATTTTTACAGAGATTGATTCAACAAAAAGCCAAGTTGGCTGCTCCAGCTTGGCCGAGCAGCCTGATCCAGGACTCGGAGGTCTGGGCAGCATTTTTTCATGGTCAGGATCTGGGCAGGAAATTACTTCATTGTGCACTTCCCTTATTTCTCTGGGAAGAGGAGAAGCATATTAAACAGGTGAAATAGTGACAACCACTCCCTGAACACCTGTGGGTGCCCTTGTGCTGTTGAGTGCACTCTTTGCAGTTACTGCCTTGACAGAAGCTCACAGACCAGAGTGCAGTGATGTACACCCCACAAGTCAGTAGTGAGGTGCTTTTCAGGCACAAGGAGGTGCCTTTCAGCATTCTACCTGCCTCAGGCTAAGCTCAGCTCTGCCAGTTCTCCCACAGGCAGCCTCCTGGGCTTCTCCTGCATGTTAGCTGCAGAGCTGCAGCTCTGCCTGCAGACACCTTCTGGTTTATCCTGGATGCGACATTCTCATGGCAGGGTCTAGCAATGTCATCAAGCAATACTGCAGGATGCCCCCTGGGGAGTCAGCCCAAAAACCCTGAGGAGGTGCCCTGGCTTGCCTATTGGACAGCCTTTGTAGTTTGCTTTGGGTTTTTTTTGCTTCAGTGATCACCAAAGTAATAAAATAAATTGCTGGATGTTCAGCTTCTCCAAGATTATCATCATATGAAATGAAACAGAATAAAATGAAGCATCTAAAAGAAGGGGAATTCATCAGAGACTATCACAATGACCTGGAAGAAAAGACATAAGAAAGTGAGCCTTGTTTAATGATTGTTTGTGATGGCAGCCCAAATTTTAATCAATTAAGATATAAGCCCATTACTTGAAAGATGCGATGAGCCTGTGGGACAGCATTCAGTATTTCTTCCTTTCTCAGGGGAGCTGCAGGGTATCATCTGACATCTTTGAGGCGCTTCTTCCTCAAAGATGCTTTTAAAACTGTGTTTCTGACTGCAGAAGGCATAGTTAAACCTCACCCATGTATTTTGTGTATGCTCTTGGGTACAGTTTCATCCTGTGACCCCCTAGGCGACCTCATTGACCTTCTCATAGTATCTCGAGTCTGAGGAACGCTCAGTCAGCCTTTCCAATGCCAAGCTTTCTTCAGTGCTATATGTAAAACACCAAACCAAATAGATTTATTGATATAACTATAATCAGAAGTCATAGCCTGGATAATAAAATGGTCAAATGATCAGATTACTTAAAACTAGAGGCATACTCAAGTGCCTCAGGGACTGGGAAGCTGCAGGCAGGCAGCTGGTCCTCCAGCCAGACGCATGGCAGCAAGATATGTGCTCCAAGCCCCATGAAGGCAGGGGACCTGGGAGCAGCCCCAGGGCCGGGACAGACAACAACCAAAAGAGATGAGGCTGCTCCACTTTTGTCACTTCTTAAAGAATGAAATGATAGGGCAGAACCTGGACATGGATAGGTTGCAGGTAGAGTGTGAACACCATTAGGACTCTTATCAAATGTACTCCCTGGGGCTAAGCAGGATTGTTATGTTTTTGTTTGCATGTTTAATAAGAGAGTGTCCCAGTTCTGCATTTCATAATGCTTCAAGAAATGAAAGCGCCTTTACCTATGGCAACAGGATCTCATTCACTCAAATGCATTGTGTCCTTCATTACTGTTGGATCCCACTTAAGGCGCAGGTGTGCTCTGTGACCCTGTGTGCCTGCACACACATGTTTGGAGTATGTGCCCCACCTCCTTCCCTGCAGCTTGCTCTTGTGGAATTTGAAGGCATGGTTGAAATTGCAGACAGCTTGTTCATCTAGTTTGAAAAAAAGTGTTTGAATACTGTCATTTTCCCTGATAAGAGAAGCACTATAAATTAAAAAAGAGTCAGCAACACAGCCACATTAATCTTCCTTATGCAATCCTACCTTTAGCATTTCCTGACACATATTTGCTGTTGGCTTAATTGTGCAGCCTTAAAGTAGGATTTGAGTTTATAAGTGCAAAAGCAGTAATAAACTGCAGATACAAGCTAGAAGTTCTCCACTGAAAACTCTGCAAGGGGTGGATGATGCACAGATCCTTGCAGGAAGGAGATCAGGGTGCCAAGTTTACTGTAGTGTTTTTCCACTGTCTGTCTAGTCAGCCCTGAAAATCAGGCTTCACACAGGAGATCCTGTAAGTCTTGAGCATATGTTGTCATCCTGAGGTTGTCCACTTCTGCACTCTCTTGCACACGAGCGATCTGACATCGACACAAGCAGCACGTGGTGCTCACGTGGTGCATCCTCTCCTTAAGGCCTGTGGCTGCTGCAGAGGTCTTGTTTGGAAAGAAAGGCTGGTCCCACCGTTCAATTTTTAGACTGGAGTTCAGAAAAATCTTCATTCTCTTCTTGCTTTTACTGAAGGAGGTCAGGAAAGCAACTTTGAGTCTTTGTGTTTTGGAAGGTATCAAAAGATGCAAATAAATGCCTAGTGGGCTCTGAAATGGTCTTTGCAATCAGTGGGAGACAGGTCTCTGAGATTTCAAAAATCCCACACAAAGTGTTTGCATGCACCTTTAAGCATTTAAACACCTTTTGTCTCTAAGGCTTCTAACTCTGAGCATAGATTCCTGTGTCCCCTGGACATTTTTGAAATTGCATCCAAAGTTGCTTAGATTTCCCCTAAAGAGCACCCTTTTGTTGTAATTTTCTCGTTGGCTTAATTTTCTCTTGACTTGAAACATAATATATATTAACCTTCACTCATTTTTTGCAGCAAAATGTAGAGAAGTGAAGCTGTTTCTGAGCTGGTTTATTACCAAAAAAAAAGGGAGCATATGGCTGATTGTGTCCCATCTGAAATGCAAATGGTGGAGCTACGTGGAAAGAATTACTATTACTTAAGCAATAAATGTTTCCTAATGAAGTGAGTTTGACTAAGGTGGGAAGCTGGAAATGGCTGCAGGAAGAAATGACGATGGTTAATATTTCAGTGGAGCAGAACATTCTTATTCCACTGATAAGGAGGTTCTTAGGAAATGTACTGGAATTTTTTTCTTATATTCTGTATGTTTATCAGTGTGGGGAAATTGTTGCACACAGGGAGCTAGACTCTTTTCTTCTAGTTCTGAAATCATGTAATTTAATTTATAACCACAGCTTTTCACTGTTGGCCTCTTTTTGAGCTGAAGTTTTCAGAATTTTGTGAACATTTGGGGTACATAGACCTACCCAATGTAAAAAAAGTCTAAAAGTTGACAACTACTGGTTCCACTGATTTTCACCACTCCAGGCACATTCATGGAGACCAGAGGCCTAAGAGGGTGATGCAGGAATCTGACCCACAGTCTCCAATTTTCCTCTTCCTGTTTTTCACCACTGTTTCTCTCTCTACACTTCCAGTAGTCGAAGATGTCTAGATGTCTGCTGCAAGTGGGAGGTGGACTGACTTTTAAACACTTTCTTAAATCAAGCAGCAGGACTAGAGGTTGACATTTCCATTATTAACTTTCCGAAGGGAGAGCTGTGGAGTTGGTGCTGTCAGGTTCAGCACAACCAGTGGGCTGGAGATAGAGCATCAATTGCATTACTTTGCCTTAATGTCAGAAGGAGCTGGGGAGAGTTTAGATAGCAGCATGTGCACAATTACATGCTCAGAAGAGCTGAAGCAGCTGCCAGGTGAGACCTCTGGCTTTGTCCCCGAGCAAGATCCCATCAGTGTTGCTGAGGCTGAGCTGTCTGTTACACAGCACAGTTAGGGGACAGAAGATTAGCATGCCATTCCCTTGATGATGCCCAAGGGTGTCTGACATCACTAATGATAATGAAATAGGAGAAACTGAAAGAAAAAAGTCTGCAGCCTGCTGTTGATGGAAATAATTAGGTTTCTTCATCTTAGAAGCAATGATGAGGCTTTCTGGGATCAGGATGTGTTCACATTTGTGTCTTAGTTCAGGTCCAGACCAGACTGTGGAAGTCAGTCCTTCCCTGTGCTTCAGTTCATGTTTCAGGATAGCCCAGGAACTCACAAGCACACCTGGGTAAGGCTTTTTGGCTGTTGGGTTATTCAGATTCTTCAGAAAGTGCTTGTGCACAAAGTCTTTCCTAAAGCAGCATTCCCCTGGTTTTAATACTGAGCACCCTCTCTGCTTCCAGGACCTGAGGAGATCCCACCATCCCAAGGCACAGAGAGTCTGGTCACATCACTGCTGTCAGTCTCGGTCTTGGCAGGGGGTTTTATCCCAGTAGAGTGAAGTGAGACTTCAGTGTAACATCTTTTATTATTATCAAAGTGCCTGTAGGTGCTGGGATTATTTTCAGAATTAAATCATAAATCAATATAAACCCACATGCATATGGTGTTGCATACAATGGCAGCACCTGAACAGAGGTGAATTTTGTGGCTCTTTTAATTTGCAGGAGGGCTCAGCAGCTTGATTTACCTGCAGATGCTTGAGTATTCTTGGGTTTACAAGAGATTGTAAGTGGCTGTGACACAGTTTCCCATGTATAACGTACTTCTTTTATCTTTCCTTTTGCTTTCTTTTATGTGCCTCTGTCCTCTCTCCTCATCTCATTTCCATCTGGAAATACAAATGACCTCTTGATAGAACTTTTCACTTTCATTATGTTGATTTGCATTGTGCAGTCAGGATAATACAAACACTTATATTTCTGAGATGTATTTATGATGCCATGAAAAAACTTTCTCATAGTAGCCTCTTCTTTTTTCTTCATCTTTATCTTTTCAGGTGTGTGTGCAACATTGACTGTTCTCAAACCAACTTCAATCCTCTTTGTGCTTCCGATGGGAAATCTTATGATAATGCATGTCAAATCAAAGAGGCATCATGCCAGAAACAGGAGAAAATTGAAGTCATGTCTTTGGGTCGATGTCAAGGTAACTCTCGTAACAAAACTCATTTCAAAGAATGTTTTCAATTTTTGTTCAGGGGAAAAAAAAAAAAAAGAAAAAGAACTGGGGCTGATTTCTTATTTGGTATTTCTTACATTTCCATTAGGCTCTTGCAGTTTACATTATAGAACACAGGTTGTGGGAAGGGGCAGATTCAGCCCCTTCAGGTGGCAGCACAGCATGAGGAGCCCCCCACTCCCAGCCTTTCCCATGGCCTGCCCACAGCAGTCAGGGGACTGTCCAGCCCTTCACTAACTTTAACATCAGTCGTCAGTATTTTGCTCAAAGCACCTTGCCCAAAAGTCGGGAAACTAGAGTTTGAGCAGGACAGCAGGAATGCCCCTCAGATACATTTTGCCACCCAGGATAGATTCTCTGGTTCTCCCCTAAATGGAGCAGCATGAAGCAGTCTCGGGAGGCCAAGCTGTGCTCCCAAACACAGTACTTGGGCTTATTTCTCGAGTGACCTGCCATGGGCTCCAAGATGTCAAAGGTCTCTGGAAGGAAATTTTCCAATAACAGCTTAAGACTTCCTCTGTGCCCAGCTCTTGGAGTACTATATCTCCTGTAACCCTTGGGTTGACTTTAAAAACTCTGTTTTGCTCTTAAATGAAAAAGAACATTTGCGTTTAAATAGCTCTTGTAAATAAAGTGTCTGCTGAGGCTCAGACTCTTAATAGCTTTTTTCCCCTTAGCTTCTGACCTATAAATCCTCAATACATCTACTTACAAGGCCATACTATACAGATGTATTAAACACATTCCAGTTTATTCCTATCTCTTTAAAGTTAACTGCCCTAAGTGGCAGTTCATTTGAAGGCACATATTAAAACTCCCCAATTACTTCAAATAGAGCAGAAATGACAACTCCTGCTTCAAACTGATATATTTATCCCAGCTGCAATCTGTTATCACATATTGCTAGAAAAAAAGATCCTGCTGTTTTCACCTGGCAGACCCAGGAGGGCCTTGCAGCCAGCAGCAATGCTGTGCATGTAAGAGAAGTTAGCTTTGCCTGGGCACTGGCACCTGGGCATGGGCTGTATTGAATCCAGGCTCCCCAAGCGATTCAACACATTTCTTTTCACACAGATAATACTACAACAACTACAAAATCAGAAGATGGGCATTATGCAAGAACAGATTATGCAGGTAAGGTTCCTGTTCTATGAGAATCATGATTTGCAGGATCTGTGTAAGTCTCTTTTAACCTCCATTTGCTAAGGTGTGGTGTTCTCTTCTTCTAGTATGGATTTCTTTGTTTACTTTAAGGAACCAGTGTCTTTGTGTTACTCTTTCTTTTGCTACATACTCTCTTTCTTCTTAATAAATGGGCTGCTTCCATTTTTGTCAATGTACAGATACTCTGGTCATAAAACACCTGTTCTGACAGTAGAAATAAATACTGCAGACTATTTGCCCAAATTAGCAGACATTATTGAAAATTATTGAATCAGTGCACTAGATTATGCATATTTTTGTCATGATGTACAGGTGTAAGGAAATGAAAATCCAGAGCATAGCACAGCTGTGATACCAGGAAACGTTGCCATAATAGATAATATTACCTGTCGGCATTTAACTATTAAGTTAATAAGGTTCTTAAAATATGGGGGGGTTTAGGTGATAAATGGTTTTAATTTATTTAGAAGCTACAGTAAAATATAATGGCTGAATAGCCTTATATGGTGCTTGAAATTAAAAACATGTAAATACTAGTGAGGTTTGGGAGACATTTTTTACACCCTTTGCCTGGGAGGATTGATTTAGAAATTGAACGTGTGTGCGTGCACACGTGCATGCAAATATTCACAGCTCACACTGAGAATTAAAGCCTTTGGGAAGGTCTTGTGGAAGTGGGTCAGGTGATGCATTCATTGCTTTGGTTTCATATTCCTCTGTTTTTAAAGTATTTAGAGAGACTATGTACGGATCACTGAGTTTACCTGAGCTGTGTGACTTAAGTGAAATCCAGCTGATGGTTTCACAGGTGTTAACGTTTCTTACTGGGAAAGTCCTGTGACAGTAGTTAGTTCAGCTGGTCATCTCCTGTGCTGGCCCCTTGGGTGTGCTGTCCCTGTGACAGTGAGGCACCTGGCCTTAGAAATGATTGTTCTGTTCCTGTTTAAAAATGTGCTTGATGATTAAAACATAGTGTCTGAATAAATGATATCTCAGGGAGGCAGAGGAGTGTGAGCTCTTGGGGGTGGCTGCAGCACGAAGCAGAGAGGGTAGAAATTGTTATGGAAAGTAAATGCTGGGATGAATTTCCAAAAGATCAAGGATGAGCCATGATCCAGGAATTTCCTACTGCCAAGGAGCCCCTTCCATGATTGAAGAGAGAGACATGTAAAGAGAGAAAAGTCTTCAATGTCTTTCCTCCAAACTCTTGATTACACTCAGCTTTTTGTGGGAGGTGGCAGTCAGTTTTCCTAAAAGGCTGGAAGGGCTGAGGTTGTGTTCTGTGATGGCCAGGAGGTAGGGCCAAGTAGCACAGAATGATTTAAAGTTAGAAATGAGGCAAAAGAGTATTGTTATGTGAAAACCTTTATCTTCAGCTCAAGAAAGCCCTGGCATCCCCAAGTGAAGATGAAGGGCTGCAGCCCCTTTTCAATATTGTACAGCCTGTCCTATGCTGCTGCTGTCTGGTGAATTTGCTTTAGGATGGCATTGACCCACATCACCTAAAGACATCACATTTAAGCATGAACCAAGTGAGTTGTAACAAGAAGGGAGGAAAGGCAAGTGGAAAATTAGGGAGGAAGAGGAGATCTCAGTGATGACAAGACAAAGACAAGTCATGGGTCATGGAGGAGAGACACACAGAAGGCACCTTAAGCTTAAGTGAGCAGGAGGAAGGGAGCAGCTTTTGCTTAGGAGAGAGATAGTATTTTAGCCCATGCTCAAGAGGAGAGATGGTGGATAGAGGAAAATGGATGCAGCAAAATGTTGTCAGGGGTTGGGAGTCAAGGAGGAAATGGGGATACTGGGCAGGGAAGAGGACAAAGCCATGATAATCTGTAGTAGACATGGCCTCCAAGTGCCAAGAGGTCAGGGATGTGGGAACAGATGGTCCCGTGAGAGATGGAAGGCCTCTGGCAAGGAGACACAGGGCACCTCCCTCCCCTGGAGCCATGAGAGGGATGGAGGAATCCTGAGCAGTGAAGTCCAGTAGGTACCTCTGATGCAGAAAGTGCATTGTCATTGCACCTTAGAAAGCAGCTCCTCAAGGCTCCTGCTATGGCTCAGGCCCTGCTGGGCTTCTCAAGGGTCTTTACTGTATCCCCTGACTGGGTCTCATCAGGTCTCGTCCATTGATTTAACCTGAACCACAGGCTCCTGCACCAGCTGATGTCTTTTTAATGTGCACCTAACTATTATTCTTGCTTAAATTTTTCATTTTTACATATAGTGACAGCATGTAGGATGAAAATTGCTACTTCATGCGGGGCTGTCCAAATGCCTCCAGTGTCCTCAAACGTGTGTGGCATAAACCTGTTGGGAGACCGTAGGGGAAAGGGACTGTTGTATCAAGAAACTGCAACAACTCCAGCCTTTTGGAAATAATTGATGAAAAGAAAGACAACATTATAAAACATTATAAAACTGAGTGAACATTCATTCCTCAACATTTGCCAGACAGGAAGCTCTGTGCCATCCTCATGTTCTTTCAACTGTAGAAGCATTTAAAGATGGCTGTTGTAGGAATGTGGTATGTGCTACATTTTTCCCACCTTCCCATTTCCTCAGACAGGAAATGCTGCCCTGACCATAGGAAGTTCTGTGATAAAGTCACAGTTTTTCAGTCTCTGAAGCAATTTCCCTGAGCCTGTGGCTTTCCAGAGAATACCTTTGTTCTCCACCATTTAATGTCACTAAAAATCGTGGAGTCCGTGAGCACTACACGCTTTTAAAACATCGACTTGTGTGGACTGACTTTCCTAGGGGAGAAAATAGCAGTGGGCATAATTGATGTTGTCAATTATGCTAATGCAGCAGCGCCAAATGCTCTTTGCAGAGACTGTGGTGGCTGAGTGGTGCGGGTTTTTCCATAAACACCCCCGCACTCTCCACGCGGGGTCCCAGGAAGGCAGCAGCTTTGCGAACAGCCACAAGTCCCAACACCCAGCTGAGTTTTTCCATATCGAACTACTCAAACCGTCTGTTCAATCAGTGTCTTTGCTCCCCCTTGTTCTTGCAAGCCCGTTGATACTTACAAATAAAGCACAAATCTTTCAGTCTGCAAAACTGAGAGCCCTCGTTCCTTTGGAGCGTAAATCTTTGTGTTAAGTTTTCATTGCCTTGGTTTTTAAGGGCTCTTACTTTACACAGGGGAGATTTATGCTAGCACTGGAAGTGCCTGGCTAATATCAGAGGCACACAAATAGCGATGTCCCCTCTTTCAAGAAAGCAAACCTGAGGAGGGTCAGCTGTAGGTGCCTGTTCTCTGACCCTGTCCTGCCTCTCCGGGGTCACCAGTCCATTCACGCCGTGGCTGCCTGTGCAATATATGTCAGCACAGGGCCTGTACACGTGTGTGTTTGTGCCTCTGTGCAGTTTTGGCCTTCACTTTTCTGAAACCCCGAGGTATTTATCATACTTGGGGAGATTTTCACTCTTTTCAACAAATGGCAGATAGTTGACCTTGATGAAGTTTGTGCAGTGAAATTTGGTTGTAGTCAATATATGAATGGGTGCAATTTTTCCTTCAAATCCAGTAGGAATGCACTTTATCTTGCCATTTCCATGAAGAAGCATTTTTAGATATTTTAAGTGTAATGTATGTTTTGGAATGTAGTGTCTGAGCTGCAAGTCCTGTGATGGATGTTTTCTTGAATTTCCCTATTATATGCATAAGGAAGGGGCATATCAGGGGCGTTTTTGCATTCATAGTCCAGACAACCAAGAAGTTTTAATCTTGTTAATTTATTTGCTTATTTATTTTTGTTCTTCAATATTTATATTCTCTTCTGAAGATCTGGATATTAGCAAATATCACCCTAATGATTTTATCCTTTTTCATTATCAAATTACAGAGACTTTTTTTCTAGCCATTTTGAGCACTATAAAGAATAAGTCAGTATGGATATGCCATATTTCAACGTTACATATTCATGAAAATTGTCCACGAAGACACTGACAAATTTGATAGGCCTATTCAATAATATCATCTTCCAGGCCAGACAAACCTCCCTGTACGAGTGTTGATTAGATCAAGTCTCAGCAGCCAAATGCCAGCAGCACAGAGAGGCTGATGGAGAGGAGAAGAAGGCATTTTCAGCCCAAATAATCTCCTTGGGTGAAAAATTTGCATCTGTAAATGGTCAGTTTGAGATATATTTTTGGGTTCCTCGATGGCAGTAAAGTCTCCCTTGGCAGGAGCCTCAGGTGGTGCCTTCTGGGGTCTTGGATAGTCTTGCAGGCAGTGCCATGGCCCCTTTTGCCCACGCTGTTGCTGTTCCTGGGGAACACTAGCGAGCACAAAATGCTGCACGTCTGCTCATGGCTGCTCTGTTCCCTGCTCTCCCTCATGGTTTCCCATGGATTTTCAAATCTACATGACAGTCTTGGATCTTTTTCAGACCGCTTTCTGGCACTGAGGCCCTTCTGGCACTACCAGAGGTGCTTGGGCAAGTAATCTGGCAGATGGCTGTGTTGCCCAAGCAAACAGAGTGCTTCACCAAAAAGGGCACAATCCATCTGTGTCAACACATCATCTTCCTTTGGCTGGGACAGGGCTCTGAGATGAAGGCCATGGGAGGCATCACAGATTCCAAGGATACAGAAGAGTCTTGGACTCTTCAACAAGTCTCATTAAACATCCAAGAGTCTTGAAGTCCAAAACAAATACAATGTAATATTAATATTTCAAAAAAGAAAACAATACTAAAACTTTACCAAAACCCACCAGTCTGCATCATTAACCTTTAATCCCTTTGGATGGAAGAACAAGCCGTGCCTATCAAAGAAAATGTGGAAAACTGACAGTGGTCCACTGATTCTGTACATGCGAGAAGCACAGGGGTTTGCCACATCCCTTGCTACACAGCATGGTACAGAGGTCACCAAATTCAGTCACAGCCATCTTCATTGTCTGTAACATGCCTGGAGTGCAGCCAGGCATCAGAACAGCAGTGCTGAATTTTTTATAGTGACTGTTTTTTAGGGTTTTTTTTTTCTCTCAGGATTAAAATAGAACTTCAGACTAGATTCTTTCTCCAGATTGTATCATTTTCAAAACGGGTTAAGTTTTAAGTGTTAACCACTTGACATTGTCCCTTTAAATTACATTTTGTGTCTACTACTATGTCAGCCATTTCCTAAACTGGTGAAGAATAATAAAGCCTCAGAGCTTAGCTATGGGATAGAAACTGTTGTGCAGTGTTGCTCTGCCTTTGTGAACCAAGCTTTCTTTTTTTCTGAATGGAATTAGCAAGCGAGACACAGAGCTGAGCACCACACATCCATCACAGGCAGAAAGAAGCCATTTCTCGTCTACAGCCTTGTAAAAACACAGGGGCAGTTGCATCCTTGCTCATGCAGATTTGCTTGGCTTTTGATTCTGCAGACTCAGAGTCAGAGGTTGCCACACTAAACAAGTAGATTATTTAGAAAGCATCCCTGCTGTTCCATCAAATTACTTAAAAATGGGTAAAACCTCACATTTTAATATTTTGACAGCACTGTGGCAGCTTGAATGCTGGCTAAGCTGCAGCCTCCACCTGTACTCACACACATAGGCACGCACACTCTGGCCTGTGGGAGAACAACAATAGTACAATTGGTACATTTCTTAAACGATGGGAAGCTTTTAACTGTTGATGCAATTATTATTTGCATTTAAAAATTGTTATTTGCATGTATCTGCAAGGTTTTATGAAAATAGACCTAAGTTTTTTGCACAGTGGAAGTCCACAACAGGTGGTAGGTGAGGTCTGCAGAACACGTAACAAACCCAGTCTAGATTGTATGTCCAGCTGTACAATTTAGGTCTTTTTGGCCTGTGACTTGAGGAAAGCAATGAAGGCATGTCTCTCTGAGAGATGTGACCATATTATGCCCCACGTGCCTAAATGTTCTTTAAGATATCTGATTGTTCAGAAATGTAGATGTCTACAAATGGCTGAAGTCTGGGGCACATAAACTCTGATGTAAGAACAGAGCCAGGTGGAGAAGGCATTTCAGTTTTGTTTTGCCTAGATAATCCAAGCACTCCTGATGTAAAAGTTTTCAAAAACAGAAACAGAGGAAATGTCTCAGTTAAGTTTGTGGAACTTGGAGGCTTCCAAAATTAAGTTCCAAGTTTACCATCATGGAAAGTAGTATAGTGTTTTGTTTGGCAATATTAACTGTGTGTATCTTAGTTTAATCTAGGGACTACTATAATACAAGAAGGCTATTTCTATTCTGGGATTCTTCTGAGTGACTTTGAAAGATGAAAGGGAGATCACTGTGTAACCTGGTGGTCCTCAGCCCTTCCACTGCCTTGCAGCTCGTCCACTGTTGTTGATATCCAAAAGAAAATCTAAACAGAGATAGAGACCACCTGATAGAAAAGGTTAATAAATCTTACTGCCAACTACTTCTGAAGTCGGAGTAGCCAGCTGTGTTAATCCCAACTGCACATTGGCCCTCAAAATTCTATTTGTCCTGGGTGCTTTTTTAAACAAAAACTTGCAGCTGCTTCTTTTTGTGATTTAACTAGAGGTTTCCAAGAGATGGAGTGTGTAAAGTCCCACTCTAGCATTCTTCTTTGTCATCAGGAAGACCAGATGCTTTATTTCTAAAATATGAAAAACTGAGGCATTAATGCAGTTGTCTCATGATGAGTGCTGCAGCACAGGCTACCCCAAGTGCTTTTCTTTTATAGAACTCTCTCAAATTTACATCTAGGTCCTGCTTGGCTCTGTCTTGCTGAAATTACATAATTTTTTTGGAGGAAGAGACAGACACATGGTTGTAGAGGTCACATAATAGCCTCACAAACAAGTCCCCTGCCAGGAGGGAAGCTGCAGCACTCTGGAGCACTGTGCCGTGTGATTTAGCAGCACTTACTCCTAACAGTCTTTTCCTGATGAGCATGCAAAATCAAAACAGAATGGAGATTCTAAAAACATGCGAGAGGGAGGGAGAGAGAAATATTGCTCATTTAATCTGCCAGCCCCAAGGGGATACCTCACTTTTTATGGGAGTTCTCCTCTAACTTTGATATTTTTGGTAAAATGTGCCTTGTTGGTTTTTTTTTGATTTCTAGGGTTTTTCTGGTTTTATAATGAGATAAATTGTGCTTTTTCATTACTTACGATTTCCCAGTGTCATGCTCATGGAACCTGTAATTGTTATCATTAAAACTTAAATTAGGTCTCAGGTGAACTGCTAGACATCTCTTTACCTAGACTGATGTAGCTCAAGGAGGAAGAACATTTCCATTTGTGTCTTTAAAGCTTAGCCCTTAATTTAGTCCCTAACGAATGTGAATGAAAAGTTGCAGAATTCACTTGTGCTTTCTTTCCATAATAAACAAATTCAGTAATGTTGTGAGTGAACATTACAAGGAAAGCTATTTGATTTGCATTAAAGCTTGGTAGCCTGAAAATTCAGTAAATCCAGGCTAAGATTTGATCTGTAGGAAATAAGCAGGATAAACAAGTTCCAACTTGTAACACCAATATTGGCATGGGCAGCCTTAAAAAATACAGAATCACACTAGACTAGTTGGTGGTGTAGGTTGCCCTGAAACATTTAAGTCCTGGAAATTAATTCAGGTGTAAAGCTGCCTTAAGATTTGGGGTGAGGGTGGAGTTTGTAATGCAAGTGTATTTTCTCATCTGGGATTTCCATCAGAACTGTGAAAAATTTATAAAGCTTGCTCCAAACACTGGCTTCCACTCCTTCTGCTACCCTAAGACTGTGTGCCTTACTGTTTGGTTTTTCCTTATACTATCATGTAAGCAGTCTTCTGTAACATTTTGTTCTCTTAAAGGTTATGGATAAAAACAGAAATTGTATGTGAAATAGAGATGAGCAGACCTGAGTTCACATTTCAACAGATTCTTCCATTTGTGTCCCAGGCCATAAGCACATAATGTATCATTTACATATGTATGGTTTTATTTGGAACACAGAAACCCATCTCCACAAGCAAATCTGAGCCTTTCAATACCTGCTGATCTTTTTGTCCTCTGCTCAGTATCTGTATTTTGATCAAAAGAATGGGTAAGCTCAGACAGAGGTACAACTTGCAGAAAAGAAAGATACTTTCCTGCTTACACATAAAAATGTGATCCCTAAAACTTAAGACCATTTGAATTGTGCCTGATTTCTCAAGTTTTCTTTCACCAGATACCTTCTTCCTAAATAGGACCTCCAGTGCAAGGCAAGCCCAGAAGGGGTATATATGCCCTCATAAAATCACTGTTACGGTTTGCAGTCATGCTAGTTGTTATGCTCTGGTTAAAGCTACTTCCAAAATTTGTTTTTCATAACTTATTTTCAGAGGTTTATAGAAATGAAGCAACATGATCTACAGCCAGTGTTCAGCTGCCTTGAATATATGGAATATGCACCATAATTATCGGCCACGCGGAGCATGTGGTCTCTGCCACTGTGAAAGGATTTACAATTACTAAAAAAGGTCTTTTCATATCTGACTAAATCACATTGAAGCACCTAGTCATTATTATGTTTTTGCCACTTTTCAGATGAGATACCCCTTCCTCTGTGATATACCAGCATTAAATAACAGAGCTCTGTGTTAACCCCATCTAATTAATGTAGGAAGCGTCCAGCCATGAAGCGACTTTCACAGATCTGTATTTACCTTTACTGCAGACATCCCCAAACCCACTTCACATCAGAAGTCATGGGGAATCTTAGCTTTGGGGTCTAGAAAGACTGTGCAGCCTGGTTCTACTGTAGGACCGACAAAACCATGTAGGTACAGTACGGTGACACAAGGAGGTGTCACTTGTGACTCCTGGGATACTCTCTGATGATGGCTGGGTTTCACACTGTATCAGCTGTTGTAGGTAGTGGTCTGTAATTCCTAGCTCTTCATTCACACGTGAGGAAGATGGTAGGTGCCAACTGTCTTTGGCATTTTTACATCTCGGTGAAGGCATTTCCCTCTTGATAGCAGCATCTTTCCTTTCTCAACCCCTCTGCCTCCCCTATAAGAAAAGAAAGGGAAAAAAAAATCTGAGACAAGACTCTCAATCTTCCCCAAGGCATAGGATGGAAAATTAATCCTGTGTGGATTTAGGGAGAAATTTCCCTCACCATCAGTTCCATCCTTCCTCTGGGTTGCAAGCACATTGCTTATCTCAAGAGTCATCCTTGAAGGATGTTGTTCAAGATGGTGCACGGCAGCTGTTTGCCATTCATGACACTAGTTTGAATTATTTGATGGATATTAAGGAGTACCACAGTGTATTTTTATGCCTAGCAGCTCTATTTTGGGCCCAGTTTCTGTAAATTTGCTGTTAGAAATTACAGAGCCTTCCCAAGTATTTGAGAGTTAAAGTTATAATGAGATGCTAGAATATCCGTTCTCAGGAAACATCAACATTTAAATATTTGTGTTTGATCTACTCTGAAATGTTAAAAAAAATTATTTTGAAATATTCATAGAACTGAATTTCCTCAGAATTTTGTTTCATGGGGTGTTTTGGCATTCTTTATGAAATGTTAGATATCAAAATGCCATGAGATGAAAGCATCTGACAGTTGTAATAAGTAAGTTGTACCGTAATGAAAGTTGCTACTTGGAACTGACTGAAACATCATCTTTTCTAGAAGTAGTATCATCATGTCAAATTGCAATACAAACATGAGATAATTTGATCATTTAGACACGTGCCATGGTAACCTGAGCCTAAGATAACAAAGGCTTTCACCTAGACTCAGGGGTATAGGTGCATCTGGTAGAATGAAAGAAAATACATTTGGGTGAAAAAAGAAGGAGCTGGTGTATTTATTTTTAGTAGACCTTCAGAATTAGACTAGATGGAGACAAGTAGCGATTTTTGCCTAGTTTAATAGATTTGAGTAAGGAAAGCAAAAATAGACAAATATTTTGCCACGTCAGTTTCACTTTCCATTGAATACATCTGCTGAAAGCCACATCTTGAACTGATTGTTCAAGCAATGTAGCACAACGAGGTTTTGAAGTATTTCTTAATATTTAGTGTATGAGACATTGAAAAACCACTAATGACAGAAATATCTTTCTTAAGAAAAATGGAAATGATTTAGAGAAAATACTAAGTGCATTGGGAGATGCAGCATATTGAATATCAGCTGTGCCTGCTCCCATACTTCTGTCCATAGAAGCATTCCTGTGCATTCAGAATAAACCTAGCCTTGACAGTTTGAGGTGCATATCTGTACCACAGGGCAAGCAGAAGTGCTCTTAATAACTCAGATTTGAAAAGCACCATTTACCTGCTTAGCAAGGTGAATTCTTACACACTTGGGCTGTCATTTTACCTTGTACCCATGAACATTAAGTTAGTGTGAAACTCTCCTCTTGGAAATACAACAGCTGTAAACAAAATGTGCTGTTAAGAGAACCAGTGGCAGTGCATGTCAGAATATTATTAGCACTGAATTGAAATGCAATGCTTTGCCTACTGCTGCCTTAGCCGTTTTAACAGCATTACATAATGGCAAAATATTTTTCAGGAGAAAAAAAAAATTCAAACTCTCCCTATGGTTTTAATCTCCCTCTTATTTTATCCATGGTTTAAAGCTGTGTCAGGTGTACATGAAAAACACCCCCTCCCCAGAGTATTTCATTTACAATTTCATTTAATAATGGAAGTGTACTTCCATCCGGCTAGGATGGGAAAGGATTAAATAAAAAGCACTGCTCTAAAATCAAGTAACAGAAATGTAGCGTGTTTCTGTGCTCTGCAAATGAAATAGCCATTTAAGGGCTTGTTATTAGTCTATAATATCAAAACTGATAAACTATTAGTGTTTTGTCAGGCATGATGTATACTAAACATTTTTCTCTGTAGATTGCCTCAACAAGAACTGTGACTGTTTTTAGACACATCTGGCACTGCGAATTTTTTTCCATCCTGCATTTCAGTGGTTTAAAAGGCCTTGGCTGGGCAGAAGGATGTCAGCTGTTTGGTTTAAAATACTGTTATAAGAGTGAATCAGATTTAAAGAGGCAGTAGGTAAAATTCTGTCCTCACTGAAGCTGGTGGGAGAATGGCCATCCGAGTTTAATGGTTTTAAGATTTCTCTGTACGGCTTTTTCATACATTTTTATTCTTAGTAAATTTTCCATTTCCCAGAATTGCTCTTTCTTTTCTACTCAGCTTCTCCCACTTTCAATATTAGCTCTAGGAGTGAGCACTGAGTTAAAATACCAAATGCTTTATTTGCACAAATGCCATCTTTACAGCTCACTTCTGTGGCGCTTCTGTAAAACAGTAACAGCTGCAGGTGTATAAAAATACTAAAAGCAGGTATTTATTTATAAAAAAAGATATACTTAATACACTTTTCTGGCTGTGCTTCAAAATGAGCTGTGTGGCCTGTGGTGAGTCTCAGGACCTCTGTGGAGTAGAGAAGCTATTCCATCGAATGGAAAGAAATAGCAGGGCAAGCTCTGCACTTGCATTCTGTCCTGTCATGTGGGGGGAAGCCATGGGTCTGAAAAGAAGAGTTGGATGGGAGATGGACAAGCAACCAGAGCCCACGTGCAGTTGACTTAATTTCAGCAGGCAGAGTCTGAGCTGGATGTATGGGGAAGTCAATTCAAGGACATGGTGCTTCTGGAAGAGTCAGCAGACAAGGAGATGTGACGGCTTCCTAACAGTGTCTTCAGTAGAGTGTGCACCCTGGAGGGGTCTCTTCCAGCTCCTTAAGCTACTGAAAGACATAAAGTATGTTCTGCAGCATTGGGTGTTCTCCTCTTTGCATCTCAGAGATCAGTTATTGCCTTATAGACCTTTGATTTTGGAGTAACAGAGAAAAGCTTAAATTTACATGGTCAGATCGAACCCTTTTGATGTAAACCAAATAACATGTAAAGGTTTGGGCTTTGTCCTTCCATTTCAGAGTTTCATGACAGATGAGAAACTGTCTCTTTGGTAAAATAGGTAAAGGAATTTAACAGGTTTTGCTGTAGTGGCATTTTATATTGTTTTCCCATTTTCTCCTACACTTAAAATTGGGCAGCTTTAGGCATGGAAAGGGAAGCATATTGAAATCATGATTGCCAGGAGTTCCTAACCTATAGTTTGCTAAAAGCCAATCCTCTGAGCAGCCACAAAAGATTTATACAATAAAACTGAGCAGATACAGAAAGCAAGGTCGTAGACTGTGTGGACTCGGCCATTACAGTTTTACAATGCAGGACTCAGGGGAGAGGGGTGACTAAAAATAGCATCAGACCAAGCAGGATTCATCCCTCAGCAAGTGTAGTGTTTTCTTTGTACGGAGGAGTGATCACAGTTTTGCAACACGCCAATAAAATGTTTCTCAGCATAACAAAACTTTTCTGAGTAGCCCCTACAAAAGCAGTGAAAAGCATTCTTGAAACCATGCTTTTAGCCAACAACAGGCATATCTCTTGAGTAGTCACAGGCCATTTAGGGTCATACTCTGGTGATTGAAATAGCCAGGATATTCACAAGGGATTTGCCAGGCATGTGATTCAGGAAGTATATGAAAATACCACATATAGGAGTCAAGTATTTTTATTTCAGTCTCCTATTTTCTCACACACTTCCCCCAAATTCTGCAGCTCCTTCTTTAGTTTCCTGGATGAATTCTCTCGGGCAGCCTGTTTTTACAAGCACAGATGCTACCTTGGAAAAAAAAGAAAGGAGGGAAGGGAGCCAAGTGGGTGTCACACTTTAGCTTGGCAGCATCTTACCAACATGTGCCCCAAAAAAAGGAAAAAAAAAAAAAAGAAAAAAAAGAACTGCTTTTAGTAATCAAAACTGAATATAAAATCAGTGCAAAACTAGGGCTTCAGATTGAGTGAAGGAAACACCTTGTAGCCAAAATGACATCCCTGACCTACTTGTCTCTGCTGTCACGTACCTGGGTAACCTTTTCATCTCTGTGCCTTCCATCAAACCTCTCTGACAGTTTTGCCACTCATACTTGCTGTTAGTTGAAATTTTTTGAGTTTGTCTGAAGTGTGCAACCCAAAAGTAAAGTCTCATAACATCATGCTGGCAGGCTTAAATGTACATCGGAGACCTTTTCAAATTCTGCTTCTCTGTGGAAAACAATCCATTCAGACCTGGAGTTCCAATTGAAAATTAGTGGACAGCCTGGTAATTGGATTAGGGTGTGCTTTCATTTGCAGCAGTTTCTCAAAATGAAGCTCCTGCTTTGTTTCATTGATCTCCTGCCTGATCTTTCTGACACACACATAGCTGAAGGGACGAGGAGCGATGGAAAATGCGGCTTCATGTTATAGAAAATGTGTGCGTTCTTCTGAATGTGATCAGGTCATAAGTGAATCTCCATACAAACATGGAAGCATTCTTCGTTAATCCACACTTTAACTGCTTAAAAGCAGTTTTTATCAGTGCAGTCCTTAAAATTTGGAAGAGTTGCTGGTTGCATCAGTACTTAAATTCCTGCAAGCCACCTGCATAGGTGCCAAAGCAGGGATAACTTCAGGACACTGGTATTGGATGTGTGATTGGAGACCTTTGGAGTCTGCATTATTGTAGGGATTAGAAGGATGAGGAAAAACCTGTATTTGACTTCTGCATTTCCAGAGAGGGTTGGAAATACCAAATTCAATTTACAGCTGTAATTCCAAAAACACTCCAGGCTCAATCATGTATGGTGCAAGAGTTCACCTGGCAGGAATTGCAAGTCCATAACTTAGTGCAATGCTCTGTTTTATTTGTCCTCCAGAACAAATTGGCGACAAAATTGTTCCTTGTAACTCTTACCCAATCTAGCATTTTCTTCCATCAGAACACATGCATATTTTATCCCATTGTGTTTATGAAAGATGTCCTTAGGCAGTTTGATTCTCATAGAGACCTTCTGAGCAGTACAACAGTAGCAGCTGGTCGCAGCCTCCCCTAATGTGAGCCTTGTTTCCAGCCAGCCATGCAGAGTCCCACCATGCACTGAGAGCACTTGTCCATTTCTCTCATTTCATCATCCCCATGGAGGAAAAGAGATGTCCTGGGTGGGTAAGGTGAATCCTTTCTTTTTTCTGGATGGGCACCAAAGGTGCAGCTCTCCTTGAGCCCCCTCTGAGCACACGTGCAGCTGGGAGATGGAGACGTCATTAGTCATGCCACTGTCCTCTGGGGTGGCACCAGCAAAAATGATCTTGCTCCTTCCACACATCAATATTCTTGACACCCATCTTAAAACTTAGGTCATGCATATCCATCTACTCTTCAAAAAGTGCCAGAAGGATACAAATATCCCTTCACTATTTTTAGAGCCATATCAAAAGTATTTATCGGCCTTCTGGCATCTCATTCCATTTGTCATAGTTGATGTATCTACCAGTTGGCAGTGGAGGATGAGGTCCTTTAGAAATGCAGTGGTGAATGGGTGAAACTCCGTAAGCTAAAACCACAGTGAAGATGACTCCTGGGAGTTGTTGAGCCTGTTGGCACAATCTGGAAGCACCTATTGCAGTCTCCTGAAGCAGATAGAGCAAGGGCCCGAAGGAGCAGCTTGGTGCTTGCCCACCCGTGGGATACAGGGCATGTGGAGAAGGTCTGCTCACAGCCAGGGAGCAGGGCCAAGCTATGAGAGAGGAGGACAGCTGAGTCTGGTGACTCCGCCATCCACTCTGCTTGCCACCAGCACTCCCACACTGCCTGGCGATGCCCAGAGTGTCCGTCCTTCAGTGCACACCCTTGGCTGCACATCCCAGCACAAACCTTAATGAGGGCAGGGCTCAATCTGCGTATTGTACGTAATTCATACTGCTCGTGCTACGTGGTACATGAGAGGTGTTGAGAGTCCTGTTTTTCCATGCACACACTGCCAACAGGAAGCTCTTCCATAGCACACACCTCGAGGCCTGGCATCGAGTGGCTCTTTAATGTGCAGGTAACGTGTTCAGCAGTCTCATGCCACAAAATTGGGTTGTTTTCCTAGCGCTGTTGGTTTTTAGAAGGCAATGTATTCAGGTTGAAACTTTGCCCACATACCATCTGCTCCAGCTTTATCTTTCGTTGACAAGAAAGCTGAATATATAATGTCCACTTGGCTTTCCTGGTGTTACATAAGGTTGTGGTTTTTGTGTTAGGTTCGCAGTTTCGGAGCTCCTCAGCAGCTCTTGCAACATGTTCCTGCTCTTGTTTTCAAGTGACAAAAATCAATACCATTTTCATAGTTATAATGAATGTGACCCACAGCCTTTTTTAGGATGACCACAGGGTTTCCATCATATGTCTGAGGCCTACTTGCAAATATTGGTTGGTATTGCAGATTATCTGTAACCGTTTCATATGAAATCTTAAGGTCTTGCAATTTTGTTCTCTGCATTCAGTGTGGTATCAAAGGTACAGCTAGAAATCACAGGACCTGCCCAGAGATGCTATTAATAGCCAAGGTTGCCAAATTATGAAAATTGGGTGTTTTGAGGGGAGGGGGGTTTAAGCTGCTTAAGAAGGATGGTTCTCAGACAGCTCCATATGAGTGAAAGCACTGCTTTGGAGTCACAGCAGACTGTTTACTTGAAGTGGGGAAAAAATAGTGGAACCTTCATATGCAAATATATGGCATTTGGAAATGTCATATAGCCGCATCTACATATAAATAAGCCACTCTGGAGTGCTGCACTAGCCAGGCTGCTTTGATATAGAAATTGCATAGTAGTACACAAAGCAGAAAGAACAGGATGCCACTCGGTCAAGTTCAGGGAGTTTTGTTCCTTAATCACCACTTAACTGAGCTAACTAATATTGCAGTTGTGTGTTAGACCAGCAAGAGTTGTGTAGAGCTGCTGCTTTGTGAGAATGGCGTGCTGGGGCTGTGTGGGGCTGTGCAGAAGGGATGGTGATCTGATTCCTGTGCCCCAAAAGATAGCGCTGAACATAGAGATATTCCTCTGGCAGCATCCCCCCCAGCCACCCTCTAAATCTATACCTGTTTTCTCCGAAGGAGATACAATTTGGTCATATAAAGAAACATCATCTGCTTCTAACTTCCACATAGTGATATGGTATTTCCATCTCTGTGTTACCTCGGATTAAACAGTAAATTGAAACTCTCAGGGAGACTTTTTCAGAGGGGAGGACACAGAGGTGAGCCCTGGTCTGGTTGCCCCTGTCCATTTTTGCCCCCTTCCACCACTGGCACTAATGAGTGGCTGGAGGAGAGGGTGGGTGGGAAGGAAAACACGCCATCAACTGAGCTGTTGGGAGGAAGTTCTCACAGAGGGGTGACACCCGCTCCGCTCGTGCTGCGCTGCGTGTGATGGATCCAGCATTCACTCCTCTGCCTTCAGGCACGCAGCCTAATTGGAGGGAACCTCACAAATCTCTGAACTGACACCAACTCTTTTTCAACACAGAATTACAATAATAATAAGGTTAACTCCATCCTCTAATGGCTCTGTCATAAGCTGCCTAAGGAGATCATACGCAAGGAGATAAACTACGACTTTAATTCTTTACACGACTGCTTTCTGAAGGGGGAGGATGCTGCTCCCACAGGGCCAGTGGCATCTCTCTTAGACAGGGGAATGTGAGTGAAGGGAACATCAGCGGCATGCCAGAAACAAAGACAAGCTGAGTTAGCACAAAGAGGGATTTCATCTATTCTAAGAATGGGGCTAATGCAGACTTATTCAATCCTGACACAAAAGAAGGAAGCACAAACTGTAAGGCTCCTTTACCCAGATCTTTGCTAAATCCATAATGCAGCCCTGCATCATTAAATCACAATCTGTAGCAATGGTTGCAGGCCTTAAGACCTGCCCCACGGTGGCCATCATAAAGAGCTCTGCCTGTGTGCTTTATCCATGAGAGTACTGAGATGTGGGGACAGCTGACACAGAGATGACAGGCGGAGCTGAAGACCTTCCCAGCCTACTGGGCTGGGGAGCAGGCAGGTGCCATGAGCCACTCTGTGAAGCTGCTGAAGGAGGAGCTCGGTGTGTCACCCTTCTCTTGATGTCCTCAAATCAAGTGTGGAGTGCAGCACCAAACTGCAGCGACTGCTGCTTTCATTATCGACCTTGGTCGGGGTAAGGCGATGAAATGTGATGGCAGGGAAGTAGAGGAAGTCAGGTAAGGTAAGGCAGCAGCCTGCCTTACCTCCCTGAATGAAACAATCAGCCCAGGGAAGAGTTGAATCTAATGTGAGCACCTGAACACTGAGAAAATGCTGGATTGGAGCAATATATTAGCCCATGTAAGATTCTGGCTTTATTCTTTCAGTTTAGCTCTTCATTTTAGCTAGGTGTTCTTGTTCAGGCGTGCGAGCAATGGTTGCTACTGTGTACTTGTATCCCTGTGCTGTTTTGGTGTTGTGCTGCACTTTGTAGTGCAGTGGCTACTTGGCAGCACCTCCTTATGAGTGCAGGGGCCTGGGCTGCTGAGGACCTGTACAGTCTCTAGGGTAGGGCATCTGTGAACACAAGTGGACAACAGACACTAAAAAACCCCACAAATGATGCTTAAAAAAAGATTCTATTTCATTTTGAGTAGACAAACGGCCTTGTTATGTGCAGGAAAATGATTACAAGATGTTTGATTTCAATCAGTGTTCTCAAAGAAGGAAGATATTTTCACAGATGTTGTAAATAAAAATGCTACTTGATTTCAAAAGTTCAGCGATAACTTTAACATACAGAGCATAGCCCACAGATACATGCTGACAAGCTGAAAGTATTTTGTTCTCCATTTGAACATCTGGGGATTATTAGTGTCTTAATTCATTGGTTTCTATTATTAATTATGGCAGCAGGCTGAATAATTATGATACATTGCTGCAAAGACAGAGCACAGTATTTTTTTTCGAAGTGCACTAGGACATCTTGCCATCATCTGAAACATAAAAAGCCTGAGATTATTTTTAAAAAGCAAAGTGGATGTTATCTTATTCCAGGGAACTCATTTGCATAGGGACATTTAAAATTAATAAATTACTGTGTTCAGCAAGCCTATTTTGTGCCTGAGAAAAGAAGTGAATGTAATTTAATTCACCAAGTTCCATTTCTTTTTTTCCTCTTGGTGAAGCAGCTAATATGGGAAGGGTAATTTTTGTGCAGTTTATGTAGAAAGACTAGTTTCAAGTTTGTACTTGGAGTGGCTGCAGGATGAATTTAGGCTCAGGCTGCAGCATAGTAGTGCCAGACGTTTTCAGCTGACATTTGGTGTCTCACTTTCCACCTGCTCTCAGGGAGAGTGGGCTGGTGAGCTCCCTCTTGAGCGGCAGCAACCACTTCCTTCAGAATTTTCACTCAACGCCCACCCAAACAGCGATTTTCAGGCGAGTTGCTTGCACACTCTCTTCATTGTAAGGAAATGCTCTATATTTGTAAAAACAAGGTTTTAGAGGAAGGGAATGTATTGGGTCATGATAATTAATAGGCCAGCTCTGAGCAGCTGTTAATGGTGTGGTGTAGCTGTGCTGGTGCACGGCAGGGTGGCTGCAGGCAGATTTGTCAAGGACAGGGTGCCTGGAGCTGTTGAGCAAAGATGGGAGAAATCTCTTTTCTCTCATCAGAGCTAAGTTTGAGCTGGGATTTATCATGGTGGTTCTTCATTGCAAGTAAATAGGAAGCCTGCTTAAGGACTTCATCTCTAAGTTGCTGCGGGACCTCAATTCCTGTTGGATTTCATTAGAGAGGAGGGGAAGTACCAGCAACTTGCTAAAGCAATTCTGAACTTTCAGAGGGAGCAGCATCATTACCTGCCTCCTCCTCACGTTGCA
Source organism: Serilophus lunatus (assembly GCA_013399895.1). Lineage (NCBI taxonomy): Eukaryota > Metazoa > Chordata > Aves > Passeriformes > Eurylaimidae > Serilophus > Serilophus lunatus. The sequence continues at coordinate 916,407 of VXBA01004775.1, read as the reverse complement.
GAAGGTCCTTTAAACCATTTCTGCAGACATTCCTGAGCTGAGGAAGCTCCCTTTTACTCCAAAGGAGCAGTAGTTCTTACTCTGTGAAGACTACAGATGAGTAACAAACTGTCCCTATGCCCATCTACAGGACTCAGATCCCCACCCCTAGTCAGTCACTGAAGCTTTTCCACAAAACTCAGGGCATCTGCTGCCTTTGCTCGACTGGTTGGTACTCTCTGGACCTTTATTTTTGTTTCAAATAGGAATTGCACACCAAGTCTCCATCATACAGAACAGAACTTTGTTAAGTTCCCAAAGCAATAGGCTCTGCATCCTATCCTTGGGAGAACCGATGGGGAGGTAAAAGGAGATGAGGGGGATATGCTTCCAAAAGGGGTTGGGAAGGTTAAAGACACAGATTTGACCCAAGAATCCCTTTCTCCTTTCATAAGTCCTCTGATAATGTGATGTGTAAGGAGTCAGTACTTCAATATCAGCTAGAGCTTTCATCTGCAAATTTGACTGACCTCAGCAGTATTAAAAGATTAAATTATTATGTAAGTCAATTCTCCTTAACCACTTTTTCCAATGAGATAGGTGTCAAAATGGCTTCTGCTGCACATCATTCACTGTCTTATTTGATGAAATATATGTGTATATGTGTATTTTCAGGACTTCCCCTTGGTCCAGTGATGAGGTAGGCTAGGTATTAAAACTGGACACAAGCCAATATTTTCTCATATGCATAATATTTTCAATATTTTCTCATAGCCTAATAGTTATTATTTCCAAAGCTCCAACATTTGGAACATTTTCCTGCCGTGCCTCAGCTAAAATGCTAGCATGAAAATTTATAGGATGTGGCCTAGAAAGTCTCATTCATTCAAATATATAGAATGACAGAATTACCAGGCCTACAGAACTAATTGTTAAGTGCTTGGCAGTCAGTTTTTGAATATAAGGATCCTAGGTTTTTAATTTCTCCAAAGTGGTTTGTAGGAACTTAACTCCAGACAGTGCTTCATATAATCCTTATAAAGGGCGCTGATGGGTTTGTTCTTTGGTCAGCAGCACTACTCCACATGTTCACTTGAGTAGCAGAAGCTCCGCACTCGCTCAGTCAGGAGCTGGGGGCTGGTAAGGGCAGCCCAGAGAACAGTCTGGCTTCCTTGGTTTTGTCACTTGGGAGTCACATCCTGCAGCTGGGCAGACTCTTTCAGCTTTTGAATTTCAACTTTCACTGGAATATCTACCTGATACTCCTAATGATGTGCATTCAGCTTCCAAAGTCTGAAGAAAAGTCATATAGATAAGCCAGAAATATTACAAAAATAATACAAAATATATTTGAAATAATTCTTCCACTCTTTCTTAATGGAAGGCGGGAACAACCATAGATATTAAGGAACACAGACAAGATAGTTTTAAAGAATTTATTTAACATTTCAGAAGACAATCCATCAGGAAAAGCGAGGTCACTGAGTGGTTGGTTAGTCACACTGGATAACTTTTTAGGATCTGCTTTACCCCAGCAAAATAGCTCACCATCTTGGCATCTCCCTGCCATCATCCATAGAAAGGCTGGAGAAGAACTGTTCAACTGGGAGACTCTTAAAGTATGCAAGACAATAAGCTGTTCAGGCTACACAAAGTGGCATCTGGTCCTCAAAACATTTAAAAAAAATAATCTGTTTTGACTAGTGTGTCTCATATGATAGGCTATCATGTCATGTGCTGGCACTAACAAAAAATGTGAACAATGTGAAATATGTTAGGCTAAAGATGCAAAAAATGTTGCAGAAATGCAAAAGATGTTGGCGTCATTAAAGTGGCATTTTCTATCTGAAAAGTTGTTCAAGAAGAAGGTTTCTGAATACAATTGATCTGGAGGGTAAGGGTGTCTTTCTTTTTGAAATGAAAAGGAGAAGCATTTTGAGAAATGTGGCAGAAATTTCTTTAGTCTGGAGATAGGAGGAACTGACCCAGTCAGTCCAATTTTTATCTTTAGTCTTTACAGCTAGCTTCTGCCTCAAGTCCTATCCACCACAAAAAGGTGAAAAGATCTGTCCTCTCAATGCAGATAAAATTTTCTCTTATTTTTGCTAATAACAACAACGCAAGTCTAATGTTTGAACAGGAGCTACTGAATTTAACGTTACTGAAACCTGACTAACTTTTAACTTGGTCTGTGTGATTGCTTTATGCATACTGACCCACTGTGCTTGGAACAGAATGGTTAACTTTGTTTTGATCTCTGTAGGTGTAAGGTTGGTGTGGTAGACTGGCTTGTTAGTTCAGTGATACTATAAACTGATTAATGCAAATTACATCAGATCTGAATTTATAAATAATCTAGAATTATAAGGGTGGAAGTCTTAATTATTTAATTTACTATTAATTTTTTTAAGATACATGCAGTTCTTATTTGCTTTATAAGTTCAACATGGCTTTTATTTATATCCTCTCTTTTTAGAATCAATTTATACTTCTCGTTTCATAGTGGTGTAAACCCTGTGATGCACTCCTAAGAGTTAGTATCTTATTGAGAGCTGGATTACTGAAAAGGGCTAAGATCCTTCAGAAGTGAGAGCAGTCAGCTTTAACATGAAGGGACTTAGGGTCTCTGTATTGAACCTGAAAAGATGGGTTTTGTAATGAGGAAAAAATAACCTGTTTTGAGGCAGGAAAATATTTTGTGTGCGTTCAAAATGTACTGGAAGAGGGGAATTTCTTAGTCTGAACTAACTGATGCTTTTATTGTGGTCTGTATTTTGAATGACCAAACCGGTAGATCAAACTAAATACATGTTTCCCCCTGCTCTGCCTCTGTGTTAAGTCCCTGACTCTTTCAGAGGAGTCATCAGTCAAAAGCAGAAGCTACAGATAATTTGTGTGGAAGTTTTATGGAGTCTTCCTGGCCAGATGACAAGTGTTCCTGTATGAAGCATTTATCCTATGAATGCTGGCAAAGCTTCGTCCATCTCATTTTTGATTCAGTAAAGCATTTTCCTTCACAATATTATGCTTAGAGGTGTAATTACAAGTTCTGCAGGATCCTAGATTTACTTTAAAGTGTGCTAGAGACCTTTTTAAATAAAACACAGTTGCTACCCACATGATTGCAGGAAGAGGAAGAGCTTATTCCTCTTTTTACCAGCCTTACAGCCTACACACAGTGGGAGCATCTGTAAGTCCTGGTCTCCCTTTCAAGTCCTAGCAGATTAGACTGTCCTGAAAGTAACAATTTTCCTTCATCCTTAAGTCTGCCTTTAAAAAAAATTAAACCAAATGGTTTTGTACCATTTTAACACTACTGGCTCATCAGAGAGAGGAAGGATTCGTTCACTGGGTGGTGGTGGTTCACAGACATCGCAGAGACACCTCTGTACCTGAGAAGGAGCCATCAGAGACACATACACACACACAGATGAGTGTGTGCTCAGAGGGAAAAAAAGAAACATGCATGAAGTCCTGTTGAGATGCTAACTCTTTGTGTATATATTTCACATGCTGATAGCCAGTGTCTCACTTAGAGGGTGATAGGTAGCCAAAACTGTTAGCTCCAGACCAAACAGACCTCCTGTTCTCACCTTTTTCCTGTAGCAGAAATTCCTGGGCGAGCTCTCAAAGGAGGTTATAACCTGCTTCCTGACAGCCCATCCTGTCTGTGCCATCCCAGAGGCAGGTGTCAGCCTCAAGCCCAGGAATCTTCAGTGTCCCATAATGGTCCTGCACTGTGTGGTCATTAACAGCCTGCACGGCAGCCTCACACAGGTATCCCAGTGTAAGCAGGGAACCAGGAGGGGCAGACTGGTTTGTGTTCAACACGCGTGTGTTTGAAAAGATGCAATAATGGTCCATAGTGCAGAGGTCCTGTAAATCCTAACAGTGAAAGAGAAGCTAATGTTGTCTACAGGGATGTGGAGGTTGCCCATCAGTCTTGTTTGTTGGGAGCTGGTCCTTCCATGTTTTCACAGAGGGACAATATAACCAACTTTATTAGTGTAAGTGGTTAGAGACTCTTACAACTCTCCTTGGACAGCAGCGACAGGAAAGAAATTCATTATGAAAATCTGAATCTTGGATCTGCTGCACACACTTTTCCCAGAGGTGGGATAATACCTAAGCATGCCTGCTGCTGGCATGACTGGCTTGGAGGCAGAACACAGATTGCAATTGTTTCATAGCACTCAGGGACTTCCTTTGGAAGATACAAATGCTTCAACTTATTTGTGTGCAAACTACATTTCCTCTGACATCCATCATGAAATTTCTTTATTCTGCTTTTAATTAATCATGGCTAGATGATACTATTACAGAAAAAGGATTCTTACCATTTGAGATACCGTAAGTATGAGCTAAATGGAAGAATCTGCCAAAATTACCCAGATTAATTAATACCTCAGTAGTCTACAAAATTCATGGGCGTTTGTTGCAAGTAACACTCTGTGTTTCGACTTGTGAAGCCTATGATGAGCACATATCTGTTTCAAAACTAAATGAAGCCACTGTTTTCATGGCTACCTGGAGGGATTTTCCAAGATTTGCAGTCTCACTGACTTTAACTGCTGCAGAAGTAATCTCAGAAAGTCAAATTAGTTTAAAGGCACCTGCATGCTGTGGGACATGGAGGAGGTCAGTGGGCTCTGGGGCATGGGTGTGCAGCACTCATGATGAACTTCAGCTCTGGAGTCCCACTCTACTTTAGCCATAAAAATGTCTTTCTGCATATGTTCTACTGAATGACCAAATCTATTGTAATGGTATATTACATGCAAATGTCCAGAGTTTCTCTCTTCTAGCCTTGCCTGGGTTTGAGGAAATAGTCTATAAAGGAAAGCAGAAACAATCGGGTATTTTTCACGTGCTATTCTGTTATCAGTTTTTGAATAGTCAGAATATTTTTTCTAGTCTCATTTACTGTAACTTGACAGGAATTAGAAAAGAATGAGAGAAACCCTTGCAAAGGTTTTACATTAGCTGACCTGTTCGAAGGTGCAACCCCTTACTCTTGCTTCCTATGAACAGCACCTGTAACATCTTGCTCTTCTGATTTTCCTTACTTTTATATGTTGAGTTCTTTTCATCATATCACCTAATCCTACATTGTCAGGTTAATGTTCCCTTCACCTGTGTTCACAGAGAATGCAAATAAACTGGAGGAAAGTGCAAGAGGGATCTACATCCCTTGTCCAGAGCATTACAATGGCTTCTGCATGCATGGCAAGTGTGAACACTCCACGAACATGCTGGAACCATCTTGCAGGTAACCCTTCTACCAAGGAGAGAAGGCTACACACACGGAAATACTGACTTACAGAAATGCTTAATGTAGATCAACTGTGGAAAGTACTGGCAACCATGGCCCCTTGTGCTACAAAATCCATTAGACTTAAAAAAATGCAACAAAGTCCCTATTTTATGTGACAAAAGTGTATTGAGTTATGCACAATGTTAATTGACTGTGAAACCATCCACTAACCTTCAGTTATATTTAGATATGTTTTTAAAAGCCCTTCAGAAAGTGCTCAGACCATTGCTAGGTAGCCTACTCGGCCTAAAAGAGGCGAGGAGTGTCACCAGGGATATGTCCCTGCTGTGGCAGGAATGATGCTCGTGAGGCAGCTGGCTGGGGCAAAGGTTGCTCCTTCGTGTTGGAGGTGATTTTGGAGGAGATCAGGGCAGGGAGGAGGAGTATAATGAAAGCATGTGCTTCTGCAGTGAATGCCTCCCTGCACAAGTGCAGGTATTACTTCTAAAGTCCAACCAGGGGCCTGGTAGCAGGAAAAGGACTATTATGCATGAAACACCACTTTGCTGGGACATTGGACTGGGAGAGCTGAGATACAGACCAGACTTTCTCCCCAGGGCAGATCCTCAAGCCAGCTTCTCCCAGCTCTCACAAACAGCCAGGGCACATTTTGCTCTTTGCAGCTGCTGCATTTTAGGTGCTTCATTCAGCTGGAAAACGTCCTTTCCTCAAGGTGCTGGCAGCTGTGGGAATGCAGGAGAGGAAAAGGGTGGAAGCTCAAGGCTTAACCCATCAGGGTCAGTGCTCCACTAATACACCTGAGAGGAGCCCGTGCCATCTGTCTTGGTCCCTTACAGTTGCTGCTGCCATTGACCTGGAGTTTCACATCTTCTTGCTTGGGCTTTTTAGGGGAAATAGCGCAAGAGCTAAAATTGTAAAACCACTGTTTGCCCCCAAAATCACAGAGCAGAGTGGAGAGATATCAGGCTGCAGAATGGGAACTGGTGAGCAGAGCAGCAGGCGGCATTGGGGTGGTTGGTTGCAGCATCAATAGAGGGGTTTTTTATAGCAACCAGACGAAATGTAAATGATGTATCCGCTTTCAGGAACATCTAATCACATTTCATATGGAGCTTGGATGATTGCTTATCACCTCCTTAGGGGTAATCTGCATAAGGAGCCACAACTAGATGGCTTTTCACCCTCCCCCACCTCCACAAAGAAAGGGAGAAATCTAAAATATGTTGTGCAAGGAACTAAGTGGGTTCTCATCACAACGTGCAAGTAGTTCCACTTGATGCCAGTTATGTCTCAGTCCCCTGAGCACTCTTATAGTGTTGTTCACTCTCACAGACCTTGGTGGCACTGAGCACCTGAAGTCTTCCTCTGAGGGTTTGAACAGGCACTCTCTCTGCAGGAGTCTCTTCTTAAACTAAAGCATAAACACCTAAGTTTATGCTTAAGCCACTGATATTTTTTTTTTTCAGATACGATTTTTCCAGCATTCTTTGAAAGCAGCAGATATAATCAGAAAAAATATTTTTTTGTTTCAGATGTGATGCTGGCTATACTGGACAACACTGTGAAAAAAAGGACTACAGCGTTTTATATGTGGTTCCAGGTCCAGTACGATTTCAGTATGTCTTAATAGCAGCTGTGATTGGAACCATCCAGATTGCTATCATCTGTGTTGTAGTCCTCTGTATTACAAGGTCAGTATCCCGTACTTTGAAATAGAAAAAGACTTTTGTTTTTCCTACTATGTGTGCTGATTATCCAGATTTCTGCAGTGACACTACTGATAACAAATACTGTTTAATTCACCAGCAAACAGAAGATATCATCTAGTCCAGCCAACTAGTGCTGTTTCATTATTATGACTGAATTTTCACTTCCATCTTAATTAAACTTAGGTAGCAATGGTGCCTACAGCAAGTGAAGTTTCCTATTTTGTATTCAGATGCTTGGACAAATATTGTTCATATAAATAAGGGGAATATAAATGCAGCAGCTGGATCAACACTTAATAAAACTAATCATATCTCCATCTGGTTTCCTTAAGGGCCCATTCCCTTAGTCCTAATCAGGCAAAGCATGCAAACTTTTAAGGCTGTTTGCAATCCCGTTGATTAAATGATTTCATCAGGCTTGTGTGTGTGTTCAAAGGCACTGCACATGTTTTAGGGTCTTCACTAGATGGTGGCACAGCAAGCCATACATGGTGTACTTGTTTTTTTCCTTTTGTGAGGAGAAAAGTGTGTGAATGGAAATGACAGCTCCATAATCATTCAGAGTGGGAGGGGTAAATGTAATCCTATCTTACATGCAATGCTCTACTTTACTACTGAAGTGTGTTACTGTCTCTGGGAGGGCTTGGGGAAGTTCTGAATGTCAGACATCTACAGGCTTCTCTTAGAAATCTCAAGGTTAAATTAATTTCTTTTTTTTTTTTAATTTAAGAATAAACAAGTCTGGTATCATACCTCTGTATAAAACAAACCCTCTAATATGTTGCACTACCTGGCTGGAAGACAAGTGTGGCATTAGTTCCTGAGGAAAAAAAAATAAAAATTAATAAATCCTTCTTGAGCCTAAAGGCATAAACCAAAACAATTTTGGCCAAACTGAGTCCATCAACTGAATGACAACTGCCTAATGAGGCAGTAGATTATGGTGGTATTCACAGAAGTAATTAAAACAACCAAAACCAGGGTGTTTTAAAGGAAAAAGATGGTACAATAAGTGGTAACTGAATAAATGCTTTGTATAGTTTTTCAAGTGACTCTAATTTTGTCACCTTGATGCAGTAAGGCAGAGTACTTACACTGAAGAATGAAGACAGCGAGCTCTGAGTGATCTGGTACTGTAATGTAAATTACCCATCACACTGTTTTCATACAGAGACAGTACCTTTTCCCACACACTTTGTAACCACGTGAATTTATGATCTTTTGACTTGCATGTAATTATTACAGAGCATCCTCCATCCCAGCGTAATGATTTCAGGTACATTTCCAAAAGTTTGCTCCTAAGTGGCCTAAGAGAAATCCACATGACAAGAGAGCATAAGTAATTGAGTTTTTGAAGTCGTCTGCTTTGGAGAACCTGACTGTACTGGCTTGAACTCTAAATTCTTGAAAGTGCTGAAACCACCCTGCCAGATTCCTAGGAAAAAGAAGGGAAACTTCACTCAGATGCTCATTTCAGTGCAGCTTCACCTAATTAATTTATCAGATGAATCTGTGGGATATCCCTCTTTGCTTGAAGGCTCCGACTAAGTCCCGGGAACTTTTAGGGCCATTGTTGCACAGACACTTTAATCTGAATAAATGGGCTGTGCTGTTGACAGGGATGGTTTTTCCCTTGCCCTTTCCTCTCCCTCTCAGACACTTGATCCTCCAATGCTCTGTTGCCACCATTAGCGCTTCTGTAGCCACACAACGAATCTGGTCGGGGACGAACTCAGCTGAAGACACAACCAAACAGAACTGATGGTTTGTTTTTAAGTGACTCAGTTCCTGGAAGAGTTCGGCTGCTTGGCTGCTCATTACTAGCGCCAACAATGGGAATAAGCATCTGGGGTGGAGGAGTAGGGAACCCTGAGGCCAAGGGGTGAAACAGTGAAGCAGAGTCCCTCTGCCCAAGGACTTTTAGCTTACAGGTAAGGTAAAGAAAGAAGCAATGATTAAAGAGAAGGAGGATGGTAAATAATATAGGTATGGCCTAGTGTAATGATTCTCAGCAGTTTTCTTTACAGCTTTGCATTTTTAGTGCTTCCCTAATGTTTAGTCACAGCAGCTTATTTATGAGAAGAAATAACTTGATTAAAAATGAATGCATAACATGTTTTACCTGCTATGAATCACATTGTGAGTAACTCAAGCTTGTGAGCAAGCTTCAGTGGAGGGAGGGCAGGCAGCCTGTGCTCCAGTACTTGGTTTACCTTGATGTAACTGCTGTGTTCATAAATGAATGCATCCCCCACACAGAACATTATGAAGGATTTTTGGTTAAGGAGTTAAGGACCAAGGAAAACCTGTCACTCAGTTTTAGCAGATGATTAAGTTTAAAAAGCTGCTAAATGCCAATACCCCTCTTAGGAAACTCAGCCTCAGACACAACTCAGCTGTTAAGCAGTCTTGGTGTTGATGCTTGGTCCTGGGGCCTTCCCAAGCTCCCATTGATTTGTAACGTAATGTATTGTACAATTAAAATATGGACATTTTTGGTTAAAAGGTGTTTTTTCATCATCTTAATTGGAGTAATCTCTACATTTGAATCGATTTCTCTCGACCTTGAACTAAGTGACTGTGTAGATACTGTCAGTATTGGTTTGGGGAAGTGCCTGTGAAATGCTCATGTCCTTGCTTCCAGCTGGAGCAGTTGATGTCCACTATTCTCTGTGAATGCACAGCTATATCCCCTGGGGCTGCTGACCATCCTGATCACCCTCCAGCCACCTGGTTCCTCTGTGTTTCTTAAAAAACCAGTCTGGATGTGCCCACCTTGGCTTCCCACCCGCGGTTCCCCCACCCTGCTCTCATGGCTGAGCACTGGGGAAAACCAGGGCTGCACCTTCTGCTGTAAATCCTGATCCCCTGGGCTCAGGAGGAGCCCCAGTAGTGCAGCTGTACTGCGTGGCCGTGGCAGTGGGAGTTGGCGGTGCCGTCTCTCCGCGTAGCGAGGTGACTGTGCTGTCTCCTGTGGTGCTCTTCAAGGTCCTGCTGTGCATCTCCGGCTCAATGGGCAGGAGAGGCCGCCCGGGGACAGTCGGGCTGAGAGGCTGTCAGCACATGACATGCGGCTCAGTGAATCAGCCCTGTGTTTGCTAACAGTGGCTCCCTGACTCACTCACAAAGTTTGATCGCCTTTTTACGGAACTCGTGGTGAATAATGAGTTCGTCGTGAAATTTCAAACCACCTAAAGTCTGCCTTAGTTCCATAATGAAAGCTCTGCCGTGACCCCTGACAGCACAGGACATGCTGGCAGATTTTTCCTGGAGTAATGATAGCAGCCTACTTCACTGCTCCCCAGAAAGGAACGATGCAAAATATAGCACACAACCATGCAGCTTCTCAGGAGGGGGTGGTCCTGGTGACTTAAAAGTGAGGCAGTCAGGACAGTCTGACCCATATTTTGCTAGACGCTTACATAATTGTATTCCAACATTTTTAAACGCTTCGTAAGTTCTTACGCTCTTGTTTAGCCTTTCACTTGGCGTCAAAAAGCTACAGTCACTCCCATTCAGCGGTGGGGGGTTGGGAATTATCTTCTTTATTTTACTCTATGTTGCTGTTAGTTATTTGGCACAGAGCTGAGGGCAAGTGCTTTGACCTTCCACTGCAGGAGAGCGTGGGCTCTCCCTGGTGCATAAGCCATAAGGTGCTGCAGAAAGCCCTCCTAGAAGAGAAAATCATCAGGCCGATACAAAGGGGATGTTTTTCTGTGTCAGTATGGTCTGGAGTATTGCAGGGCCTCTTGCCATGCCACTCCAAGAGGGTGTTTCAGTCTCTTTTGTGCAGCTGCCCACAGTTTCTGCCATAACTGCCCTTGGCCTTCAGCTGCTTAGAGCGTCCTGTGGCCTCCACCTGGTGTTAAACTTTTCTCTGTGCTTTCTGCCTGAGGGTGCCTTTCCATGGAAGGGAAACTGAAACATGCCATTAGCTTTCCATTAGGGGGAAACACTGCATAGTAACCCCACAGCTGACTGTTGCTGCAGGTGAAAGGCTGAAATGTGCCCTTGCTGAGGGGCACCAGAGGTCCTGAGGCAACAGAGGTTTGCTTCTGCAGCTATGCAAAGGAATACCAGATATTGGGCTCTCCAGCACAAGTGCTTTCTGCACTAAGCCGAGCAGCTGTGTGAGCAGCATGGCATGGTGCAGGCACCTGTAAGTGAAGTAGCTGCTTGCTCATGAGCTGAGCATAGATCATTTCCATGGAGACTAATAGGGACTGTGGACACTTAGCTCCTTCCAAAGGCAGCCTCTGCAGCCACTTGGTAAACACTCCACAGACCTGGGATGCCGAGCAGGTGAGCGTGAGACCATCCTAGATCTTCTACCTGCGCCTCATTGAAAATAAAGATGAGTGATGCTGTGGAGTTGGGGCTCACATGATGCAGCAGAGTGGCCACTGCTCAAGAATCTTAATATTTTTCCCTTGCCATAATTTTTTTCACAGTATACTTTTTGGGGCTTGTGGCGGCTTCTTTTTGTCGTGCCATTACCATTTAGCCAGTCCGTCTCTTTTCATTGAGGAGGAAGTGCACTGAGGGACAGAGGATGCCTCTCTTGCCCTCATTTCCCTGCTGCCCCTGCCACCTCTTGAGCAGATGTGTTGTTAAGAGCTGTGTATTCTCACAACTCTCTTTTCCAGGAAATGTCCCAGGAGCAACAGAATCCACAGACAGAAGCAAAACACAGGGCACTACAGTTCAGACAACACAACAAGAGCATCGACAAGGTTAATTTAAAGAGCGCATGTTTCCACAATGGCAAAACTAACTGCAGAGAGCTTGGACTACAAAATACAGTATTATAGACAAAAGATTAAGACAAGATCTACACATGTTGCCTTGCATTTGTGGTAATCTACACCAATGAGAACATGTACTACAGCTATATTTGATTATGTATGGATATATTTGAAATAGTATACATTGTCTTGATGTTTTTCTGTAATGTAAATAAACTATTTATATCACACAATATAGTTTTTTCTTTTTCATGTATTTGTTATATATAATAAATACTCAGTGATGAGAAAAAAATTGCCTTTCTTAAATTTGCTGTTATCTCATAGCTGTGTATAGTCTTGGGATATTGTAAATGGACACTAACACCTCTTTTTCTTTCTTTTTCCAGTTCTAGTGGCAATTTTGAGTCTACTGAACTCAGTAGTAGGGTTTTGAGTTGGTCCAAGATCAGCGACAATTATGGATGTGGGAAAGGTGAAGAATAATTTAACCTACATTGAGGAGGGATAAAATATTTCAGATCCGGAGTCAACTACATTTCATCAGCCTTCTTCTCCCATACCATCTATCTTTACTCTCCCATAGCTTAGGAAGTCTTTGCCTTCTAAATTAAATCCTAACCGAAGGGGAAATGGAAATTCTCAGAAACCACGATGAGAGTGTCGGGGGTAATGTTTCCATTTGGGAGGGAATTAGATGTCTGTCAAGGTGAACCCTACAAGAACACTTTGCAGAATCTCCAACTCTGGTCACTGGAGTGAGTGAAAATTACTTCTCACTCTTGATTGAAAATTATTAGGTTAAAAAAGTTAATAACATAATAACAGCTGAAATGCCAGTCCCATTTGTACCTCGTGAACATGCTGATATAATTTATTTTTTCAAAGAGAAGGTGAAAACCACTCAGAAAATACCTTATGAATAACTTTATGGGTGACCCTACTCCATTAAATGTAATGAACCCAAATGTTGGCTATACCTCAGGAAAATAAGGGCATGTATTTTGTCACATCCGAATGATGGACAAGATGCAAAGTTATTTCCATGATAGCTGAAACTCTCCAAAATACATTCTTTCGAGAAGGTAATTCTGCTCTGGCTTGTGCTATGAATTTTGAGGACAGCAGAGTAAGACTGAAGGGCAGAGTGTGTTAACGTCATTCCTGCTGGATAACATTCACTCCACTAATTGACTAGTGGAGCACTAAATAGAATAACTGAACTAAAAAGCCCTTGTAACAGTAGTCAGTGTGCTACTCCTCTCCAAAGAGACTTTGTTGAGGCAAGAGTTAGGAATATTTCTCACTATCATCGCCACATAAAAAATTGCATTTGGGTCAGAATCAGATATGGGGTTACCTGGGATGATGTCTCATGATTGTGTTTCCATTTCCTGCTTCAGCATCAGTCTGGTCACTCACAACAGTCACCACCAACCCCACCGGTGATCTGGCCTCCAGACACGGGTGCTGTGATAATTCTACTCTAACATGACTTTTGGTCTCCCCCTCCCTCCCCCCAGCCTGCTTTAAAGTGAATCCATTGCATGATGTTCACACGGTCTCAGTTTTTGTCTTGTTCTGGGTTTCTTGACTTTTTAAAGGTAATAAAAGGCAATTGGCAAGAGATGCTTCCAAGCACCTGGTTTGTGCTGATTGATGGGAGTGGGAGTGTGGTGCTTGCACAGGCAGTGGGGCAGATGATGGCACAGGGCAGCTCTTCCTCTGGCTCTGGGCTGCCAGCCTTGCAGGTACCACCTGCTCCCTGGAGCCATGGGCTGGGCCAAGGCAGAGCAAGAGGGGACTGTACAGCCATCCCCTGCTCCTCAGTCCTTGCCCCATCTCTCTGATATTTGAACCTTGTTTTCAGATTGGAAGACTGATGGTGTGATGAGTGAGCAAAGAGGCAGCAAGCAGGCGTGATCCTGGACCACAGGGACATTTGTATGCTTAAACTCACTATAAAATACTCCTCTCTGTCCAGTCCTTGCTGATTTTTTGTCTTGCACTCAGTCTCAGCAGAGGTGGTCTGACATGGCGGGCAGCCCAGGCACAGCAGTGCTGTGCTGCACGGGTTTGGTGGCACAAGATCCAACTTAGGGAGACTGCAAGCTCTGGTAATGCATACCCAAGTGGCATTATAACAGCACTCTTCAGATCCCTCCATCAGCTGCATCCGATGGTGGCAAGCACCTCTGAGGAGCACTTCAGCATCGGGTCGAGGATTAGGTTGGAGGAGGCAAATGTAGCTCTACCCTGCAGGCACCCTCCCATGCTTTGTGCTTACTGAGTGAAGTGTTGGAGTCTGACAAGTGTCAAAACCGCACATTCTGAGTCTATTCCAAATGTCATTCCCCTCACTGGGACTATCAGGTCTGGACTTTTTATTTTGGTCACTTTCATTAGATACAAAAATCAAATGTTAACACGTACACACCACCATGTAGCTATAGCAATAAACCTAATTAAAAAAGGCAAGGTTTGGCCTGGCCAAGAATAGCACAGCTTCGTTTAGGAGTGAAAACAGGAGTCCGACACACTGTCTCTAAACTTCCCAGTGTTATGTGCCTTGCTTTTTCTGAGCAGAGGCACATTTAATCCCCAAACAGCCAGCGTCTGCCAGGTGTCATTAGCTGCATCCCCAGCTGCAGTGTCTGTCACAAAGCTTCACACCTCCACAACAGTGCCAGTGTTTAAGTACCTGCTGCAGACTGGAGGGCAGAGAGGGGAAAGGGATTTTGGTTTTAAATGCACAGAGAGCAGGTCTCACCTCTTTGGGCCTTTCAAATTTAACCTTCAGCATGCTGGTATGGGCACACAGACTAAAAATAACAGTTGTATGTACTAGAAGGGAGATTTCTAACAAAAATGTTTGCAGAAATGGTACCAAATGCAGCAGTAAATTTGGAGACGTGGATTTGGGGTTGCTTTTTCCTTTTCAGAAGGGTCTCGAAAGTCCATCTGTTTGTTAGATCCGTATGTTGGCCAGAACCTGAGATGTAGCAATCTCTGCGCAGTTTAACTTTACAAAATGCAGGGAGGTGGGCTGTGCACATAAGCACCCGGCTGGGTGAAGCCATGGCCGTGGGGATCGTGCCGTGTGCCGAGGCAGAGCCCAGCTTCCCTGCCCAGAGTCCCAGAGAGGTGCTGATGTGTAGCAGTTTGTCCACTTCTCGGGGCACACCTACACCGGCAGGAGCCAAGGTCCCTTGTGATGCCCATGGAGATGGGCTCAGTCTTTTTCGGGGAGGGGGGGATATCAATAGTTCATATATTTTGGCTGTTGCACAGGCTTTTTTTTTTTGTCATGGCACTATGACAATTATAAATAACCTCAACTACCAGCACAGACCTACTTTACAAACCATGCTAGATGTACAAAACCACTGCCAAGACCAGTAATACCACACCTGGTGCAATTGTTTAGAGGCAACAGACATCAGCAACATCCTAACAGCCAGCAGGAACTTGCTGGCCTGGCTGTTGTTTTTCCACAGGCCAGACCATTTGGTAAAAAAGGTGAAAATGGGGCTGTTGGCACACCCATTCCCTGAGGCTGTTCCTCTCGGACTGTAACATTTCTGAAGCAAGAAGCCATGTCCTTATTTTGTACACGATGCAATTACACCATCTTGACCTCGGTCCTCACAATAAAGCCAGACGTGCTATCGGCACACACTGAGTGCTGGTGAGTAGAGCTCAGCCACCCTCACAGCCTGGGGTGGTCGTGTGATATTCAACCCCTTCGTGCCTTTGGATGCTGTGCTGGATCCCAGACCATAAGGAATTTACCTGTAGCTACCACGCTGACTGCAGCGAGGGAGTGACACACACCCCTCACCTTCTCCCACCCCGAATGCTGCATTGCAGGACAGGCACAGCTTTACGCCTCAATGTCATGCTGCTTCTCCTTAAAATGAAGTCTGATCAGATGTTCGTTATCATTCCCTTCCATCCAAAGATAATAAGACATGATTTACAGAACATTATCATTACAAAAATATTACAATTAATGGAGGGAGTCTGAACATGCTGTTTTAGCTGCTTGCCTGTCCCTGCACACCGAGGAGCTGGGATCACCTCAACTGAAAAGACACTGGGACTGTTCCTCATTGCTGTGGTGACCATCGGGGTCGCTTCCACAGCCAGTGCTCGGTCAGCTCGGCTGTGCAGAAGTTCTCTGGGTGCCAGCCATGAGAGACTCATGCTGAGGGCAGGGATGCCCACGAGTCTGTGTGTGTGTGTGTGTGTGTGTGTCCTGCGTGCAGGTTAAGCGAGGGGGTGGGTGAGAGCGGGTGCCGTGTATCGCTGCCTCCTGTTTTCCAGAGACAGCCCTCAAAAAGCCTCATCTTCAAAGAGCTCTCTAAAGCTTCTTTGAAAACAAAATGATTAAAGGCTATCTTCTCTCTCATCCAACATCAGACACATCGCACGCCGCATCCTTGCTTTCACCCCTGATTATGCATGCAGCTTTTCCGCAGCTCTCGGTTTTGCGTAGGGATGGAAGTTACAACCCCGAATTAAAAGCAAAGTTCATTACTGCACATCAAAGCCAGTGCTGGGCCTTGGCCAGGCCGGCCCTTTCTTTAATTCATGGGTATATGTCCAGGCTGGAGGTTGGTTGGTTTTAAGGTACTTACAGCCCGCTGTGGGTTTGTAAGGTAAGCTGAGGGCAGGAATGCCCACACCTAGTGCTGCTGGTGGCACTTTTCACTACAGAATAATCAAGAACCTCAGCCGGACTTAAAGGGAGATATGCTGGGCCATTATACATTTTTTAGTGGAAATTATTATTTTATTAATAATAACAACAGCAATAATAATATTTTATCTATAGTTCTGGTCTGGATGGGCCACAACTTGGCCAATGGAGCCTCTTACGCTGTGCTCTGTTTGACATGGGAGCCAAAAGTCCCATATTTTGCCACACACGAACAGCACCTGAGATGCTGCACCGTGACAGTGCCACCAATGCACCTGTGAGCAGGACGGGCAGGGGAGCAGGAGGGGCAGAAGGAACAACAGCTCCTACCCTGTCAGTCCTTGGGCTAATGCTTTGCTTTCAAATGCTTGTAATATTAGGTGGGCTTAATCTGTTTTAGTTTAATTAACAGTTTTGTCACAGCAGGAGGGCTGTTAAAAACAAAGACGCATGTGAAAAAAAAAAGAAAAGCAGGATATTTTTCAACTTTTTCTTTTCTTTTTTCTTTTTTTTGCTGTATCGAGTGAGAGCCACTAGGCAGTAAAATATTCCGCAGTCTCACACAGCAGCGGCCAAGCTGCAGAATAAAAAAATAAAAAGCATGTGAGGAATCTGCTCTCTAATGCTAACGAGGTGGCATCCACCATCCCTTGTCAATGAAACAGAGGCCCATTTGGTCAGCTTAGGAAGCAGAGATGCCCAGGTAAGAGCCTTTATGTCAGTCCCTCTCCCATGTGATTTTCCCTTCGTTTTGGGAACCATGAACTAGTGTGGCTGTTCCTCAGTGGGGCAGGGGGTCAAGAGTAGAGTGTCAGCCCAACAGTGCCCAAGCCGCACAGACACAGAGGTGACCCCAGCTACTGCCATCCTTCCACCTCGCGTGGTTGGGGTCCCGGGTGCCTTCACCTCTCACCACCCCACTGTGAAATAAAAACGATTGGAAGGTGAAAAATGTTAAGAAAATGTATAACATCTCATAAACTTGCCATGAGAGAAGCTTTAAAAGGGGCTTGGTTTACGTCGGGTCACTCAGAAGAGAAATGTAATTACTCAGGGTAAGATCCGGCTTCTAAATGCAAATGCAAGCGACAGCCCATCACCTCCGACGGCAGCGGGCGGTTTTACGGCGAGGAGCTTTCAGCAGAACAGGGAAAAGCAGAGAGGTGAGGGAGAGCCGTGTAATGTGACCTGAATTAGCGGCTATAGATAGTGCTTCCTGCATGTTTTACATTTTCAAATAAAAAGGATCTTCTTGTTTAATGGTTAATAAAAAAGATTAGTGCTCCCAGGGCACGGATCCTGACAGATGCAGACTATGCTGGAGGGACCAGCTACAAGACACAAGAGAAGATGAAACCGATGATTTTATTTTTTTTTCCTGTGGAGTACATCACTACCAGCATTTGCAAGTTAATTTGTAGTATAATTATATGTTGCTTCTGTCACAGAAGCGCAGCACGTGGTGGTGGGCCAGCAGCAGCCTGCTACAGCCCAGCCAGCACTGCTGCAGGCAGAACAGCCAGCAGCTGAGGGGCTCTCTGTGTGTGCATACATACAGATAGAGACACCTTTATATGTATATATGTGCGTGTGCACATATGTGTATATACACACATATGTAATATATATGTGCACACTCATATGCCCACATGTATATGCATATATACACACACATACCTATAATAAATATACACACAAATATATAAATCTGCAATTTTATATGGAAAGTAAAATTTTAAATATATATTTGTGGGATAGGTACTGTAGAGAAGAGCAACCGGACTACCCTGTAGCATGAGCTGCTCTGAAGCCATGCAGGCTAATAGGCCAGAAAAGCTTTGTTCAGCCCAGGTCCACATTCAGCTCCCAGCACAGCCACCTTCCTAATAAAACCAAAACCTGCCATGTTAACCTCTTGGCAGCATTATACCCTCCCTCTCAAAGCTAGGTTGACTTTTTTTTTTCTCCCTTTTTTTTAATTATTATTATTTATTTTCATGCCATGCCATGTAGAAGATTATGGTCAGTAATAGTTTTCTAAGAAATAAAGTCTATGAAAGTAATTGTTAGGAACAAGCTGCAATGGCAAATTGCTGAGTGGTTGCCATAGTGCAGGAGCACAATTTGAGATTTAATATCATTACTAATGATATTTACTTGGCCTGCAGGAGAGAGTGAGACTTGTGCCCTCTAAATGTCATTTGACTGCTAATATGTCAGTGTGTGCACCCATTGTGTGCATGGGAAGGTGTGACCGGGGGCACCGCTGCCCACAGGCAGGAGATGCTGCTGCTGGTGTCCCCTCCCCAGGCTGTGCCAAGAAGCCCCCATGTGGCTGGGATGGGGGCTCTCAAAGAGCCCACACACATGTAGCAACACTGCTGGGGCTCAGCTCCTATCTAGCACCCACGGGGCATCCAAAACCAGCCCCAGAGTCCTGTTTTCTGATCTTTTTTTGGCTCATCTAGACAAACTGCAAGTTCAGGCTTCCTCTCCTGTTGGGCTTCTCCACGGGAGGGGAGACATATTGCATTGCTGTAAAGTGATCCATTTAGTTTATTAAACGCTGTTAAGGGTGCCCTGAGGTCTCTGCACATGTGGGACCATCAAGAGGAAATCGTTATTATTATGGGTCTTATTAGTCATAGTCATTTTCCCAGCGATACCTCTCATGTCCAGATGTCTCCCCATCTATCTCTTAAATTTTGTGATGCCAACGCTAAATTGTTATGAAGATGGACTGGTCCAAGTTCCGCTTCACACAGTGCAGGTGCAGAATCTCTGTGCAAAAATAAATACATATTTTTTTAAATTAAATACAAACGAAAGAAAGGGTCATAGTCGGCTAAAAATGAATTGTGCAGTGCATAAAAGAGACAACAGATTAGAGAAGATAACATTTTAGTTTAAGTGTTCCATCATTATTAATTCATTTGCTGCTCTTTATGATAATACCAATCATTTGAAATTCATTTGGTGTTTATGTGGATGTCATCTTGACTCCTGCAGAATTTCCAAAGTAATTCTGCATTAATGTGCTATTAAAAATTGTTACCAGCCACTACCTTCATTACTTCACCAGCGCAGCCTAATCTTTCTTCTCTCATTCTCTAAATTCAAATTCCAGTGTTTATTTTGCTTTTATCTTTATTAGGGTTTTAAAATGTAATGCTTCTATTTAAAAATTCTCCTTATGTTACATGAGTATTGTCTCTTTTTTTGACAGCATCAAAATTATGCAAATAAAAGAGGGGGTTAACAGTGATTTTTCGTTTTACTACTGGCATGTGACTGAGAAACAACCAAAGAGGGTTCAGTTTTTCATTTACAAGAATGAATTTACCAAGCTGGTACTTACGTGTGCAGCAGATAACACTGAACCAAATCTGTGTGAAATACCACCTGTACCATGTGAAAGTTCTTTGTTTTGGGGCACAGTAGGTGCCCTGGGTGGGGAAGGGATGCAGCTGCCACAGCCCTCCCAAGGGCGCAGGGTTCCCAGGGTGGCCAAGCTGCCACTGACAATACTTTCCTGGACTCACCCTTTCAGTGGAGCATCCTTCTGCATCCAGCTGGGGAACAGTGGGGTGGCAGCTGCAGAAATGGATGCAACATCCCACCAACAGAGGAGTAAAACCAGCACTCTCCTGGATCCTGGCCATGGAACAGAGAGATGCCACCCTAGCACCACCACCTCCCAGCCAGAGATGAGCATCCTCCACTACTCACATCAACCACAGAGCACAAACTTACACAGAGAATAAAGCCCATTGCAGAGGAATTTTCCACTTAATCAAAATCCTGCAAAGAATATGAATGCTTATAGGTTAAAGGAACCTGGCAGCTCTTACTTGTCTGTCATGTCTTTAAGGATTGCCATTAAGTCATAAACGTGACAAAGATTAAAGAGTTTATTAATGTTATTAGAGAGTTGAGAAAAAATGCTATGCCTTGCAGGGTCTCTCTCCCTCTCTCACTATTTAATGAAAACATTTTCATCACTTTCTGAATCTATTATACCAAATATTCATTTCAGGAGTCCTAAGATGATTTTATTTTAACTAGAAAAGATGTAGCAACCACCTGAAAGTAATACAGCTAAAACACCTTGCCACGGTTCCCCTTCTCACCACTACTGGCAGATGAGAGTTTCTCCAGCCTTTCCACAACAGCAGGGCGAGCTCAGAGTGACTGCAGGAGCACAGGGAAGTTCTATGGTATGGAAAGATTATCATGGCAGCTCCTCCTGGAGACCCCAAGAGCCAGCAGCAGCTCAGCCCAGGCATTGCAAATGGCTCTGTACGTAGCCAAAGCCATCACACTGGCCAAGGTTAAGGGGTGATGAGAACAGCTGCATCCACAGGTTGAACCAGGCGTATGCCCCTGGGGAGCAAGCAAGGGGTAGGAGCATCTTCTGAAGGCACAGGAGACAAAGTGAAGTCCTTTCTGGTAGAGAAAAGCAAGTGAAGAAAAAAGAAGCTTAAAAAATTAAAAAGGGAGTTTGTGATGGCCTGTGAAAGGAGCCCTATCCTCTGTAAATCTCTGACAACTACTCATAAAAACAGAAGAAAACAAGCAGCCAAAAAGCCTTTCTTGGTGTGAGTGCTTTGACTTTGGAGGGCATTACAACATGACTGTGTTTTAATCCATGTTTAGAGCAGGTCCAGTCTTTGAAGATAAAGACTGAAAAGCAGCACTGGGACAGTTACTGGTTTTTATGTGAGCCTTCCCTTCCAGCTCAAGACTTTGTATTTGCAATGCAAACAGCTCACAGATGCTCTTTCTTTTAAACTTTCCAAGTAACTCAATTTAATTTGTTAATTTATTCTGTAACCTGATTTACTGTTAATTTATTTTGGTGAGTAAGATATCCCAGCTTTAAGTTCCAATTAATTAAAGGGGAGGGCTTAATGTTTTTGCTACGCAATATCTTCATGCCACATTGTATTCCATTTTAACACCACACTGAAGCATTGCCAAAGTTTATTGCCACTAACTAATACAAATTCATACATCTGCAAATTAATTTCATGCACACAGCAGATTGTTCCTTGCAAACGTACCTTTAAGAGGGCAATATTGGCTATAGCAAGCATTACTTGTTGCTTAGCAACAGCCATAGCATCACCTGGGGCAAGTTTACCCTACATAGGAATGTAAAGCCCAGGGATATGGGTGTCCACCCCATGTCATCCATCTCTGCAAAGGCTACTCACACCTGGGATCCAGATTTTGGTAAATTTTTTATTTTTATTTTTTTTAAGGAGTGTCTGATTTTAGAGATCCTAAAACCAATAAAATAATCCTTGGCCATTAAACTGACTTTAAGCAGCAATCTAAAGCTTGATGCCCAGTTCTGACCGTGTTGGCAATGCCAAAACAAGTCAGCATAAACACAAACTACTCAGAGTGTGGTTATGTTACTGCCAGCTCAGCATTTTGGTCTGAAGACTTTTTAAAAATTTACATATAGTTTGTTGCAATCAACTCAAGATGAGAAAAAAGAAATTAGATTATATTAAGACCATCCTGAGGGTATCCTGAGGCAGTTCTAGTCTTCCTGAAGCCTGAGGAAGCCCTTAGAGCCAGAAGCTGTCAGGTCTTACCTCTACTCTTGTGACTAGGTGGCACTGCAACCGATGACCTTCGCAAAGGGGCCTAAGTCCCTGCACCCACCCATCCATCCATCCACCCATTCGTCCCTCCATCCACCCATCCATCCGGATCACTGTGCCCCCTCCAGCTCCTCCCCTTGGTGTGCTGCCTGCCGAGCAGCTCTCCAGCCTCGCGCTCCTGCCTGCCCTTTTCCAGCCATGGGTGCCAGCCAGCTGCTACCCTGGGCCAGAAAAGTGGCAAGTAAATATTCTAACAGCATCCATTAGCCCTGCCTTTGATGGCCCAAGCAGAGGGGCCCACAGGCTCAGGCCCAGGTTTTTAAAGCCATTATGCCGTGACTGTAGGCACGGCTTATTCACAAAAGATGAATGCAGGGTTTGCAATCAAGGGGAAATTAGCATCTCCGACAGCAGAGAGAGTGAAGATTCGAGCCAGCCAGCACTGCCAACAACCTTGATTCTGTTTTTGGCAAAGCTGGCTGGCTTGGCAAACACAATGGTAATGAGATAAACTGAAATACCGGGCAACAGGGCTGCTTTTTGAAGTAATTATCCTCCAGGGCAACAAGGAACAAGAGGAAAAGGTTTTTAGAGACATGGTGTGGATGCACAGGGAACATTATTTGCATTCCTGAAGTCGGCCCTTGGTTTGCAAGGCTCACGTGTGCCAATGCCAAGCAGACAGAGGAAGCACAGGAAAGCCCCAGCAGCAGATACAGCAGCAAGGCAATACAGACAGAAGAGGAGCCATGCAAGGAGCATCGCAATGCCAGTGTTAAACCCTTATTGCTCCTGAGGAATGCCCGTCAGGGCAGCCACGCCATTCCCAGTGTACTGAAAGGCTTTGTTTCAAGCATTTAACTTTCAAAAATGCATAGCCATCTACGGGGTAGAGCACTAGACTAGAGACAAAGTGAAGGATTAAATAACCCACTGTCAGACCCCTCAGTGGGGAACTACAGGTGAGCAGCGAGAGGGAGTTCATCTGGCAGGCTCTGCAATGTCACGCACACACGAGAAGGAAAAGGCGAGGCAAGGAAATGGTAATACGTGGCACAACACATTCCCTTGGTTTGCTTGTGACTAACCGGGTAGGAGGGCATTTCCCTATTGGGATTCTTGACTCTAGTCTAAATTTGAGGTTTTCCAAGTAACAAGGTAACAGTTGACATCACCCATTTCCCATTCACAATGTGCCATGAGGAGCAGGTTTCATTCAGGAAAGGTCCTGGGGTGAGAGCTGCACCAGCAGCAGTTCACCTCTCTCTCCCTGAGCATGCAGGAGGGATAGTGAGCATCTCTCCATCCTAGGTGGACAGGCTGGGCAGGATGCAGGACACATCCTGAAGCTCCCAGCTTCCACAACAAACAGCAGGGCTTGTGTTGATGCTCTTCCAATGCTTATTAATTAAAGTAAAAAAAAAAAAAAAAAATGAAAGAAAAAAAGAGGCTAAATGGGTGAAAGCTCTACTTTTTTTGCCCATAGTTCTGAGGAGGAGCGAGCCACTTGCCCAATTAGAATAACTGAATTATGGACGTTTGAGTTGGAAGGGACCTTCCAAAAGTTGTCTGGGACAACCCCTCTTCAATGAGCAGAAACACCTTCAACTAGACCAGATTGCTCAGAGGCAATCTGAGCCTAACCTTGAGTGTTTCCAGGGATTCCTTCTGGACCTTAGAAACTCTTCCTTCTAAGAAAGAAAAGAATCAGAGGGTAAAGCCTGAGTGCACTTCTCTAAATCGCTCAAATAAAATACAAAATTTTTAAGAAAGACTGTGCAGAAATGCCTCTGTGGGCAAGCCCACAGCTCCTGCCCAGGCTGTATCTCAGTAAATGGTGTTTTTGGAAATAAAATCCCTATTCTAGGCAGAAGCCCCTCTGTACAGCCAATAGTCCCTGTTAGAACAGAGCCAACCAAGGCAAAAATGTTTATTACAAAGGAGAATTGTAAGAGAGGAGTGCCTGAATCCAGAACAAAATGTAAAATAGGGGAAACAAATGTAAAAAGCTCTATAAAAAGTTTTAATGGATCCTTTCAGATGTGGAATGGCATTTTAATGTGATATTTAAAATGATTTCTTTTTTTTTTCTTTTTAGCTTTTAGGCAGACCATTAATCTGAGGGGCATTTTCTGCCTGCAGAGGAGTAACACTTCAAAGCAGGCACCTACCAGATGCCTGCTGGTGGGCAAAGCACAGATGGGGTGGGAAAAGTCAGGGCCCCAGGTTTTGCAGCATGGGGAGAATGGTCTCCCAAACACCATGTGCCCAGGGAGCACTCTAGCCCATGGAGCTTTGCTGTTGGTTTCAAAGGGAGCAGCACATGGAGCAGGTTTGCTGTAGAGGGATGAACAGCCGGCACAAAGCAGAGTGTGAACACCTCCTGCTGCTCACGAATGCACATATATACAGCAAAGCGGTCCTTGCTAGAAGCTTCTTCTTTCCTTATGCCAAAGACCTACTTTCAAGATTTGACTCCAGCCTATGCATTTCTAACACCTTAAAAGTCTCAAACTCTGTGCTTAAATATCTTTGGCCTATTGCTGACCTTTCCGAATCCCAGGAACAGCTATTTCTTCTTGCTGATGCAGATGCAGGAAACTGTTAACTAAAATCCTAACTGAAAGGCAGAAAAGCAGATAAGCAGGTTAATCCTATCAGACCCTGGGCTCCCTCCGACGGCAGGTCGAGCCCTTGCTCTGCAGACCAGCTCAGCAGTTTGCTTGCCCCTCTCTTGGCTGTGTTGCACGTGCTTCTCCATAGCTGGGAAGGAAAGTGTCCCCATTTTCCAAAGCGGGAAATTTTGCTGCCCTAGATTGACTTTCTGACGTTTGTGGTGCATGAAGCCAGTTTCTGGCTGCTGCTTGCATGACAAAAGACCTCACAGACCTCTACAGAAAATGCATTCAAAGCAACGCACACAGTTCAGGTGGTGGAGTTTGTAATTTTTTTGGGTGCATAAAGCCCTCCTCTCCCCAGAATCCTAATTCTCCATGGAAATATGTGATGCTACTTAGCCAGGAAGAGCCATGACTTTTAGGGTTATGCCTACGTTACTTAATAAGGACAAAAAGTTTCAAATGCAGTAGCACTGTATATGCAAAAAAGTATTGATTTTGATGCCTTCAGAAACTCTGTTCTTGTTAAAAGGGAATCAATAAGAAAAAAATTGTAGTTTTATCTAGAAAACGATAGTGTCGCTTTTGTCGGAATTTGGTCTGCTTTCTCAAGAAAGGGTCTGGGAAACCAGTACAGGAGGAAAATGAAATCACAGCCACTCACTCATTAATGAAACAGCAACAAACTCATTAAGAGCAGCGACTGCTGCCGAGGGTGCCCCGGCTGCACCAGCTGCTCCACACAGCAGAGCCCTGCCGGGAGCCCCAATTAGGCAGATGCAACTTGCCGGGCCAGGAGGGGGGGCCAGGCTGCCCCAGCAATTTGGAGGAGCTGGACCCACGTAGGACTGTCATAATGACAAAGACCCCACTGGTATTAAAAACAACACTAGTGTTTATCGCAAGAGCTGCTGCAGGAGAAACCCCCACAGAACAATGGTCAGGGGGACAAGTGTGTTTCATGCTTATCTGCAGTGGTTTTTCATAATGGATACTCAGGGACCCCTGTCCCCTCCACTACCAAAGGCTGGAGGCCTCAGACTCGCCTTTCCCCTCTATTTCACACCCCTTCTGCTCCTAGGCTATTCTCCCTGAGGCTGCAGGTAGCATTAAAATCACAGGTAGCATGAAGAGAGTGAGAAAACAACGAAGTTGGTTGGAAATTACCTTAATAAACTAACTCCCTTGGAGGTTAGATTTACTCCCTTGTCTTTCAGGTTTGCATAGGACTGCTCTTACTGAGCCCGTTCATTACCACAAGAAGCCCATGGTCTCTGCAAACACCAGCCATCACTTGGTTTTCCTGTGCTGCAGTTGCTGGAGCCTGGCCCTAACCTAAAGGACAGCCTGGCACAAGCTCAAAAGAGAAGTGGGCAGCCTTTCAGTTTGGAGTCATCTACAGCCTGTGTCTGAGAAGGTGACAAGTCTTGTTGTGCTGGAGGTGGAAGCCTGAAGGTCAAAAAACAACTCCATGCCCAAGACTGAAAAAGTAATTTCATAAGAGGGTGACTGGCATTCAGGACATGCTGCTCAGAGAGGCAAGTGGGGCTGGGGTCATGCCTGCATGACAGCCTGACGAGTTGGCCCCGAGCTCCTGAAAGCTGGGAGAAAGGCAATCCTCAGAGGACAAGTATACAACATATACAGCTCTGTCGTTTCAACAATATTATTTTTTAAATGCATTTGCTCTACCAAATGGCACTTAAAAGCCTGGCTACAAGTGATCAGTGTCATTTCTCCCTCAGGGAACCAAATTACTTCATCCCAACGCACATCATCTGCTGAGCCAGTCACAGCTGCTGTGCCAGAGGCCCTCGCAACGAGGCATACAACAAGGACCCCCCAAACCAAGGCACGCCAAAGGTCCAGCCAGTTCAGTTCCTTGCCTCTGGCTTCAGTCAATAGAGTGTTGGATCCCTCACCAGGGCTCCTCTGATGAACGCCTACTTTCACTGGCCTCTAGCAGTCATTTGCACGCTCTTTTGCATCAGTATTACTGGGTTGACACCTGGGAAAGGCAGCTGGGGGACTTTGGGGTGGACAGATACTGTGCTGGATGACTCACTCTCCTTTGCACAGTAAGAGCAAGTGCAGGGACTTATCTTCCCCCTCTCTTTCTCCCATGTCCTCCTGATTTATGATTACCTCTAACCAGGGGTGCACCAAAATAGCAACTTTTCTTCTGCTCCTGCTGCTCCTGCCAACATTTCTCCCGCTTCTTATTGTCTAATTAGTTCAAATTTCAGACTCACTATTTTCTCTAAAGCTCTTCCTGATCCTCCCTGTTCTTCTTGTACACCTTTGTCCTGTCTTCCATCAAGGATGGCTGTAAACTCACTTAACATGTCTTCCCAAAGGGTACATGTTTGCTCAGAATTAAAATTGGTGTATATTAAAGTTGCCATAATTAGTACTTGAATAAAGTAGGCAGAAACCAGAATACTAAGAAACACCAAGCTCAAAAACAGGAGTTCAGCAGCACAGCTGAAGTACTTCCAACCCTCTCCTATGAAAAACAGAAAGACAGTGAAGGAACCTCTTGACCACGTCCTTATCTCACCCTTGAGAGAACTCCAGGGACTAGAAGGTTGGTGGATTGTTGTGTGCTTTATACAGCAGATTGTGAGAATATTAAAACTCGGTCCAACAGATGCAGCATGCATTTGTATATTGCCTACTGCACAGGCACTCTATGTTACACTGCCAGAGCCTCCGCACCATCCAAATGCAGCCACACCAGTGAAAAGAATATCACCTCCCCGTGAGTTATTATAGCCCACAAAGTGCCCGTAAGAGCCAGGTATGGTTCTCTTGCTGGTTTGACCTGCCCTTCCACATCCCCATACCTTTGGTTGCTCTATGTATTTAGCGTTTCTAGATGGGATTTTTTTTTGCTATGGTGATACCAACATACTCTGAGGACAAAATATGTTCATCATACCATGGCGGAGCAGAAAAAACAACAGTGTTATGCAACGCTAACCTTCACCAAACTAAGACCAACCATCATATACTAAACCTCTGGTCCCATAAGAAGACCATCAAACACAGCTTATCCTTGTATCTGTAGCACTATTCTCTAGAGGGAATGGCAGAAAGGAAGCAGCTCACTGAACAGCGGTAGCGACGAGCACATATTCCATATCAGAAGATCTTTCCTGATGCACTAGCCATCAACCAAGATTTGGTATCTTGCCCTTAACTGAGCACCGCTTGCTGACTGCACCACACAAAAAAAATTAATAACACTAATATTGTAGGGCAAAGATTTGCAAAAGAAAAACACATCATGGCCTTTGATGGCCAGCAGAATTTGGTGGCAACCTTTGGTGACACCTAAAATTGACCTGGTCAACTGTGACACCATGATGAACCTGATTAGTACTTTTGATGAGAAAAGAAAACCCTGAATTCAGAAATAAATACTTGAAAAAGGTTTTGACATTTTCTCAAACTTGAATTTTCCCAGAAGGGCATACACAATAGATTTTAGACATTCTCTCCTTACCTGGTAGTCTCTCTTTGTAATGAAAGTAGTGATATTTTTAAAATGCTCTTAAAATTAGGTGCTGAAAAGCCTCTGCAGACAATCATCCTTCACAAAGAAAGTGTCAGGGGACACCAGCTAGCTCTTCTAGACGCTGCTGATGCTGAAACTTCTCCTCCCACCATGTTTGGAAATTTCCACATGTTTTAATGCACCTGGAAACACTGCTGGAAACTGTTGTTTGCCCTTTAAAAGCAAAAACCTTCCAAACCTAAAAAATAATTACATGGACTTCACATGAAGTGACACTGGTAATATGCTGTTAAATAGAGATGTACAAGGCAACAGACAAAAATATTGAGATCAAAAACCGACTAATAATAAAAAGCCATTTTTGCAGAAGAGACAGAAGAAAGGGAGAAAGGGAAAATAACCATGGTCTGAATAATATTGGAGAGTAGGTACTGGAAGGTGCAGAATTTACCTTTTCCTAATTACTACTTGTAAGGCAAAGGAAATCAGCCAGCTGAGCACAATTTCAGCAAGACAGGGATTTCAAGACTTGAAATACTTTGTCTGCGCTTTAAAAAGCAGGAGAGGAAGGGAAGTGGCTGATGTCAGGAGAGAGGGGTGAGATGGAGCAGTGATACTGCCCCCAGCACAGCCCGTGCTGAGCCCGCCAGCTCCGGAAGGACCGTGCTTCGAATGACGGCGGGGAAGATTTCATTACAGGATGTAAGCCCGCAAGATAACGATCAGCAAATGCATTCTAAACAGGGTTATTCGAAAGGCAATCAAATTTTTGCAAGAAGAAAATTATTCAGGAAGTTAGACTTCAAAAGACTTCTTTAACCTCCTACAACCTGGTATTTCATATGCTCTTACAATCAGCTCTTAATTCTTTAAATATTACCATATTTAGTAACAGGAGATGTGAAATTATTTGCTGAAGGAATTAAGTGGAGAAAATTCGATTATTTTTTTTAGTCTGGATCTGCACTTCTCAAATCACCCACCAACTCTTCTGCATCATCCCTATGGCACATAACTTAAGTACAACTTGGCCAGAAGCACTTTCTTTTTTTCTCTTACTTTCTTTTTTTTTTTTTTTAAATAACTCCATTTTTATTAACACCCACACTCTTACATCTCAAGACAGAGAGCTCTCATGGATACAGGATTCTCACAAATGCGGATACGGCAAATGACGTAGAGAGGATTCAGGTGGAGAGCGACTCTGTTCTGTCTGCCTCGTCCTCTCAAACCTCATTAAAGCTGCAGAAGGTGAAGGCCTGCTGTCTGGCACAATAATGTAGAATCTGGGAAAATATACAGCTTTAAATAATGCTGCTTCCTTCTTTAGATTGTGCTGCCTTGAATTACATGCTGTCGCACTACACTATACTGTCGACTGATGTGATGATAAACAAGGAAAAAATACTTATCAGCATTAAAAAAGATAAGAGAAATAGAGAGGATGGAAAGAGTGTTATGTTTTCATGCAGGATTTAGCTCTCCTTTTTTCTCTTACACTTCTCATTCAGCTGGGTGTTTTTCAAGAGCACAAGATATTTTTCTGCATCCCTTACATGGTATTTTTCAAGACAAGTCAGCTAAAGAAGCCAGTATTTCCATTTATACTAGTCCTTGTATTTACATGTAGCTAATTTATAACAGCCAGCTTTTTTTCTCTCTGTGCATAAGGGCTAAAAGCTAAATAGCACTGAGAATCACACTAAAGCATCCTGCTTGCCTTAACGCACTGGGGTATCCTCAGATGCCTGGAGATCATTCAGAAACAAACAAACAAACAAACCCGCTGTAGCACGGTAAAGTAGTACACTGCAGAATAGTTGCTATGATGTCTAGTGCTAAGAAACAGAGTTATTAGTGAAGCTCCGAGGTTGGGCAAACATGTTTAGCAGTCAGAAACCAGGCTTGTTTTGTTCTTCTAAATGTAGTATTTTTTAGGACACACTTTACTAAACCAAAATGCCAGCTGTTTGGTTTTTTTTTTTGGTGGGGGGGAGGAGGGGGGGCCCCTACAGGTTTTATAGAAGAGAGTTTATCCAAGGGGAAAAAACGACAAAAACAAAACCAAAAACATGATGCTCTATTTCTTCAATTACAATTTACCCCTTTCATGCTCTCCCTTGCTTCCATTCAGTATTGGATTTGTGGTTACTGCTTCTGGCAAGCAATGAAGAATCTGAAAAGGCAGATTCTGTGGAGAAGGCATACTAGAAGAAAAAGTCCTTCCCAAATGAAGATTGATTTTTTTTCTACCCTTGTTTCAGCAACCTCCAATGCTGTCAGAACATTTAGAGAGGAAAACACTCTGGAGTTATTTTTTTGCATATTTTTTCTGAGGGATGAGGTCCCCTTAATGATAGATCTGCACTAGCAAAAATCCTATATTGAGGAAAACTCAAAGCTACGTGTGATGCCCATGTGCCCTCCTGTGCCCTAAATCCCCAAGCTCCCTCCATCATTCCTTTCTAAGCAATGAAGAGCAGAAGAGATTAATTTCCACTCACAGGGGGAGCTGTGGGACCCAAGAACCTGTCTACAGCTGGCATTGGGTAGACAGGGATAGGTCTATATGCCACTTATGAGAATTTTTAGTGAAAGGATTCAAATAGCACCATGTGGGTATGAGATCAGGGAGAGAGACAGTTGAAAAGCAAAGGCATAGCAGCTGGTTGGTTTGGAAGACTAATTTTGGGATGGTGTCTTACACAACTGGGTCATCGCTTCACATTCATCTCAGTTGCATACTAGCAGCAAGGTCATTACTCTCTGATACTTTCTTGGTGACAGACAGGGAATGCTCTGCAGGTCCAGACCAGTTTGTAGTGCACTGGTCTCTTCCTTAGGGTACCCCGAGTGACAGGGACAAATTGATCTTTGTATTGGCAGTGTGTGCAGAGATCTCAGGGCTGATTTGATGCACAGCAAGAGGCCAGGCTGGAAGAAAGCTATCCCACCAGCTTCCCTGCCACATCACTTCCACAGCCACCCAGAGAACAAAATGTTCTTCCATGGTCTTGTTCAAACACATTCAACACCAAAAAACAAAACAGATTTTAGCAAAGCGTCAACAGTAACAGAGTGCACCCCATGCAATTGCTGCACCATCCTTTCTCCTAGCAGCAGCAACCTTTAGGTGGCTG
Organism: Serilophus lunatus; assembly: GCA_013399895.1. Taxonomy (NCBI): domain Eukaryota; kingdom Metazoa; phylum Chordata; class Aves; order Passeriformes; family Eurylaimidae; genus Serilophus; species Serilophus lunatus. The sequence goes on along the minus strand of VXBA01004775.1, from coordinate 885,104 downwards.
CAACCCTGCATTGCAGCTACTGTCCAAGAGATCTCCAGGAAGCCTTGGAAAGGCAGCCTGGAGCCTACGGACAGTCAGGCCTTACTAGATAGAGATCCCTGACCTAAAATAAACCTAAAATCTTTGCAGGGAAAGACATATGTCCATTGCCCAGCTGCAGCAGCCTCTCAGTGCATCTGGTGTAAGCAATGGGGAACTCTCTCAGATGACAGTCAGAAGAGGAATGCAGCAACAGGGTGAGCTACAGGCTGCTGCAGGGCACAAGCAAGCGGTCATCTGAACCACTGAACAGCACCATGGGTTCAGTTCTGCAGCCAGTACATGTAAATAACTCCTGGTGAACTGTGCTCGGGTTAAAAAGCAAGTTCACCCTGCTCATGACTTTGATTTGAACATGGGTTCACCGCCTGTAACCTAGAGCATGACAGCACACAAGAGAGTGGTCTGAAATCCTCACCGCTTGCTGCACAAACAAACTAATTTGCAGCCTGGCATTTTAGCCATATCCTATGTAGATGACTTTATGCAATACTTCTGAATAAAAATGCTTAATGCCTGTGAAGTAATAAATAAGGTATTAATACTCTGCACCACAGATGCTCGGTACCTGATTTAACCTTCTTTTTTTCTTGTAACCTCGACAGGGTCTCTGAAAAATATGCAATTTTTTATAACTAATTTAATAAGTGCTTTCAATCACTGAAAATAATTACTACCAAGAACAGACAGCAGTATGCACAGGGCATAAAAGCCAGCAAGAGAGTGCAGGTGAGAGACAGACCAAGAGAGAAGGAGAAAAGATACTGTTAAATACTCCAGATTCTTCCAGCCTTGATTTCTGCTTTTCGCATATAAGAATAAACAGTGAAAAGGAAGTAACGATGGAGGTCCAGGATGCATCCCACTTTTCGGAAGCTCTCTGACCCCAGCTCTCCCATGGGGCTGAGAGGCTGGTTTCTCCCTGGAGCAATGCCAGGTCACATTGATGCAGTTTTTACAACAAACTGGATGGTCTAGATTTAAGTTCAGCCTTGGTTTTTAATAAATGGATTTCAACAGTTTTTCATTTACCAATTTCACATAATTTTCCTTATGTCTGTGGGGTTGTTTTTCCTCCCTTCTTCTTCCACCACCTTAAAACAGGCACACTAGTGGTGACCTCTATAAAAGGATAAAGAAAAATCCAAAGTTCTGTGGTGGGCAAAGGCCACACTAAGGCCAGCTGGCCTGTGACAGATCCTGTTCGACTATGTGTCCCGTTGGTATCATGCTCAGCTCCAAAAACCTCGCCTTGACCAGGTACTCAGCAATGAGCTCTGGGATGTGCACCCGGAGTCTGCTGTTCTTTCATCCTTTTCATGCCATCATGTCCCATCAGCGCTGTTCATCAGAAACAGTAACTCAGGTTGACATCATTCCTACCAGAGATGGGAGCTATTGAATTATCCAAGGACAAACCTAAATACTAGCTTTTAAAGGATAACTGATCTACTAAAAGCAAGTATTGTTTTGGACATGCCATGTCATATTTCTCACGCTTGGCTTTGCATTGCACTGTTATCTCCTGCCATGTCATTTGAACAACATGAAGTCGCATGGCACAACATGACAGATGCCTCAGCAATGAAGGAAAGACACTCTCTAGATTCTAAGTCCATTATAGCTCATCCCAAATAAAATATTCAAAGGATATGAATGATGGTGTGTCTGCAGGGCAAAAGTGACTCAAGTCTCCCCAGTTATCTGCAGAAAACAGATCTCCTCAATTCACCTCCTTTTCACATAATTAATGCTCTATTTGCTTCCATTAAATGTTATTTCATTATCATCTTATACCAAACAACCTGATTACAAAGCAGGAAAATCTCTTCTTTCAGTTTTTTAGCAGTAATAACAGTTCTGGATAGAGGCAGACTCTTTTAAGCACAGTATTGATCATAATCCCCGATTTACTGCTAGAAAATCTCCCCTCTGTTAGGAAGAGGCATCACCTCAGATAATCTTCATAGATCAGCACAAGAACACTCTGCTAGTCTTCACAGGAGCAGCCTGTTGTTGTCCTTTCCAAGAAGTTTGCTCTCGAAGTTCCTTCAGAAATTTCAAAAGGCAATAAATCATTAAGAATGTATTGTAATAAAAAGTATCCTAGAAGAAAGCACCCATGTGTATTCAGCTTCAAATTATTAAAAGCTTTCTAATTTTTACTCTCTTTTAGTGGAGAAAGAAGGAGAAAGCAGAGAGGTTATCCTGCCTTTCACTGAAAACCACCTCCCTTTTTTCCAGAAATATCAAAAAATAAAAGGGTAAAGTAGCCCTGTTTCCATCTATAGCTTCTGATCTGAAATTGGGAAAATCAAACAGCATTCTCTTCTAAAGAACCTGGTGCTTTTGAAAGAATTTAAAACATTGGTAAGCATTTCAAGCACACTTCTAAAAGTCCATCTTCCATTTGGAAATGGCTTTCAGTGAAAACAGACCCCCACCTCCTTCAAGCTCCAGCTCCCTTGGTCCCTGTGACCTTAAAGATCGTCACAGCCACCGCAAAGGCTTGGCTGTGGGAGCAGGTTTTGAGGATGAAGCTGGTTCTCTGCTCCAAAAGTAGGGCTAGTTCCCTGTAGGTAATCATGGTCCATCCTGCAGATCCTGCCATTTTTATGCCCTTATAGTGTCACCTCCATATCTTTTTTCAATGGAGCTGCTCATCCTGCTCCGTGCCCCACATATTTTCTAGAGGAACAAAATGCACTGGCAAGTCCATTCTGACTGGCCATATGCTGTTCAATTTGTAACTGCTGGTGTCCTGACCTCGCTTTTGTCCAAGCTGCTAAAAAGTCCAACCGAGCAGCTGAAATATTCTCTTTTATCTGAAGCTAAGGAAACTATTTCTCTCCTTTCACAAAACTTAATTTGCTTTTCAGAAAAAAAAAAAAAAGCAACAAAAAATGCAGTTTATTATTGTGCTCCTTCAGTGTCTGAGGAAATACACAGAAAATGCCTGGCACATATGGTATTTTTATGTGGCTTATTTTTTTTCCTTGTCTAAAAGTCTACACAGAAACATTACTATTTGGCACACAGCAAAAGGAAGTCTCCTGTGCACAACATGATTTAGTCTGGCCGATAAAATGGAAGTGGATTTCTTCCTTGCATATTAAGTCCTGTTGGATATCATTTGCACAAGAGAGTAAAATTGCAGTTTCATGTTCTTCTATGATGATACATTTCCCATCAGACAGCCACATCTCTCTCTTTCCCCTATTATTAAAATTTGTCCCAGCAGCGTCACTCCAAATTTCCCATTCTCACATATTGACTTTCCAAAGACAGTCACTCTTGTTTGTGCAGCGTTGCCAACTAGGATCCAGGCACTGGGAATGCCTCCAGGGGGGACAGACTGGATAGCCATCAGGACAAACAGAATCCTTGCAGGGAAGGCCCAATGGCTTTCAGGACAAACACAACCCTTGCAGGGAAGACTGGATGCCCTTCCCCATTGTGCAACACAGGGATGGTGCTGCACAATGGGGTGGTCTCTTCCCAGAGCCTCTTTCAGCCAGTGCACCAAGGATGGTGCTGTATCCTCCTTCTGCAGCCCTACTTCACCAAACTCTCCTTCATCCAGCAGAAGTCCCATGGCCCACATGCTGCCCAGGTCCAAATCCACCTTGAGCACGGGTGGTGGGTTTCTCTTTGCTCATCTCATGCTGCATATTCTGTGTACATACCAGACTGTACGCTACCTCTTGGGTTATCTCCCTCCCCTTCGAAGCTGTGAAGCAGTAAGAGATTTCTACTCCCCAGCTGAGTGCTTGCTCCTATACACAAAAAATACATCACCTCTGAGATACTGATAACTTCTCAAAATGCAATTGCTAGTAGCTACTGCTAAAGGAGAGGCCATCCATAACCCACTGCAGTTACTGGCATCTATCAGTAGTGTTGGGACAGTTGTACTGGTCCAGACTGGCTGCTCAGTGCCAAAGACAATGCAGTAAATCAGTCTGCTTCTCTAGCCCATTACACATCTTCTCTAATGCTTTCAGAGCACAACACAAACTGGGTGCTGCCAGTGAGACCGGCTCATTACAGACATAAAATTTTATTTTAAAAAAACATCAAAGGCGACATTAAGGGTTGATGGGCTAATTTCTCTGGGCAGTGCCCCTGGAAGGAGTAGCTTGTGGCTGAGGGGGAATATGCCTTCCGCTGGGACAAATCCCATAAGCATTGTCAGCCTCACTGTCTTAATACCACAGAACTCAATCATCATGCACATTTAATGTACCAGCCAGTCCAGCCTCCATTTCCTCAGAAGCTTTTGACCAGTTTCAAAGAATCCTGGCTTAACAGCAGAGGTTCCAATTACATGACAAATGTCACTGCGACAGATGGGGCAGACCAACAGGAGGGAAACATCACTGTGACCCAGGAAGAGCCCCCAGATAAACCCTTCAGCAAGAGGCAACCAAATTTCATGCCTTTGCTGGGTGCAGGCACTGCTGGCCCTGGTACCAGCAAATGCATCATCACTTTTTCCCATCCCATGTTCAGTTCATATTCTCTTTTCTGCCTTGTCCAATTGGAGCAGACATCACACCCCCTCAAGGGACAAGCCTTCCCATGCTGGGGTCTCCTCCCACACCTTCCACAGCCCTTCTCATTTGCCAGCCCTTCACCTTCGCAGTTAGATGGCCACACACTACACCTTTAAAGTCACTGGTAGCTTGGACATGAAATTCAATAAGCTGACGATGACCTGTATGGTCCCTGCCATTCTTCCCTCTCCTATTAATTCCCTTCTCCTTCTTTTCCTGTCATATTGTTTTACCTATTACTCCATGCCTAATAAATTATCAGTAATGTTCCAGCATCAAACATTTATTATCTTGAGAACCATGTGAGTAATGAGTGAGTTAACCTCCAATTTTTGTCCGTATAATTCACGGACATCGATTTTACATGAAAAGAACTCTTGACTTACATCGGATGACCCTGATAAATCTAATCTCTTTAATGCTTCTTCTTTCTAAATAAATGTATAGTGTTTTCCTCCAGAAAGTTTCTCACCACTAAAACCTCCGTAGGAACTTGGCAAAAAGATCTCTTCCACTACTCTGTCAAATTAATCAATACAATTAAAAACAAAACACCAACCAACCCCCCCCAAAAAAAATTAAACAAAAAATATAAACAAAAACCCACACCAAACCCGAAAAAAAACCCTGCATAAAAATTCTCCAGTTCCTCCAACTCCTGGCAGCTCAGGCAGCCTGACAGTATTGTTACAAATGTGACAGGTAATCAGAGCTGACAGCTGGTGTCAAAACCCACAGGTGGAATTTAGCAGCAGACTGGGAGAGGCACCTGTTTGGGGCCATCTTATTTCCTGATCTCATCACCCCTCCTTTCCCCACAGCACCACTTCAGGGCTAGGGACCCAAGCAGCAAAGCTGGCCAGGGAGCACAGGGGCAACAGAGCACATTCCAAACCGTAGGGACCTTGAGGAATCCTCTACCATGGGTGCCAAAGGGCCTTGGAACTACATCAGTGCTGCTGTCCCTGGCTTTGCTTTGTGGTTCAGAGGATTAACCAGGAAACTATATTTTGAATTTTGTGCTAGTTCTCATGGGGTGTCATAGTTTTTCTGTAGGATGCACACGAGGCTGGGAGCTTTAAGCACTCACAAACTTGAAGAACCTTTGCAGAAGCCTCATAGCAGGAGTCAGGAGAGTGTTTCTTTAGATTATAAAGACAGTATACCTCCGTTCCTGTCATGCAGACGTGCCAGGTGCAGCATAATGTTGATGCAAAAAGGCTCAGGGAGACAGGCTTCAAAGTGCAAACTAGAGACAGTCTGGAAAGCCAGCTTGGCCAGCAGCTGGGACCACAGCCAGGCCACAGCTCATCAAAACTGAAGAAAAAACGAAGCTGGAAAATTGAAAAGTTATTTTGCCACAGGAAAGATACGTAGCTGGGCACGGATACAGTTGGGTTACTCCCTGTCAGGTCAAGGTAAGTTACTGCTCTTGGTAAAAATGCGCCCCCTCAGTCCCAGCCAAAAAGAAGGAAAGGAGGGAGCTGGGAAGGATCCTGTACTGAGTGGGGCAGTCACTGGCAGCCCTTTGGAGACACGAAGGAAGGGCGTATCAGGTAGTGCTGCCAGGGAGAGCTCATGGAAACAGAAGGGGTTTGTTTAGGTTATGCCTTTAAAATATGTCCACTCCCCTCTCAGCCTTCATATTTTACAGTCTCAGCATACTTTCCCTGTGGACAACTCTGGCAGACTCGGTGATTTTCTTTTTCTGAAGTGGAGTCACTCACAAATGCATTTTTCAAGCTCCCACAACTTGAAGAAGTTGCAGCTCAGGGGGGAAAAAAAAAGAAAAAAAAAAAAAAAAAAGGAAGGACCAAAAAAGGTAACGTTGCAGAACATTTAGGGGCTCAAGCACATGATGTTTGAAATGGTTAACTCATTTACATAATTCTTCAGTCACCATTTTTTTATTCCTTTTCATGGTAAAACGACAAATTTACTTTTTTTTCTGTGTACAAAAGGAAGGGCAGAAATCCTGGCCATTTGGATTCTAATTATATTTTCTGAATTATAGGATGCAGGAAAATCATGAACCAAGTATATATAGCCAAATATTAGAACATCTTATATTTCAGCTACCCAAATATTAGAATTCTATATACCCAAGCATTGGAAACATCCGTAGGGCAACAAGAAGTCTTGTTACCAAACAAATGACAGAAAATAAAAGAAAATTGACTGTGCTCAAGAACAGTATATAGATGAGCTACCCAAGCCCATAAAACTTTGCAACAATTTCCCTGACAATAACAGCTTATGTATTATTCTAAATAAATGGCTTGGTATTCCTTCATGCCAAATAGTTCCTTTTGGTGCTGGAGAACATAGTCCCTCTGCCAACACAACCAGTTTATCACTATTTCCCCAAAACAGCCACTCTAACTGTATGATTCTTTTTTACTGAAGAAATGCTGGAGAATCCAGTCAGGCAATCAGTGTCCAGCTAATCTCCACATCACAAGCAGTGAATCAAATCTCCTGGCACTCCTTCAACAAATAAACACTCCATGCAACACCACACTGTTGTTTGGGTTTCTTACTAACAAAACTAGAATAGAATAGAATAGGTCATCACCTAAATTATTATAGAAAACTGTCATAATAACAGCAACAAAAAATGAGGAGGAAAAATATTTACATTATTATTAAAAATACAGACTAGTGTTAGATGGGGTGCTCACTCACTGGAAGGAGTGATGGGAGATTTGATTCACCACATGTGAATGTTTTGTAAATATGTTAATTATTATGAAAATTATTACACATTATTATCGGTAGACTAATATAAGAATTAATATATTAATACTATATAACTGTGTGTTGCTATAGCACATAAATATACAACTAATGTAATAATTGATATATTTATTACAGTAATGGTTTACTTTTTAAAAAGCTTGTTAATATACGACTGTTGTGATAATTGTTATATTGATTATAGCAATAATTTAAATACTTTTAATTATCCCTATTTGTTTAACTCCCTCAGATTATACGACAGCTCTCACTCTGGTCCACACCCGCAAACTCCCTCTCTCCCGGACCACCTTCTTCTTCTCCAATTTTCCCTGCACCTTCTGAGTTTTCCTCCCATCCCCGAACGCATTTCGCGGTATCTCCTGCCATCTACTGATGCTCGAGAAGAGGCAACTAACGCGTTTCACGAAGCGTGGGGCGAGAATACACCCCTGGCTGTCCAAAAAAGGGAGGCGAGACGGGACGGGGGGAGGCACCGGAGTCTCGGCCACGGTCCCCGGCCCGCCCCGAGCGGCCACAGGCGCTCACAGGCGGTCAGTCACGGGCTGCCCGGGGCGGGCCGGGGCCGGGCTCTGCCCGAAACCTCCCCGGGGGAGGGGGAAGGCGCAGCCCTTAAGAGCGGCGCGGGCGGCTGCCGTCCCGTCCCGTCCCGTCCCGTCCCGGCGCAGCCATGGGGGAGGCGGCGGGAGGCAGCGCCGTCCCCCCGCTGCCGCCGTCGGAGGCGGTCGGGGGGCAGGTGAACGCCTTGACCGTCCTGGCCTTGCTGGAGAAACTGGTCTCGATGTTGGAAGCGGTGGAAGGTCAACAGCGGCAGATGGAGCAGAGGCAGCGGGGTTTGGAAGGGGCGGTGCGGGGTATTCAGGGAGACCTGGGGAAATTGTGCCGCAGCCACGGGGCGACGGGGGAAGCGGTGGAGAAGCTGCTGGAGAAGTCGCGGAAGGTGTGCGCGCACACCCGCGCCGTGCGGGAGCGGCTGGAGAGGCAGTGCGACCAGGTGCGGCGCCTGGAGCAGCACCACGCGCAGCTGCTCCGGCGGGACCGCTTCAAGGTGCTCATCTTCCAGGTGAGAGGCCCTGCGGCCACCCCTGCTCCCCGCAGCCCCTCGCCCAGGCTCCCAACCCCGCCGAGCTCGCTCCCGCCAGCTCGAGGGAAAAGCCCATTTCTGCTCAGCCCTCGCAAACTCGCGGAAAGAGCCGGACTGTTTACTAACTCAGCAAACTTGAGAAACGGAGCTGCCTTTTTGCCAACTGGGGAGAAAAAACTTCTTTTCATCTTAGCAGACGGGGAAAGAGCAGTCTTTTGCTAACTCTTAACACTTGGGGAAAGAGCTGTCTTTTACGTCTAGTCAGTTTAGGAGAAACGCCCACTTTTACTCTTGGCAAACGTGGGGCAAGCATGTGCTGCTAACTTTTAGGAAACCTGGGGAAAGCACTATTTTTTGCCATTACAAATGGGGAAAAAGCTGCCTTTTAGCAAAATTTTTCTCCAAACTTGTCTTCTACTAACTCTTAGTGAACATGAGGAAAGAGACCTTGTTTTGCCAAGTCTTAGCATACCTGGGAAGACAGCCACCTTTTATTTTCAGAGAATAAGGAAAAAGAGCCCTCTTTTACTAACTCTTGGCATACCTGGGGAAAGAGTTGTGCTGCTGTGTGTTTAAGTAAACTTGAAGGGTTTTTTTTTTTTTTTTTTTTTTCAAATTTGAGGAAAAAGCCCATTTTGTTAACCTGTAGTAGAAATGTCCTTAAAAACTTCCAATGCATCTGCTCTGAGGAGCAGGAGAGGGGCAGCACTGCAGCTCCCTGTCACCTTATGCCCTGCTTTACTCTGCAGGCTAATCTGGCCCATTCAGGGATGAGCCAAAAATTCAGCTTAAAAGCTCAGCTTCCTGGGAGACCATCCAGTGATAGCAGCAGTTTGCATATTTTCCCCTTTTTAAGCAATGGTCTGGATAGAACACACCATGAGCTTTAACTAAACACAGGACATGACTTTCACATATTTGAAAGAATAACGACAGACCTCCACAAATCACTGAGGGAGGGAAGGAGAATGAACATGGGCCTGGATGAGCGCGGGCACATCACCAGCACCTCACGCTAAACTTTTCAGCTGGGTGTTACATCTGTCAGCCACTAACTTTGCTCCTTGGGTTGTTGGGGTATTTTCCTATTTAAACCATCCCAAAGCAACAGAGCAGGACTGGATTTTTAAAGGCTGGCAAGCCTGGTTAGTGCACGGGCAATTCCCCCAGAAAGGAAGCCCCCACCTCTCTGCTTATTGTTCTCCCAAATTTCAGTCCAGATTTGTCAGGCCAGAAGAGGAGGAGCTGAAGCATATTTCCACCCCAGAAGGAATGCGGAAATTATTCCAGAGACTGGGTAAATTAAAAGACACATGTTCTCTGCAGTTCTGCAAGTAATTTAAGATCCATTACTGTATGTCAAAACCCTGCCATCTCCCAGGCCCTGTTAGGTAATGACTGGCTCCTGCCTCCAGGTTCAGACCTAAACCTTGAACACTTCCTTTGGGGTGGGGGTGCATCAGCAAGGCCTGGGGGAAGGCGATATCGTAACATTTCTGGTGCCTCTGAACGTGAGAATTGAGGGTTTGCTCTTGCAACAAGCATTGTCCTCCAGAGAGGTCAACATTTAGCATTTTCAGGTGACATAATGCAGAGAGTAAAGACAAATAAAGGGCTCTCCAGTGACAGCAATCTGTAGGCACTGGGTGAAAGCGACAGTAAAACTCACCCAGAAAGGTTTGAGGGGTAAAGCAGTGTCCTAACAGCGGAGGGCTGGCAATGCTTATTTCCTGATACTAAATAGTATTCCAAAGCTTAAGGCCTAGTTAAACCTCTGAACCTTCCCTTAATACTGGGTCCTAAAGTGCAAAACCCCAAAGTAAACAACACAGATCTCTGTCCCATTACAGCAGATAGAGAAAATCCACTGGTTTTCCACTGACAGCCACTGGGCTGGTTCCTTTAGACAGCAGGTCTGTTGTTCATTGCATTCACAGGGATTTAGGTGACTCTGTTCCCACCTCTCCCTGGAAAATATGATGCCACAGTGTGGGAAGGTGAACTTAACCAATCCCAAGCCAACGCAGATCAAGAACACAAGTTTTTAAAAAGAAACACTGCAGTTAAATTTAGTTTAAAAAAAAAAAACAACCTGTCAACTGGGAATTGCTCCTGATAGTGACCCGCTGCTAAATAGCAGCATGGCTCTCTGGAAAACCAGTGTGGTTGGCAGAGCTCCCTGCAGCACCAGAGGGTGGCTGGGGCAGGCAGAACCCAGGGCTTTTTCTAGTGGAGGCCTGAGAGGAGCTGGGATTTTCCAGTGGGAAGTAGCTGCACCCAGAGGGGTGGCGGCCGCTTGCCAGGCTGTGCCCGTATGCCCGCTGCTGATCTGGACAGGCGTTGTACCTGCAGGCTCACCTCCTTGGAGTCTCCCTGCAGGGTCTACTTTCAACGGGAGGCGGGACAACCCGGGAGTCAGTGTGGTCTCTGTGCTAGGATAATTGTACAGAGGAAAAAGCAGAAGGCTGGCTGGGTTTCTGTCCTGCCCTGTGCAGGAATCCATGGAAAAACAATTGCAGGAAGGAGAAGTCACAGCAATGAAGCCATATCGACGCCAGATTTCTGTAAAAACAAAAGGGAAATCTGGATGTATGAGACTTCAGCTGCAGGAGTCTTCTTTTCCACTGAAAAAAACCAATCCCGACTTCATGCAGCATGTTTCCCATTAGAACCAGATTCTTCAGCTTAGGAAGACAGCTCAACTTGAAAATATAAATACACTTGTCTGATTCAGTTCTGCATTCATCATATACTCTAAGCTCCCTAATACATGGTGGGAGCACTGAGCTCCAGCTCTGCATTTTATGAAACTGTGCTGCCACTCTCCAGCATCACCTTTCCCTCAGCATACACACTGAGAATGAACTGTGTTTAGAAAAGTTCAGCTATTTACATATTTTCCATTAAAATGCTCTTAGTTTTCTCTCTTTAGACTGCCTGCATATATTTCTCTAATTGGCGACATATTTTAAGGGAGCCCCATTCCAAGCATTTGAGGATGCAAAAGTTATTACAAATGACACAGCAATTTAGCAAAACACTGAAGTGACTGTTTTAAAAATCCTTGTTAAGCTTTGGCATTGTTCCTCTCTATTTTGTTCTTGCCACATGACCAGCTTTTTGGTTCTGGTTTGGTGGGGGTTTTGTTTGCCTTTTTAGCTGCAAAAGCAAAATACAAGATAAAAAAAAGCTCAATTTTCAATTAAATGTCATGTTTACTGATTAAATGTCATGCAAATAGGACAGATAAAATAAGTCAAAATTGCAGCTTGGGGTCAAGCACATTAATATTCAAATCTCTTTCAGATGCTGCTGTTGGTAAATCCTTCATCCTAAAATGAAGCAAGAAGAGGGTATAGGAAATCAGCCATTTGGTTGCATCTTGTTGTTTGGGTCACTGTAATAGTCTTGTGAAAAAGCAGCTTCTAACTCAAAAATGAACAAGCGAAGGAAAGAGAAGAATTACAAGCCAATAATGCTATTATCTAGCTCCTCTATTTCCCACTGGAGCATTGCAGGGAGAATACTCTTATTGATTAATTACTAAGTTACCTCACATGGCTCTTAGGATTTGACCCAGCTGTGCTGTGGGAGGTCGGAGGTATGGTGCAGCCAACACTCTTGACTGCCAGTGGGTGGGTGGAAATTTCCTTCTCCCTCCCCATGGTGACAAGCAGGTCTGAAGAACATGTATTTGTCCAAAGGTGGAGCTGCAGCTGGTTTAAGAAGGATTTGTCATGTTTTGATCTATCTTGTAGCCAAACAAGTCCTAGACTAGTACTAGTAATCATTTAGGCATATAACAGCATCTACAAACTACAGAGGAGCCTGGACCAGGAAAATGCCACCTCCTCTTCTTGAAGGTCATGCCGTCTCACAGCAAGTCTAACAAAAGTCCAAACCAAAGTACACTGGTTTCCACCATGCAGCATCAGAGATTCACCACTTCTTGAGTAAATTAGCTGCCTGTGTGCTCAGGCCATGCAGTTTTATAATACACTGTTACAGATCTTATTCCTTTCTGGTAAAAGATACGAAATTATATAGAGATGAAATCTTGACCTACAGAAAAGTTCCCAAAAATTGCTGATCAAAGCCACAGAGAAGGCACAGACTTTAACTATCCAAGTATTATTCATATTAGCAAGAGCTGTTGTACACAGAGAACTTCTACTATTCTATTCATCTCCTGCATGGAAAAACAAAATTCAGGAGCTAGCTACCTATAGTCAAGCCCACCTGAAAAAAAAAATATGGAAGCGCTGTTTTTGAACTCAGATGTGGAAAATACAAAGATGTATTGCTTTCTTAGAATTTTAGATTAGATCAAGAAGAAAAGATCAAAGTTCTACCTTTTTTTTTTCTTTTTTTGCATGGAATATAGTTATGCAGTTTGTAACAGCTGGCATTTTTCATTGTATTGTTCTAGTCTTCCTAAATGAAATACCAGACTGCTTGAAAGCTGTATCAAAACAAAATATAGCTGTCATATAAACTTGTTAGACTAAAAAGTTATCAATAGCCCACTTACAACATGTTATGAGTAACTGTATTTGAAATAGAAGTGTCTGTTCCACCACAGAGCATTCCTGCTATACCACCCTTGTATTTTCAGAGCATTTTACTTAATTTATTTTCATTTACATTTTAATAGTTCCTGTGATGCTATGGTCTCTTAGAAAGATGACATAGGAAAGCATGTCATTCCCATCTTACATGCAGACAAATACATGCCCAGAGGCTGATGTAGGCAGGGCAATGCAGGAAGCTTAGAGAGGTGGTTTCTTGAATGCCAGTACTGCCTGATAGCCGAAGACCACTTAGGATCTGCTTTTAACAGAATCATTAGGTCATTATTATGCAGTATATTTTTGTTTGTTCTTTTTTTCATTATAAATGCAGATAGTCTGACAGTCTCCCTTCTACTCAGTCAGAAATTTGATAAAAATTGAAATCAAATCTATGTCATTCTTCTAGAGACTGAATGCAGTACTTCAGCTTAATATGAACACTGTAGACAGAGCTAAACTGACCTTGAAAAGGGCTGCAGAGGCCAATCTCTGGCTCAGACTGCACTGTGATCAAATCATATGACACCACTTTCTTAGATAAAATACTTTAAAAGTTGCAATCCATCTTTATTCATTAAAGTCAGAGTTTTCTATGCCATTCAGGCACTTACACCTGAATGTTCAGATGTCTAAAACTGTGTGTGATTACCTAGGTTTGGAAAGAATGCTCTAGACATGAAAATTATGCTTTATACTGAGTTCTCGTGCTCTGGGGAATAATTTAACACTGCACCCACTCATGTAATCCACATTTCACTAATTGCAGTGGAGAGAAAACATAAATATTTGTACAGCAGTTACAGCTGGTTTCACTTAAAGCTGGTGCAGGGTTCTTTTGTTTTGTTATCTTGGTCACTGTTGCCGATAGTAGCAACAACATTATAGGTGTCAGGAGAAGAGTGTGGGCTTTATTAGAGTTCCACTGCAGGCAGTGGGTGTGTAAAGCTTTGTCCATGCCAGTGTATCCAGCTGAGGCTGCTGGCCCAGAAAGGTGTGCAGAAACCACAGAAGTAAAGCATACACAAATTGTCAAATGGCCATCCATTTCTATTATACTTTTCATTATTATTTCCTTGAGGGATATTAACATACTTGAATCACTATATATATGATTATTGTGTATATACTGTATAAAATGATTCTGCCCATCTACATTTTATATTCTTGAGTTCCAGAAGGGCTACAAAGTAGTCAGGACTACTTTGTTTTTAACTGAATCAATTAGGTTGGAAAAGACCTCTGAGATCGTCCAGTCCAACCTATGACTAAACACCACCATGGCATCACATGCAACATCCAGTCTTTCCTTAAACACCTCCAAGGCCTGGCTCCACTACCTCCCTGGGCAGCCCATTCCCATGTCTAATCACCTTTTCTATGAAGAAATTCCTCCTAATGTCCAACCTAAACCTCCACAGCACAGCTTGAGGCCACGTCCTCTCATCCTGTCACTCATTCCCCAGGAAAAGGAGGCTGATCCCTACTTGGCTACAACCTCCTTTCAGGGAGTTGTAGAGAGTGATAAGGTCCCCCCGAGCGTCTTCTTCTCCAGGCTAAACAACCACCACATACAACATCCTTATACAGCCTTGACAGCAAATTTAACCTAAGACATTATTCTCTGCAGTGATCACAACTGTATGCTCAGTCCTGAAATAATGAGCATGAACTTCGAAGTGTATGTGGCCTCTTTTCCCCTTAACTGTACACTCAGGCCCACTAGGGACAGATCTGAGACTATTGCAACCATTTCACTCAGCACTTACTGCTTTTTGTAGCTAAAGATAAATATGGAGGGGAGGAGGGGGGAGAAAATCCAATCCATGTGGCTAAGTGAAATTACATGTACTGTCTGAGGGTGATAAAACCAGTAATGAATAGAGACTGTGCAGATCTAAGGCTGCATAACAGTGCTGAAAGGAAATGGGAGTGTGCAAGGAGCCTCATTTTCTTTGCATGGGTAGATGCCTACAAAACCTACTGCAGAACACAGTGTTCATTGTGCTGCCTCTGAACTGCTCGGGATTGCAGAGCTTCTGCACTCAGTAGTTGCAGACACTGCTTGTTAGGAGTTGCAGCTTCTGCCCTTGTTTAGCATGTTTTGTTTTCCGATCTTTCTTTCCATGTCCTTTCTTGGTTTTGTTTCTAAAAAGCAGGATTTTTCCTGTTAGCTAGGAGTGACTACTAGTGTTTTCTCTGTGGTGCAATGTCTGCTTATTTCTGTGCACCATGATTTTTATCCTTATGTTTCAATGAGTTGTTCTATCCATATTTTAATATTTACCAAATTTACTAGCTTCTTTTTCTGTAAACAGCTGTAAAATAGGATATATTCTAAACATCATGGACTGTATGGTTTCTTAGTATCAACAATACATTTTTAACATTTTCCAGAAATACGGCAAAAGTGCCAACTGCATTTGCCATCTGGGATGCCACCAAGATGCAATCAGCATCTCTGCAGAGATATTCTCAGTCTTTGGCTGGAGAAACTGAAAGCTCTGTAGGGTTATGTGATTTCTGTAGGTCTACAGGGGTCTGCAGCACGTCCTCCTTAGCCATCATACTTTACCTTCTCCACAGGGGCAGATGTACAACTTTACAGCTAAATTCTTACTAAAGACTATCTAATTTAAATGACAGTGGAATTTCCATTCTGCATACATTCCGAGTCACTCTGAAAGAGAAGTCTTACAGCTGACAGCTCATTAGTCTCAAACTTTACCATATAATGATTCAGTGGGCTTTGAGCGGCTTGTTACTGGTTAAATACACTGAAATAACAAGAAATGTTCAGCTTCCTTCATCTCATCACGGGGGGGCTGGGGGGAAGGGGAATAATTGTTCGGGGTTGTGCTTATTAAATTTGTGTCCTATGAACCTCAAACATTGTCAATATTTTCAGGAGGAAAATGAGATCCCTGCCGGCGTTTTTGCAAAAGAGCCCATTCCCAGCATTACAGAAGGGAAAGAGGAGCCTGCAGATGAGAACAAAACATTGGAAGAAACCTTGCATACAGTGGAATTGGGTTCAGATGATGAAATGTTTCATGAGGAAGATGATGTGGATGACAGTGCAGAGGAGAAAACAGAAGAATCAAGAGCTGAGAAACTTAAAAGATCCAGCCTTAAGAAGGTAGACAGCCTCAAGAAAGCGTTTTCCCGTCAAAACATCGAAAAGAAGATGAACAAGATCAGCACAAAGATTGTGTCACCTGAACGGAGAGAAAAGATCAAGAAGTCACTTACTGTACATCATCAGAAATCCTCTTCTTCAAAGGGTTCGGCTTTCAAAGTATCTCCCCTCACATTCAACACGAAGAAAGGCCGTGAGGGAGAAAGCCCTGCAGAAGCTGAGGACAGACCATCAGAGACCG
Organism: Serilophus lunatus; assembly: GCA_013399895.1. Taxonomy (NCBI): domain Eukaryota; kingdom Metazoa; phylum Chordata; class Aves; order Passeriformes; family Eurylaimidae; genus Serilophus; species Serilophus lunatus. Next base: position 868,720 of record VXBA01004775.1, on the reverse strand, counting down.
CAAGCACTGACCAAGCTGAGAATGAGGATGAAATGTCATTTGCTGACATGCACTCGGATATGACACCTACCACCTCGCTGACCGAGGAGGGCAAAGCAGTAGTCGATTCTCTAGAGAAGGAAGCCAGAATGGAAGGCAAAGCCATAATGAACAACAACATCGAGCTGTCCATTGTTGAAGATGATGAAGAGTATGGGATGCCTCTAGAAGTTTCTAGCCAGAAACTATATGATGAAAGAAACAACCCAGTTGGCGGGGAAACGGAACAATCTGATGAAGAAACAACCCAAGCAGCTGTCCTGCGAGTAGACCAAACAGCATAATCGTCCTGAGCCCTCCTTTGCCTTCTAGATGCGCATGGTTTTATTTAGGTGAATAACTGGTTTCAGCTACACAGGCAGTAGCAGCAATTAAGCCTCTTCCATCCTTTTCTCTGCTGTGATAATTTATTGCATCGTGTTGGAATGCAGAGTGAACAACATCAATGTTGCTCTGGTTTAGGCCAAGTTAGAGGTGTTTATGAACTGGTATAAGAGACTAACAGGAAGAGAGTATGTCTAGTGAAAACAAGCTGGTCATCTGGCTTTCTTACAGTCAGGTCAGAAGGAACGCATGGAGGGTAGTCAAACCCCAAACATTTCTGTTCTGTTTTCTTCTCTCAGTATTTCCCAGCACTGTGAGTAGTTCTGTATGTAAATGTAGAAATACCAATGAGAACATTTGACTTCAGTTTCCTTGCTAAGCTCCAGGAATACTAACAGCCTCAGTAACTGTGCACACATGTATAGTTTGTTTGGGACTTTGCTCCACAGCACTGTAGGACTGAAAGAGCAGAGTACTTAGAGGCAAAGTTAAAAACTTGGTTCCATCCATTTCAGTGGGGGAAAGATTTTTGCCAGTAGTCTCTCATTACTCATGTAGAAGAAATTAAGGTGTTTAGGTGGAAACAAAAAGATACTTTTCCGTCTGCCAGAGTTAATGGAAATGTATTAATGACAAGCATGAATGTGTGACCAGTTGCTGTACCTTTAAGGGTTCAGAAATTGAAAAGAAATTGATAGAAATGTGAAGATAGAGTCCAAGGAAAGTCTGAAATGCTATGAAATGTAAAACCACAAAAATAAACCCCCACAATATTAAATCTTTACTTCCAGCTTAAAGTATATATACTCAGATAACACTAATTAATTCTTAGTCTTTATAGCAATATACTATCAAATTTTGCACCTGCACAACTTTGTATCTCAGAGTATTTTGAAAATAGCATAATTTATCTTTTTATGAATTACTTCATATCTAGAGCTATATCTACACAGAAGAGTTAGATAATTACAGGGATGTAAGGACCATTTTGTCAAAAAGGAGAAATAGTCTTTCAGGCATGTCTAAAGGGAACAAAGTGTTAGGGATTGAACTTCATGGTAGGGATGAGTTTACATAAGTGTGAGTCCACAGAGCCACAGGATTTGATTCTCTGCTAATAACTTTCATCAAAGTTACCCACCTGCTCTCAAAATGACTCGTCTGTAATTTTTCAAGATTAGTTGAAAATGCGAGGTTACAAGGTAGCTCGTTCACTATGAATGTTCATTCCTGTCACTCAACGAAGGTAAAGGGGAGGGAGGAAAGGGAAGCACAATACCCACAACAGTTACCTTACATCCTTGGTTGTTTATGCAGTGGGTTATTTTTATACATATATAAAAATTCTACTGATACTTAACGTTGCACTAAAAGGTTGCTTCCTTCAACTTGTATTTAGAGTCACGGATTACAGGGGAAATAAAAGCTTCAGCAGAAATACCATTTTGAAATAATTAACAGGTATTATTCCACAGGGGTAATATCCGTAACCAGTAAATCACACTGGAAGTTAGCTCTTGCTTAGTGTAGGAGAAAACTATTGAGTTAAGCTCTTAAGTGTATGGTATCATGTAAGAGATACTGTTTCTAAGAAAAATCATGGCATAACTCGTGCAGCTATGTTTTTATTTTGTATTAACTACAACGGATTTCAGTAATTTTTACTTGTAACTAACTACAAATATGACAAATAAAAGCATAATATAAAACACAGCCATGTTTTTGGGAACATGAAGTTTTTGGGAGCAGCAGTCTGAGAGTTTGGCAAAGATGAACTTTAAAAGGTCAAGCATTTATTACGTAAGTTCATGTCCCTATTGTACCTGTACAGTTTTCTTTTTCACCCAATGATATTATTTAGCAACACAAACACCAGTGCTTTACTTTCCAGATACTTGTCAGATTTCCAGCCCATGTAAATGTAGTCAGGCACTTTCCAAAATCTGCCAGCTCCATCTGCATTTTTATGTTGGACTGCAGCATACTCCTAATACTTTAAATAGTCCTGACAGCATATTTATATTGAAGTCTATATTCTCTTTATGCACACAGATAAACTCATGTCTTCTGGAGTGCCACATAGTCTTTAGCAGGATTAATTTTACAGACAGACCAAGGAAATCACATTTAACCTTTATGTAGCAGCTGTCAACCAAGAGCTAACCAGGAACCTCAGCATCATGTTTACATTTCGCTTTCAGATATGCCTGGTTTGTTTGTCCTGATAAGCTTTAATTCAAACAATACCCCTGGCCATGCTTTATCCAGTTTTAGAGATGCTGAAATGAATCCCATGCACAGTGTTCTAAGACCATTACAATGCTATCCAGTAAAACCACTGGAAATGAAGATACTGAGCATCTGCGAGAATAAACTCAAATACCCACTTCAGAATACAGTACACACGCACGCCATTAGTTGCAGGACTAGAATTGAACATTTTGTCCATCACGATTGCACATTTACAAAAACAGGTGGGTCCGTAATCAAGCAAAGCATACTTTGCAAGAGAGAAAATTGTTCACTCATGAATATCTGCTTTTGTGCTATCGTATAAACCAGAGGATGAAGCGAGCTCAGGATTCCAAGATATCCCTCAAGCTGTTTCCTCCCCTTGCCTTCCATTCTCGATTCCTGACTGAAAACATCAGTCTGCAAAACTTACTGTTTCAGGGAAACAGACTGCAGCACTATATTCTTCCAAGTATCTCAAGTATGTGCCTGGATCTTGTCAGGCTGGCAGATCCCAAGTGTATGCACAGGTATTCCGTGATTGTGCTGACAGGTTTGTCCACATCATTATTTTTTCTAAAAAACCTGCTTGTTTACACACTTCCTGACACAATAACAGTGAGCTCCACTTGTACCATTACTCCTTGGAAGACCTGACCTGTTAGCTGTTGCGCAGAGTCAGAGTTTGACCTCCACTGAAATCAGCGGGAGCTTTGCACAAGGAAAAAGGGTGTGATAAAGCCCTTACGGTATAAATATTTAAACTAGCAGCACTCTGCAGCTGCTGATACTACCATTTTCAATGACAGAAAACCAGCTGACATTTCTGTGACCTTTTAGGGAAAAGAGTAAAGAGCATCCCATTGACCCCCACGTGCTGATCCACGAGCCTGCTCCTCTGTGAAAGGACACAGATACGGGTTTTCTGGACCATTTCGCTGTCAAATGAGGGAGTGCAGTGAAACACATGCAGGCCTGACTGAAGCATGTTGTGACTCTTAATAGAAGAAAAAGAACAGGATCAAAAGGTTAAAAATACCTGATAGCCCTTTACACTGATGCAGTGAAAACTCTTGTTATAGGCTGTAATGCCAAACAGCTACACGACTGATGACTGATAGTTACACACTTAAAAGAGATAAGCTCAGAAGAATTAATGAAGTAATGGCAATTTGTTACAGGGCAAACTGTTCACAAGGGGCCAGTCCAACACTGAAAATCAATGAAAAGCCTTCAGCTGGTTCAAAGGACCCTCTGAGCCATACAATGGTTTTTGGCCACATGTACAACACTTGTGACCATCAGTGAGAGCTGTCTGCACAGATGCAGGACATGAGATCTGTGTATCTCCCCAGTCTGATCTGCTTAGCTCATCAACAGAACAAAAAGTTTTACTGCCATCAGCAGGGTAGAGGCAGCGGTGTGGCAGAAAGGAGGGCTATACCCTGCTTTGCAAGGGTGCATTGTGAGCACAATTCCAAGATAAGTTCTGACTGCAAGGTCTTTGTTGTCAGTAACTGCATATGACGGAGCAAGCATAACTCCCAATTCCTGAAAACAAAGTCAAGTGTGCAGGTGGAAAAGTTTTATTGTGACCCATTAAGACACATGCTCACTCTGGGTGTCAAGAGGAAGGTGTCAGGTAGTCTTCTTGCAAGCAAAGAAAAAGATTCAGCCATAGCAAAGCAAAGCAAGCACGCAGATGTTTGGCCCCGGTCCTGGTCAGGGTTTTGCCCAGGCAACTAAACAAGTAGGAAACAACTGCCAGAGCAGCCCGGAGGGTGCTGACTCAGCACATAAGTATCCACCGCTCTCTGACTCACAGCCCTTGCTTGCCCAAATAAACGGAAAAAGGCTGATAGCCACTTTCCACCACTTTAAACTAAACCCTCACTGCCAGGGTTTTGTTTCAGGATCTGCATTTGAACCAGCATTCACCCCGGGCTGAGTCTAACTGCATGCATAAAGACATTTTAATCAGCATGCTTGCAGCTGTTGGTGGTGGCTGATCTTTCCTGCCCTCCTTTGATCAAAATGCCTTTTTTTCCCTTTCTTCTCAATCTACCAAGTCAGTTGTGACTCTGAAGTACATGCTATTTCAAGTAAGGAACTCTCTCTAACTGTATGTTGAGAACTGATAATCCATGTCATCTTTATTTTTTCTTACACGGCCATCCCCTTTAATGGAGCGTGCTGCAGTAACTGAGAATTAATCTGCTTTGGGTTAAGTTAGAGATTGTTATTTATTTCTCTTTCAGATCAGAGATTAATATTGCTGTATGACCATTGGCACTAACCTCTTTTTCCATAGCAACACTAAAGAGAGTATAAACTATGAGTCATAATTTCTCTCTGGAGGACTTTTTTGTAATTATGATCATTCCACAGTTCCTAAAATATGTTAGCTGATACATAGCTCTGGTATAACAGCTTTGATTTTCCTTCATTTGAACACCAAGGCAGCAAGAAGAGATTTCCATTATTTTCTCTTTCTCAGGCTGAGCTAAACACTACACAAAGTATCATACATTCATTATTCATTATAACTGTGTGGCTCCTAAGAACTCCACAGCAATGTTTTCCTCATAAAGGTGGAACAGGTTTTCATGCTTTCAATAACCTTAATAATACTGACCTTCTAAAATAAACCTTGTGTCCTTCCCAACATGCTTAGTAAATTGGGGTCTGACAGCTGGCATTGATCCAAACTGGAAACTGCGTTATACCAGGTGGCAGCAAGGTTGCACACTAACATTGCTACTCTGCCAGTGAATAGCTTTAAACTCTCCCACAGAACACAGCTCTGTCCAAATTCAGTAAAAATAGTGGTACTCTTTACATCCTTCAGTGAAAATCTGGCCTTGGAAAACGTGCCCCTGCAGCTCCCTGGACTATCTCAGCAGATGATTGCACCAGATCACCACAAGAGATTGCATGACTTGGTGTGTGTGTGTGTGTGTGTGTGTGTGTCTGTGTCCTACATTTCCCTTACAACATAGTCTGCTGGGTACTGGTGCAAAATCCCCAGAAAACCTGTAGATCCTGTTGCAGAAGAATTGTTAGAAAAAAACAACTAGCAAATCCAAAGACAGACACATTCAATAACAGCCTTAATCCAAATGGAGAGACAGAACAAGGCTTGCTTCTCTTACTGCTCTGTAATATGATCCCAAACAGTTAATCCAACCCCAGCTTTCACCAACAGAAAGGATACGTGCTTCGCTCTCGCCTTGCCGGTATGAAGCTGCACATACAGGCTTGGGCTTGTGCTGGCACACGCTGAAAGAGCAGAACATAGCTAAAATAGTGTCAATCATGCTATAGACTCGTCTACTACTCCCTAAAGGTTTGCAGAAAAAACAAACCCTGAACCTTCAAATTCCTGAACATAGGGAGGAGAAGGCCATTGTAACCCCTATGCCAACAACTCCCACAAAGAGACTCTGGCTTCGTCTTCTTTGTCTCTCCCATCAGGCTTAAGCTGGATAGAAGTGCAGGTGATGTGAACTGTGATGGATACTGAAAAAGTGCAAGAGAGTGTTAGGAACAAATAGCACGCAAGGGATGTCTACACTGCACACCACATACACACACTCATTTAGACCAAGTACCAGGCACAGCCTAACTGCAGAAACACAACACCATTCAAGCAGATTTATCTTATTTCTCAGCTACTTAGCTCCTGATGTCCTACACTATTCATTTAAAGGGAGTTTCGGCATCTTTTCAGTACACTGCCAACTACAGTTATGTATGCCCTTATATTACTTGTTCCTTCTGACATGCCTGTAGGCAAATGAGCCCCATGAGGGTGAAAACATGAGCTGCATTAACCAGCCTCCTGGTCCCTGAATCATTACAACTCGGCACAGCTCTGTGAGAGTCATGGAAAAAGGGACAGTGAGAACATCTGACTAGTGGTAAACAAATAATGAACACACAGAAGTTGTCTGCATTTGTAGAGTCAATTGTCACTTCCACACGATCACACTGAAAGCTATAAGCACGATGTGACTTCTAAACAACCTTCATTTCCCTACATGGTTTGCCCTTCTACTGTTGATGATGGCTGGAAATGGAAAGTCAAGAGAGCAGGTTATGATTGAAAATGTTAAGAGGTGACACAACATGTAAGACCTATGTAGATAGATCCTAAGTAAATTTGAAGGGGGTTCCTGTTGGCATGTTCAGGCACAAGCTCTTTAGAAGAATGCCTGTATCCTCAGCATGCCACTGCACACCTCTTCAAAGGGAAGGCAAGCTGCAGGACATGGAAGTATGCATTTCTGGGTTAGGCTGAACAGCACGGAGATCTCAATTAAAACAAGGCCATGTTATGCAGTTGCTCTTAAGCACAATGTATGCCATAGATAGGTAATATATCCAGTTTCAAACAAGGTGAGAACATGGAAATGGATTTTGGAGTGGCGGTAAGTTCTTTTGCTGAAAAGGATAGGATCCTACAAATCTAGTTCTAAGAGTTTTTTTAAATCGGTTCCCATTACTTCTTAATTATACAATACTTGACATACAGCATTAAGACAAGAAGTGTGTGGGAGAAGAAAAAAAATAGGAAAATGTGGATAAGAAATGGAACAGTGGGATGTGCATGAGAGAAGGAATGTGTGAAGGAAGGAGTCAGTAGGAAGGGTGGGGGACTGGAGGAAAGGAAAAACACCAGCAGAGTGCCTAGAACAAAAGCCTCAAAAAAAGGATGGAACAGAACCAAGGGGCACCAACAAAAACAGGGGGAAAAGGAAAAACAAGAGCCAATAGGGTTCACAGTTCAAAAGATAGAAATAAAAGTAGAGAATCAGAAATTACTGTTTGACAGCTGCCATGTAAGAGGCAAAGTGAGCAAAGAGCACAATATTTGTCATCTCTCTACCTGACAAAATGTACTGCAGAGATAGACATCTAGAAATGACTTTCACTGTGCAATTTTGCCAATGCTTTTTGGTTTTTTTAGAATTCTGGTTTGTTTTGTTGTTTTGTAGGAGAAAAGTTGTTCTGGAATAGGCAAAAAGCAACAGCTTACACACATCAGAATATCTCAGCCTGAGCCTACAGAATCCCATGTTGGGAACAGCACCTCCCCAGGTCTGTAGCACAAGCTCACAGATCACTACACATTTGCCATGTTCAACAAGGCTTTGCTTCCAACAAGGCTTGGGGGGGAGAAAGGTCGGGGGAAGAGAAGAGATTTGGCTAACAGCAGGATGGGGTCTCCCCACATCGCTGAGTGGGGAGTCCTACAGACAAGGGACAGGCAGAATCTGCTAGAAGCACTGACAAATGCACCTCCAACAGCTGGATTTCCACTGACAGACAACTGAATCCTAACTCTTCACTGTAACAGAGCCAGAGGGATTTCTTTGCTATTGCAAACAGGTTTTTGGGAAAGCAAACCCAGCCCTCCGCCTCCACCAGGCCTCACCCCCTTGCTTTGCCAAGTCTGCTATATTAAGATATGAGGCAGCCATGCTGGCTGGGCCACTTCTCCTTCGTGCTTTGCCTCCCGTGGGAATTGCTCCATTCTCACGTATCTGCTGAGAAACAGCTTGTTCTTTCTGGCTTTCCTCAGCTTCTTTATTTAGTGGTGCCTTTCTGACACTTCATGCAGTGGAAGCCAGGTTCTGCTCTGACTCCAGAACAGACGTGCCCAAGCCCCTTTCTCACCATACATGCAGCTTTCCCTTGCTCCACTCCGAACACCTCCTAGGTTATTTCCTGACATTTTCTTGTGCTTTTCCAGAAACTCTCCAGTTTTCTATACAATTCTCTCATAAAATGAGAGGTTCTACTATGAATTCTTGTTAATGGCTTACAGTATGCAGATTAATAGATACAGGGTTTTTCATACTTGCTGTATTTGGGTCATTTTCTATGGAGAAGAGGGCAACATGGGGACAAAATGATGAAGAGCTTTGGAGACAACTGAAGGAAAAACCTGGATTAGGCTTCTAATCTTCAAAAGAAAAAACGTCTCCTCCTCTGTTTGCTGCTGTCAAATTTCAGTGCCTGAAAAGAAAGTCATCCTGCAGAAAAGAGGAAGGGAAAGATTCGTTGAGAGATACAAATGAAAGTGGCAAACTCAAGAGCTCTATGACTTGCCATATAACCCTACAGTGTGTCTCATACATGTGGCAACATATACAAATAGCTGTATGCATATACATGTTACAAATGTATCTCTATATGCAGCACTGGTACATCCATCCTTACTATTTAGTACAAGGATTAATATGCTAAACACTAAGAAATATTTGGCATCCAAGTCTCATTAATTTTGAGGATATCTGCATACCAATAACTCATTCTATAAACTAATAAAAACAAAGTTTCTCAAAAATTTTCCTCCTGATGTTTTGTAAAGTGCTTATGCTCTCAGAGTATGCAGCATCCAGCCTGAAAACTAAACCATTTCAGACAGTTCCCTTTTGCATGATGTGACAGTAGTAAAAATCTATGCCAGCAGTGGGAGACTAACAAAATCAGTGTTTATAGAAAAATCAGGGACAAGAGAACTTGAATTGGTACTTCTTGATCATATACGACCTACTCAAGCTGCAGCTCTAATAGGAGTAATTTCATATTGCTGAGAGTGTTTCACTTTATAACAATTTCACAAAATCACTTTGCAAGTCTTTTACACACAGTTTTGCGCAATATTTTTCAGGCAGAGGCAATGTTCACACTGAGACAGACACAAGCTCGCTCTGCCCCTGCTTCAAGCCAACTGGAAGACATGCTAAATGTCAGATGTTGCCCCAAGCTAATATGCCACGTCTCTTATTAGCTCAAATGGGGCACTGCACTAACTGCATCCATATGGTGCCTGGTCAGCTCAAAATGCAGACAGGTTGAGATCATCTCTGCCTGTACAATACTCTTGGGCATTGCAGACAGTTTTGCCTGCAGGAACAACACAGTTGCAGGGGGTATTAACCCACTGTTGCTCCATTAATGCCTAAACTCCCTCAAGTAATAGACTAAAATAAACCTTCGGACTATAAGTTAAAATAAAACAAAAAATGGGGTAAATGCTTTACTTGCAATAAGTACTGAAGCCAGAGATAAAAATGTAAACTCGGAGCTCAGCTGATTTGCTTGTTGTAGCAGAAAGCATAGCAAAAAACCCCTCTCTGCTACCATCCTACTGGAGCAATCTGAAAGAGTATTTTGGTTGTATAAATCCAAATCATTACACTACAATACAGCACTTGGAGTCTGCTTGCATTGTCTTTGTACAAGACTCAACATGAGAGTAAAGAAGGGATCAGCTAAACTCTGCAGGGGTTTTCTTATGGTCTAAACCCTCTGGGAAAAGTAGCATGAAATACTGCCTGCAGACTCAACAGCAAGGCATGTGCCTGGCCCTCCATGACACAGGGCCCCACCCGCTGGGCAAAGCTCACAGTCACATTTATCACCAGCAGCAGTTCTCCTGTCATGGCTCTGCCACCTAGATGATGACAGGGACTTGAGGTGAAAGAAGTAGAAAAATGCTTTTCTGACATTCTCACGATCAGCAGAATTCAAGAAACTTACATAGATTAAGTATTTTATGTAGGTAATGAAGAGACTTGAGCCTTCTCCTGTATTCCCATTGTGATGGAGATATTTTATTCTTTAAGATTATATATTATTCACTGAGCTCTGCCATTTTTCTCCAAATACTATTTTCACTCAGTAGTGCAGCTGGCCAAATACTGCAGAAAAAGCATTAGCTGAAAAAGTTATTTGTCAGGAAATAAGGTTTCCTCTTCTCCACCTAATGCATTCCAGCAAGTCCCAGCTACATTGCATCCTCACACCATTTAACTTGACAAAGTGTGTGGTGAGACTGGCAAGAACCCGAAAACCTCAAATGTTCATGATTATCAGCATTGACAGCTGTTATTGTTCTTATCTCGATAGTTAAAGCTTCTCCTTAGTATTAAATGTTTAAATTTCTAGGAGTGAGTTAAAAATATTTTTGTACAATAATCCCCTTTTCATAGCATCATGACATTCTCATATTTTCATGTTCAGCTTTGATTGCTACATAAATATTGCCTGGTGAGGAAAAACATACTACATACTACAGTTTCATTCTTAACTGGATTTAATACAGTGATAATTTGTTGTGGTTCCTTTCACCAGTTGCATCACTGTGGCTGCTGCCTTCCAAGTTTCTTGCTTTTTTCAGATTGTTTTCACAGGCTTCTACCAACCTGTGTTAAACTTTGTAATCACCCAACTATACTTCTGGGTTTTTTTGAGGTGTTGGTGATGGGGGAAGGTGGGGTCCTGACATCCATCAACAATAGCTTCCTGGAAGCCCCTGTTTTAATTTCCATTTATTTATATTTCTCTTGACCAGATAGTAAGAGTCCTAGTGTCGCTGATTCTCTTCAAGACTGACTGAGTTCGTACTTAATATATTCAGAAGTGATATTTTCATTAACAAAATCATCAGTGGTTAAACTGAGTGAAAGGTAATTGTGGGGAGATTAATTCTACTTTTGTTCACATGGACGCAGGTTTGGGATGAATGCTCTGAAGCCAAGGGAGCTGTCTATGCTGTGCAGCAGAGAAGAGGAGTGTGGACCAGACTCCCTCACACAGACAGGCTGGGATTGCAGAATTCTTCTTTGGAGGAATACAGAAGCCCTGTTTGAACTTCTGCAAGAGACAATCTCTTTAGTACCTTCAGGACTCAAGGCGTGACCTGAGAAGCCAGTTGATGGATTCAAATAAATTCCAGAATACTTTGCATTCGATTAAATCCAAGATATCCCTCTTTGCTATAACCTCTCCAAATAGTTTAACTACGTAAACTAGCTTTTAAGAGAACTTTCTCTGAACACAGATTGAATACACGTCTGCAAGAAATTTCTTTATATTGAAGGTAAAGTACCAGATAGTGTTCTGAGGAGTATGATACACAATATCTTAATTCTCACTCAAACAGTTCCTGTTTATCTTCAGAGAGGACCAACTCAAATATTAGCTTTCGGATTTGATAAGGGACACTTTAAACAAACACTGATGCCTGTATCATAAAAAAGCTGGCTCTCAGCCAGATAAGTGGAGCTCTGCCTACAAGTTATGTATTACTATATTCAGGCTGTGCTTGCGGTGGTATTTTCTTCTACTGCCTGCATTTTTTTTCCAGTAGTGCATAGGCATGTCTAATAAAGTAACTTACAGGGAGATTTCAAACACCCCCAACACATGACAAATGAGGTATTTCTTATGCCAGCTCAGTTCCACACGGTCCTCCTCTCCCTCCTGAGAACTCCAGTAAGAACTGAGGGTCTGAGACGCTGTTTTGTTGCTCCATTATCAGTCAGTCATGAAAGACACAACACTTTAATTGTTTTCCATCCAAGGGATAATGAATTCTTCCTCTCTCTAAAACAGAGAGGCAGCAAAAGAAGGAACATGAATACTCATTTCCTTTTCCAGTCAACAATTACGACAATGGTTAAAAAATATGACAATTGGACAAATCTACGTAAAATTTGATAATAGTTTGGCACTTTTGATATCGCAAAAACTCTCACGTAATAATCTCAACTAATCAGCTTTATTAAATCTGATTGGTTTCTTGAAATTAGTGGTGCTTCCTGTGGTCCACTCTTTTACTCTTTTTCTCAGTATGAATTAGACAAGCAAAAAATCCCAGTGCTTTACAATGAAATTTTGAAGTAGATCTACAGTAACTCTCAAGGAGTTTCTTCTGATGAAAAAAAAAAAAAGCAAAACCAAACTCAGTCAACAAAATGAAATAGAAAAAGAAGGGTAAGAAAAGGTCACACTTAACAGAAAACAATGGAAGTTTCCCCAGGCATTTACTAACTTCCTTACTTTGCACCATGCAAATGTTTAAACACACACTTTAGTAGACCTTCCAAAAGGTAGCAAATAGTTCCCCATTTGAAGATGACTTCCACATCTTCTCAAACTTGTGTTTTACTTCAGTATTTTCTGAAACCACAGGTACAGCCTCCAAACATCAGAATTTGCCACTGAAATGTGCCACCTGAATGCAGCAACGATTTTGGAGCTTGGCTTACAAACTCCTCTTCCCATGACTCAGATTTCCCCTGTTCACATCCTGAAGTAAAATGCTGAAAGGAGTGATACTGGTAAATACCAACAGCTCTGTCACTCATTTAGGAACTAATGTATTTTTCCATAAAACTTAAGAAAAATATCAAACTTCAACCAGTCCCCAAGGAAACGCCCTCTTTCATCCCAATCCTAGTCGTCATAATCAAACCCCTGCACAAGAGGGCTCTGAACCGTGACTGTGGCTCTCAGATACTACCACGATAAAGAGTAAATCGTGGAAACAACAACAGGTTTCCCCCGAGAGGATTGCATCCAGGCACTTGCCTCACAGCGATAGGCGACCATCCAAACAACACAGGCGGCACTGCTCTCAGAATAGTTCCTGTGTTCCCGAGTCTCAGGAGAGGTAAAGGAGATTTCCCTCTTTAGGGCGACTGCTAGGCACGCATGCTTTCCTGAGCCCTGGCTCAAGCCTGGCCCTTGTCCCGCTCCTCAAACAATTCAAAGGAAAAAACACCAGAATAGGAACAGCACAGCTCACTTTTGCACTATTTGCCACAGATTTAGCGTGTTCTCTGCCTCTAACCAGCCCCCAAGTTCAACATCGCAGGCTGCACTCGAACACTGCCATTACATGGGGCGCCCTGCTGAAATGGGTCACTGCCGAGGAGGGTCAGCTCACAGGGAAGAGCAGCTCTCCATTTCAGAAAAGCTAGCACTAGCTTAAAGCCTCAAGTAGCAAGAAAGAAAAGATGAGTACTGTCTTTTCCCCAGGCAGGCAAGTATACATTAGAAAGCAATTTCCAAAGGTATAGGATAGACTGTAATACCTTCCAGGTGATACAGAGCCCCGAGCATCCTCAGCAGACCTTGTTCCACATGCAGGTAAATAAGCTTCCTGCAGCTGAAGCAGCACAACAGCCAGCTTTTGACTCCCATCTAGTAGAATCACCCAGGAAGCAAGATGTGTTTTGCTCAAGGGTACAGACCTTCTGTACCCACAGGAGAGTTTCACTTCCTGCTTTGGGAAAACTAAATAGGTTGATTATGCCTGCTACAGGCTCATAAATCCACATCAGCTGCTGCCTTAGGGACAACCATTGCTCCTCTGGGTGATTTTCTTCCTCATTTAGAGAAGATGAACAGCTGGTTACATATATCACAGCTCCAGCAACACACTTAGCGTAGCCTTACGCCACCGAAGGGGCAGGTTTCTGTCATTGAGACCACATGAAAGCAGGAAGCAAAGCAGAAGCAGCTTATTTTCTTTTGCACCAGCTTTTTCAGGCCAGAAGACAAAATGGCAGTCAGAGCAGGTGTTGGTAGTTGGCTTCCCAAATGGAGCCAGAAGCAAACCAAAGAAGACAAATTTTAAGCCTCCTTATGCGATTGCAATTTGTAAAACAATTGTAATTTGTACACACGGTAAAATTAACTTATATACGAAATCCAGCATTAGCCTGGGTACGACAGATCCTACACTGAGGACAGAGGGCTGGCACAGAGACTGTGTCTCACAACATACGAGCTTCCCATGCAGTGACACAAGGCTCCTGTGCCAAGGCCGTGTCACGCAGCCAAGTGTTGCTGGGGATGAACAGCACCAATGGTACTGTGAACTTTAGGCTCCCTATGGCACAGCAAACGCTGGAGACCACCCGAATTCAGCTGCAGAGGCAGCCTGTGTACCACCTGCAGGCAGGAGCAGCACGGGCGGTGCTGTAAGTCCCTGGCTGTGTTCCGTCACCTGCGTTCCACATTGTCCAGCGCAGTTTCTGACCCCAGGGTTTTGTCTCCAGGGCCAGCCTGAGCTTTAGGGAATCCAGGGTCAGACTTTATAATACAGACATATAGGCAAAAAGGTTTAATAAATACAGGTCATCACAAAGCTCCAGGAACTACACAGCTGTGAATTCTTCTCCAATAACACATATAGCTCTACTGGTACCAAGAGATACATCAGCTCATACCCACTGAAAAGCAAGCACAAAACGAACTAGGGTAGCACTGGCCTTTAATAGCTTGGCCATTGTAAGAATTTATTGAGCTATGCAGTTTTGCATATGGTAAGTTTGCAAGGAACATAAAGTTCCTTTATTTTGGGACAGAAGTATTATCACACAAGTTCTCAACAGTCTGATTTTCCTTTCGTAGCTGGACGTGTCAGACAGACCACAACCAGAAGATAAGAAATGCCTACAAAATCAAAGTGCAGATTAGAAAGGCAACAACAGCAGCTGAGAGAACCATCTACTGCAGCTGTGAGACAGATCAAGGGAGCTGAGAAAAGCTAAGTACAGTTTCAAACTTTACATTCAATCTATTACTTTAATAAATAGGGCATTACAAGGCTGGGAAAACACTGATTTTTCTTTCCTGCATCTCAGCCATGGACTCTGTGACATCAATTGTGGCCAGTGCTGCTGTTCATGATGCTGAAAGGTATGAACATAGAGCAAAAATAAATTAGCCTCTTCCCTTCAGCTCAGAGGAGAATTTTCATGTACTGGTGTTTGTGAGGATGTATATATCTCTTTTTGGAAAACTGTCACAGCGATATTAAACCCTAGAACTTCTAATATGGGAGTGATCTGTGATTCAAAGACATGCCTGATGTATAAATCTTTCCCTCCAATATACACATTCCAAAGAACTAAAACAGCTACAACCACAGCAGAGTTTGCATAGCCAGGAACAAATTTATGTCATATAGATTCAATGTAAGGAATGCAATAAAAAATGCATGGACAAGGCCTGCAGTATTTCCAGTGCTTTAGAGTTACCAGCCAGCTCTCATCAGGGACACTGGCCAAACACTGTGTAAACGAAGTTATGCAATATGGAAGTGGCTACTAGTAGAGACCCACAAAAGGCCAGGAGATCAAGGGTTTCCCCATCTCAGACAATACAGGGTTCTGACCAGGCAGACTTTATGCACGTTGATGAGCACCCGAAGTGGCAGCACCTTCCGCTGGATGAAGATCAGAATTTACGGGAACTCTGTGGGCTTCAGACAAGCAAAAATGCTACATTCTATGAGAAAACCAAAGACAAGCATCTGCTGCTTGGGATTATGTGGGCAGAAAGCAGTACCAGCTAGAGGAAATTAATTCCCTTTAATAATATATTGCTTGTTAAGCCAATTGATCTGTGTTTACAAGTGAAGAAAATTAGCTTATTAGGCAGCAGGTAGTTTGGTTTAATTTTCCTGAATTTCCATGTGGGAACTCCATCAGCATTTAAGGAGCAATCCCACTCAGTTTGAACTGGGTCCATCCAGCTAAATACCAGCCAAATTCTGGCAAGGTCTTATCATCTCTGTGACAGTGGAATATCACCTGACAAACAATGCCCTGTAACACCAACTAACATTGAAGAAACTTATAACAGCCACTGAGATTTCATAACTGCTCCCCAGAAGGCAGGGGACAGAGCCTTGCTATTTTATCTTGGGTTTTTTTTCTATTTAGGGAGAAGAGTGTTCTGAATATACATGGCAGAAATCTATGCAATTTTTTATTTTAGTGTCAAAAAGAATATTTAATGAAAAATAAAGATCATCTTTGTCTTCTTCAACATCATAGTTCTTCAATCTATATCAATTTGATCTGTAACCATTTGAAATTCACCATTTCCAAAACACATCTTTCTTTTTGCTATGAGAACAGCAACTCCAAATGAAAATATCAAGTGAATGCAACTGTGTCCCTGACGTCAAAACAGGAACAGAATTAAGAATAAACAAACAAGATGTACACATCATTTGTCCTTCCCTGAATAAGAGTGGTATGATGCACTGAAGTCCATAATGCTCCTTACAGAACAGCTTCTTTCTGTATAGCTGGAAATACTGCACTTTCAAGGACTGTATTTACCACTCACAATAACCTAAATTAAATGGGTTGAAATGAAATTTCCAAACGTAACAAAACCCATTGTTGCCGCTTCAAACACCCACCCCATTTCCTGGTCCTTCTTAATGCGACTGCAGACATGTTTATGCTGCAATGATGAAACTACTACAACGCACAGACAGTACAAGAGCTAAGGAAAACATCCAGGGTGCTATTGAGTTTCAGTAGAAAAATCTTACAGCACTTAAAGTATCCAGTTATTTTTACCTGGGGTTCTGGTGATTAACAAGCTGTGAATGTCAGATCCATCTAACTCACCCTGAAAGCACAGGAGAGGGAACCAAGGAACAGGTTCTTAACACCACTTACTGAAATAATACAAAAGTAAGAATTATTATTATTGCTAGTTCCACTACTGTACTTCAATTCAACTGAAAATCTGCTCTCCAATAACACAAAGGTGAGTCAAGTGCCTCAGGAGAAGAAACAACTAGCATTTTCTCCAGCTTAGCTTATATCATGCCTTGCAAGATGAAACTATTAGAAATCAACTTTCTTTGTATGCCTCACATACATAGGTGCTTTTAATTCATAGCTCTGCTTTCTCCTCCCCATGAAAGAGTTGAAGGGTTATGAATATCAATTAAGATAAGAAGATGGTACTAAATGCTTAACATGCCTCACTAGGTGCTATCAGTGACCACATGCCTGCATGGCAAAGCATCAGGTTAAAGCAGGGAGATAATGTCTGCTTCAGGAAAAAGTGTGTAGTTGGGAATTACCTTCCAGTGGAAAATATTTAACCAGATGGGAATGTTATTTATACGTGTCGCTTCCCATTAGCAGCAACTAACACTTATGGTATGAAATATATTTGTATTACAACACTAGAATTATGACATGCTTTTAATATTTAGTAGCACTATTTTTTTTTCCTTCCCCAGCCCATACTTTCAAGTTATCTGTGCAAGAACCATTTAACTCTTATGGTCTGGTGACCTGCTTAGGATGAAGCAAGGCGGCAGCCAGCAGATAAGAAAGGGAAGAGAGGTAGTCACAGGGGCTGGAATTCATCACTGTGTTATGATTCACCACTAATTTATGTGGGATGCTGCGTAGCACAGGCAAAATCCAAGGACAGATAGACGCGTTTTCTTTTCTGCGTATAGGTGGGGTTCAGTTCACAGGATTTCCCCTTCCTCTGTCATTACTGGTCTTCAAGGTTGTTTCTCTGACAGGGAACATGGGTTGGAAACGCTTTGGGAAAACCCACATTTCACCCCAGCAAAGGGCGGGTCAGTGCTATGTCCTCGGGACAGCTCTGGCTGCCAGCGCCTCAGGACAGGAATTTTTTTGGACCCGCAACATTTAGCATGAGTCAGTATGCGTTCACGCGTTCGCATTTTCCTTCCACAGATCTTGCGCTTTAAAACTACGGTATGTCCAGCGCACACGTCTTTTTAAAGAATATTTACCGCCTGTCCAGAAGCGCAGAGTTTCACAGGCAGACAGCGCCCAGCTCGCACATACAGGAGCTCNNNNCTGCAGCCCGAACGCGGGGCCCCCACGGCTGCAAAATGCGGGATATGTACAAGCTTCCTTAGCAAAGGACGTCCTTTGATGTTTGATCTTTGTATACTTTCAAGCCGAATCAATGAGGAGGCAGATTTAGCCCGTGGAACAGACAGCCGCTAACAAGCAAGATGTAAGCGATGTCCAGGTCTTAGGAAGGCAAATTAATTGTTGGTAGAATTGCCTTGTTAAGGTTTGGGGCTCCACATGTTTCAGTGATCTCAGACCTAGGTCCCCCTAATTTAACAAAGCTCGGGAAGGAGCTACAAATGAATTGTGGGCCACAAGGACATTTGGAAAAACTTCCAAGATAAGGAAGAAACTAATAAAGCCAACTGAGCAATTGTGCTAAAATCAGCCCTGAATGGGTAGAAGGTAATTCTGGCTGGGGGAGATCACGACCACTGACTCAAGAAAAAGGCTGAGCATGCAGACTACTTAGCATTATAAGCAAGAGAATCATTTCCCAATAGGAGACGGAATACTAATTACCAAGAAAACTAGGCAACTTGTAGCCAATGAACATTAGCTCTTTTGATTAGAGCATTGTGCTAATAACACCAAGGTCACAGGTGTGATCCCTGTACAGGTTATTCACTTAAGAGTTAAACTCAACGATCCTTGCGGGTCTCTTCCAACTCGGGATATCCTGTGACTCTGTAACATGAATACTTTTGTCTGCTGAAATGTAAAAACAGTGAAAAGTTTAAGTAGTCATCATGCTGGCTCTGTGGATTTGCCACCCAGCACCCCTTTTTGCCCAAAACTGTAAATAAATTACCCCAGCTTTGTGTATGAATTGCCCTCTTATATCCTGAATGAAACAACCTACCTGGGACAACACCTCCACCCCACCATGCTGCTTGCTCCCATCACCCGAGCCCTCTCCAACAACAGCTGCCCTGAAGGATGGTGCAACACCAGAGAAGGGCCAGGGTGGATCACTTGGCTGCCTTCCACCCCAGATCTCTTCCTTAGCCCTCCCTGTGTCACTCAGGCTTCAGGCTGGCGAGGTGGAAGCCTGTCTTATCATGGTGGGCACTAAAAGAACTAAAGAGACACAAAAGGGCTAAAACCAGTTCTGTCCATCCACATTTCCCTCATTAAACCTCCCGTCAATACAGCCCTGCTGAGACAGCAGCTTTCAGAACTGGTGCATATTTTGGCTGCACTTCAAGTCCTGGTTGAAAGCAATTAAAGCTGCTGGTGTGGTGGTGAGCTGCCGAGGTCCAGCCCTTGTTTAATAGGTCAAGTCTGGCAGGACAACACAAGAGCGTGTCCAGCCGGCACGTCCGAGGATTTATTTACAGGCAGCCTAGTCAGGATGCAGTACAGGATTACACCTAAGGAACTAAAAGAAATGGACTCGACTATGCACTGGCTGAGCATGTATTCTTCTGTCTAAGATTAGATCGTCCAAATCCCATAGAACTCAGAGGAAAATAAATATGGAAAGGAAAATCCCTTGTGCCCATTTTTTCCAGCTTGGTCTGTCCATCAAGTTTGTCCCTGGTTTAATGTGGTCAGATAGTAGGAATGAACAAAACTTGCATGAGCATCCATGATCATCTTGTGTTTCCCTTCTTTTTAAGAAAGGAGCACTGATACATATTTTGCCTTCAGCAAGGCTTTCTTTGCAAACGTAATCATTAAAAAAAGGATACATGACCTAGAGTGCAGAAGAAACTCTCCTTAGAGAGCAGTATCAACGGTTCACTGTCAAATGGAAAGAATATTTTCCGTCGTGATCTGTCTTGGGTGACTTGAACACTTTCATAAATAATCTGGATGATGGAAAAGAACATGCTTACTAATTCTGCAGATGACAAAAGCTTTAAAGAAGTCTGAAGACAGAGCTGGAATGAACACGATTTTGACAAAGCAGAAGAACATATGGTTTTAAAAATGTAACACAGTTTGTAATCTAGTGAAAAAAAATGCAGTGGCCTACACCAGTTAAGATAAGCACCTGTATGAAACAGGGAAAGGAAAGGGAACAGGAATGCTTTTGAGATGTTTATAAGACATCATAAAATTAATGTTGTGTCAAGGTCATGTTACTCTAAAAAGATTTAGATCATGAAATACAGCATCTGTAAGAAATCCCTGTGGAACAACAACAACAGCAAACACAGCAGTCCTTAGACCTTGACTGAAGTACTGCATTTACAAAGCTACAGGCCAACTGGAGAGAGCCAAGAGTGTCAAAGGAACAGAAAATATGACATGATGCACTTGTCATAATTCTTTCAACTGTCCTGCACAAAGATGAAAAGATTGAACAAAAACATAACTCACTGTCAGATTCAAGGAGGATTTTACAAAACTAGGAAGGCATCGTTTAGGTATTATCTAAAGAAAGGGGGAAAAGTAATGACTTAAGATGTCAGTAATGAGAATTAGAGCAAACATCAGAAGGGGTGAGGGGATGCTCTTTAACAGTAGCCACCACAAAGCACTAGTAAGATTGCTCAGGGAGGCTGAGGAATTGTGATCCTCAGATGCTGGTAAGAGCAGGTTGGAGAAGTCCCTGCCAGGGAATAACATATCTGTGGCACAAAGAGGTGGTGGGACTGGACCCTCTGCGTCACTGAGCCTCCAGTTCTGTTCACTGGCAAGGATGAGAGTGAGGACGTTGCCAAGTCAGACATCCCCAAGTCACATCAAGCATCCATTTGGCTTTTTGCTTCCCTCTGCCTGCAGGAACAGAAACACCTAGACAGTTTTAAGATGTTGATCAGCCCTCTGAACAGCAGTGCTTAAAATACCTCCCTCTCTCCCAGGCCTATTAACAATCTCAGCATATGGAATGCAAAACTGGATTTAAGTCTCTGACTGGCCACAGGAAATACAAAATTATATACTCTGATTTGAAGGGTTTATGTGAATCCAGTCAAAACTTTCTGAAGTGAACGCCTCAGATCGGGCCATTAAGTCTCCACACAGAAGCCTAAATCAGTGGCCTCATTTTCAAACACACACTGAGCACTCAGCAGCTCCTGTAGCGCTAAGAGGAGACGGTGATTGCTTGTCACATCTGAGAACTTGTGCCACTTTGGCTCTGACATGTGGACCTGAAAGCAATTTTCTATGCAATTTTTCACAGTCCTAATCCTGGTGTTTTGTGAACGCTTTCCTTTTTTTTTTATCTAGACTATTATTTTCTTTGCGATGTAAAAATAAATATTTCACATTAAAGCAACTCCAAAGCTCTAACTTTGGAAATCTTCAATAGGTGCAGAACTTCAGCCTGAGAACTACAACACGCTGAAGATTTTACCATATCAAACACAGTTTGCACTCCCACATCCCCTCCTGCATTCATAATTACATTCTGACTCACATTATAATCACATTCAGATCCCAGTCCTGCTTTGGAAATTTCATGGCTGCGAGCAGGGCTGTATCTTCCAATGCACAGCATCCGTCTTCAGTTAAGGCATGTGGAATCATTATTGCCCCAGCCAAGGAACTGGTTCTTCACCATTTGAATGCACCAGTTACTGCACCTGGACTCTTGGCTGCAAAAGCCTATGATGCAGAATCCTCAACACTCTTCTTAATAAACAGAAATGCAAAAAAGGAACACAGTTCTAGCATCAAATGGAGAGGCGTTGTCATTGTCACTCTGATAGAACTTTGCTGAGCTTTTTGGAGCTTAGCAATAGAACAAGTATACTATTTCTGCAAGAGGGACAAGAAGTTGGTTAACTACAATAACAGTAGAACAGAAAAAGTCAATTTTATGCCCAAACACTGTGTGTTTTATGCAAAGTGCACCAAACACACGATTTGGAGTATGCTTCAAATAGAAATTCCCAACTTTTCACACAATTCATTAACAAACTGTAAGAATATATTTCAGGAATTTAGCCAGGAGGATAAACAGCCAATAGCAGATACTTGGAACATTAATTAAAGTCAGAAATAAGAGAAAAGGACCAACTGAAAATCTTAACCTATTACTATGGAGCGTGTGTTGGGATCACTCTCCCCTAACTTCAGAGACAACAAGGCAGGCCTCTGCATGCACAGTCGCCCTTGGATGGCACCATAGCCAGAGGAACAAGCATGTGATATCAAATGAAATCAGCTTAATGGGGTAGCAGCGTTCCTACAGCAGGGAAAGGAAGAGCTCCTACTGGCTTTAATGACCAGATTTCCATGGATTATCAGTTGGCTTTCTTTAGTTTATTACATTTATCTCAGGTGAGTTATTTTAGAGGGTTGCAATTCATACAGTACTGAGATTGTTTTCCTTTACCCTTCCCTCTTTCCTTTTCATAAACCTTACAGTTAAGAGATTTATAGGGAACTACACACATATCAGAGAAAAAGAACCCTTACCTGACTTAAACTGCTTAAATTAATTGCTAATCCATTTGTAGTACATTAAAGATATGTTTCTTAAGAAAGCTTTTTTTATGTGTGTTTATGCTGTCCTCTCATTTGCTCACCTAGAAATCAAAATATCCCAGGGATATCCTTGAACGATGCTGAAACTGGAAACATAGGCAGTGAGTACCTCCTGAGCCCTCTGGGGTCAAATCCAGACATCAACAGCTTCCGTCATTTCAGTAATTTTCCCTTCATCACTATGAAGGCATGAGACTTTTCTTATCTTCACATTAAAAATCCTACCTGACAATGAAAAAATATTCCACTTCCAGTGAGTAAGTCACCCCAACGTGCAGCAGCTATAAATTTGGAAGCTGTTTCCCACTCTCACATGTGACACCTCCAGTTTCTTAGGATAAAGTCAAACATCACCCTGCAGTCCCAGCTGCTTAATCAGAGTGGCTAGGAGATGGTGTCCCTATGCCTGAATGAGACAGATGGAGAAAGCCACGTGCCATCAGCACGGGGGACATGCGAGGTGGTGCATTTCCATGCATCTGCTCCAGCCATCCTGCACACTGCTGACACAACTCTCCTCTGTGGCATCTGAGAAGGCAACAACCCACAGAGCCAGTAAACAATTCCTCAGTCTTACCCTTCTCTATGTATTTTATTACCTTCTGAAAACAAATCAGAACTGAAAACAAACAAACAGCAGAATCAATATCAACAGGCCTCTGAAGTGGCCACAGATCTGAAGAGCTGAAGATGCAAGTTCTGCAAGAAGCTAATAACATTAACCTTGTTTTGGAGTAGAATTACATATATTTCAAGAAGTGACTTTGAATGCTTTGTCTCTTACCAAGGAAGCTTTTGTTTGTGTGAATTCTTTTGTCTGAAGTTATATCTATTTCAGTTCAGAAAAAGACGAACTAGCAGTGGGCTTCTCTTCATAAAAATTTGTTTGTACTTCAAGGTGAATAAATAAATCCTAAGACAATATATCTATTAGCTACTCCATTCAGAGATGTTCAGAACAATATAGGCAAAGGTAAGACAAGATATTCATGTTTACCCTTAAAAGCAAATTCTAAATACTGAGTGCCATCATTAAGGAGTTCCTTCAAGCACAGGGTCGGGCTCATGGGGAACTTCAGCCTGATGTCAGGGATCAGTCAGTCTGGAGCAGCCACTGTATAGACTTCTTGAATATCTGCTGTCAGCCACAGGAGGGCAAAGCGAGCCCAACCAAACTAAAGGAACCACAGTAAAGCAGACAAACCAAGGCAGGATCACACGTGGTTAAAGAGGAGAAGGTGTCAGGACCGACTGAAAAAAATACAGACTATTTCTAGACATCCTCCAGACCAAAGGTTTTTTCCATGTCTCATTAGCAAGAGGAGCCAGCTCAGGGAGGACCGTCAGATGGTGCAGAGAGGAGCAGCCCTGCAAAGGGTCTTGCCAAAGGGTCCTGGGGAGCAGAAGCCACTTTGCGCAAGGCAAGTCCCAACTGGCCGCTCTCTGCGCCAGAAAATCAGGCCCCAAAACCTCAATAGTTGTGGAGTGGTTTGCCAATCAGAGCACTGATTTCAGAGTAAACTTATTTGGCCATTGCAGACACCGCAGCTATTCATAATTCACTCTCAATCAAAAACAATTTTGTGATTTGAAAGAATACCCGTTTTTCATAAATGCTGGCATCTCCCCAGCAATCAGTGAACTCCCTGGCAGCCAGCCAGACACAGCCACTGGTGGCAGCAGTAATTCCTTCTCATTATAATGGTTATATGTGCATAGATCTGAGCCAGGTGAATTCACAAAATGCAGCAGAATGACAAATGTATCACATACAGTGAAGGATTGAGAAGGTGATTCTGAAGAATTTTTTGTCACTGGATGAAAGCATGATCCAAATACACAGTTCTCAAGGTTTTTGAGCTCCTCAATTTATTGCCAGATTTCTGCTTGATCTTAGCCTTTTACTTTGTCCACAGATTTGCTTCAATTGTCATTAAATAGATGATAAATGTGACCAGTGTAGGATTTATTTTGAAACTCAGTTGAAATGTTTTTAAACTCTTACACTCCAGAATTTTTTTTCAAGTAAATTTTGTTTTTTTCCTTAGAAAGATAAGGCAGATCATTCCCAGCTTTGCTGCAGGACCTGTGGGAAATAAAAGGTGCTTATTCTATGCATTTTTCATCCTAGCTTAGAGCCATTATATATAAGTTTATTTTTTTCCCCCTTTTTGGACACATTCTCTTTTCTCACTATGAAAAAATGAAGTCTTGGGGGGGACCCAACAGAGCACAAAGGATGCTCAGTGTTTTAATTTATTCCTAGTGTGCTCACATCATCAAAAGGAAAAATTACTTCAACCCACAGGTGACCATGACCAGAAAGACAAAAGGCTGCCTCCACCTTCTGCATTTTAACCAAGGTGCACTCTTTTCAATATGCACATGTCAACAGCCATGTCCAAAACAGCTTGGCTAAAAATCCATGTCTTCCAATGTAAGAAAAAAACCCAACAATTTTTCAAATGTAAAAACCATATAAAACAAAAAGACTTTCCTAAATGATCCTTTCCACCCTGAGATATATCCCAAAGAGGCAGATCCAGAGGAAAACATTCTTTCACATACCGCCTTAAACATAAAAGCCAGCTAAGCTGCCAATAGCACACCAATATTATCACTCTGTTTTCCTCCAAAGAAATCATGGCCTCTAAGCCAAAAAGCTTAAAATGAGGGGTTATATATATCTTTTTCTTGTCTTTTTAAGCCAGTTGCACCATCCTGTTGAACACTCCCTGTGCTTTCAGGCCAATTTTATTTAATGAAAGCAGTCCAATCACAAGACTGGAAGCTTGAGCCCTCAAGAAAATTCTGACCATCATGAGACTCCCTTGCAATAGAACAGGGGTGACTTGTCAAGTGCAGAGGTCTTTAAAAATAGAGGCTGTGTTTCCTATCTGTGCCATTTGCCTGTTTGTGCAGGAAGCATGTGCCTGGTTTCTTCCCTCTGGTGGCAGGCACTTGAGATTTCCATCCGAGAACTGAATTTGCAATTTCCAGGTGTATTTCAAAAGGAATTTGAAAGATCCTCTGCTTATCTGCAGATATTTCAATTCCATCACTCAGGCAGGAACTGAACAGCTTCTACATTAAAGGGAAAGCCCATGTGTCAGAAGCAGAAAAGAGGAAGATGTTACAACCAGACCTGAGCAAAAGGTAGCTTATGATTCAGTCATGAGAATGTAATTAGGTGTCTAAGAGCACTGGAATACCCTTGCAGATACTTTCTGTAAGGCCTCTACAGAGGCAAGAGGCTCTGCTGTAAACGTGTGCAAGATCTATGTCAGCTCTTCTTTGTCATAAATCCCTGCTCCTATCCAGGGCTCCTACAAGGAGATGGGCTAAAGTAGGACCTCATGAAGGAAATTGGTGCAACAATGCATGTGTCAAATTAAATCTGAAGAACAGTTAAAGTAACAGAGAAGACTGATATTTACAACACTTGGGAAAAGGCATTGAGCCTGCAGTAGCCTCTCCTGATACATTCAGTTCTGCTATTAAATTGCCCCAGATACATCTTCCCAGGTGGGGATTTTTAGCTCACAGTTCCACGGGGCTGCTGACAGGCAGGAGAAACACCTAAGGCAAGAATGGAGAGAAGGGATGAGGCAGCGACTGAAGAATGAGGGAGGTACTACTGGACTGTGGGACGCAAGAATGTGCATACAGGCAGAACAAAAGAGCATTATTTCAAAATGATGGGAGGGATAGGAACGGCAGAGCCAGAGATAACAGGAGTCAGCAGGGGAAGGAGCTCGGGTCAGACAGAAGCAGGGGGACTTCAGCATTGGAAAGTTTAAGTGACAAAGAGAGATAGTGGGGGTTAGCAAATACAGGAAAAGAGGAGGAAGTCATAGTCTATACGAGGCTGTTTTGAGGAAGGTCAAGTTCCTTGCATTTGGTGGGCGGAGGGGATAAGATATATCTTTTAAAATCCTTGAGCTGCTTTTTGGTCTTTTGAGTTAAATTGGGTTGAGTTAATTCACTATTTGTATAATCAGGTTTTGCTGCTAGGCTGTCATATTTGCTATTTTGAGTCTAATTAATCATTAAGGCACCTACAGCCTTTGTACTGACATTTAAGAAATTCAATATATAAGGGCAGGTCTGCTCTGCTTTGTGTCTTTGTTGAAAACAGTCTTGCTAGCCAGGAACAGATCTGACACTGCCCTAACGCTGCGTGCTTATAACCTTCAAACCTTGACAATCTGATATCTTTATAAGCATTTCATGTGTGCATTTTAAAGTCAAACTGTGTACTCAGAACATCTTCACTGAAACATCTCATCTATTTGGTGCAGAAATAGGTTTTAAGAAACCAAATACAATACAAAGGGCATAAGTGAGTAAAAATACTTCCCTGTCTGTACATGCTTAACCAAGGAGCCTACAATAAGTGTCTTCTTGGCCAGTCATAGCCAGTGAGATTTGGCCTCTTCAGAGAAAGAGTCAGCATCATTAAGGCCAGCTTTCTGAACATTTAGGACAGCAAACAGATCCTGAGGAATGGTACAGCTCAGGGACTGACATCGGGGTAGAAACGTGGGGCTATGGGTTTAGTTCTGCCCATTTTTACATGGGCCAAAACATAGTGTCTGCTAAAGCAAGGTATTCCCGAGGGGTTGAGATACAGTCAGTACAAAGTGGAGGAGGAGGAAGAGATGTCAAACCCAGCTGGATTCAGCCCCATAGAAGTCTTGAAGTGATACCTTAAAACACCCTTCCCAAAGTGGGTAAGTAATGAAGTACTTTTGAATAAACATTCACTGGTCATCTAAGTAGACAACAGGAATTAAAAGGGTAAAATTTTTAACAGAAAGGTCTGTTAATATCAAAAATCACAATAAAATCCTCAGTTCTTCCTGAATGAATTAGACAGAGGAAATGAGGCACATTTCTGTTTAACACTGATTTACTAGAGCTGCACTTTGCGTTTTTGCCATTACTATTAAAATAATAGTTTTGATTGTCTGAAGCTCATTTTTAATTAGCCAGATCAACCAAGGCACAACATCAGAAATTCTGAAAGCATCAGAAAAAGCAGTCTACTTCTGCAAGAAAAGCTTATTTACATTTGAAGATTAAAGGTTCTAGACAGCAGCAATATGTTTCTATCTGCCATCTCAAAAGGAAGACTTGAAAACATCACGCTGTAGCACATGAGAGATTAAAAGATACAGGGAGATAACTCACAACCAATCCTGCTTCTCATAGTTCTTCCTTAATCCTGTCCAGCAACAGCCTTTAATAAGAACAGTATAACTGCATTAATCAAGGATTATTAGCAAGAGATCTTAATGCAGCCTTTTCACCCCTCTATCCCAGATGAGCTCTGTGTTTCACTGGAGAGTGACATCATTCCTGAATTCAGCAACAAGAGAATCACATGCTCTTATGTGAAGTGACCCCTCCTGTTTGATAAAGTGGCTTGTGTGGTGGGCCAGAGCAGGACCTGCCCAGCTGGCAGAGGCGCTGGGGACAATGGCAAGGTCCACTCCTTGGCTACAGCAACTGGAGATCACTGCCACTTTTTCCTGTAGCTTGGCTTCAACAGCAGCAGGAAAAAGCTGTCACACCATTCAAAACTGGTGTGCAAGGAGGGGCAGCTAGGAAGTGGAGAGAGAACAAATGACAGAGATACCAGAGCATGATCTGCCTTGACTTTGCTCTTCCCTCCTATCTGGGAAAGGCCTTGATTAATCTACAAATACAGCAAAGCAACAACATAGTAGAAATGCTGTCTAAACCTTGTTATCTCCACTGCTTGTATCACCAGTAATGTTCTTGCTGTTTGAGACATTTTTAACCAAGCAACATTTTCCTGAAGCATACTGCTCTTTGATAAAACCTTTCTGCTTGCAGATATACTGCTTTCAATTAAAACTGCCCAGGAAAGCAGACAGGAAGGCTGGAGAAGGGGCAAGCAGGCAGGCACACGTGGGTACTGTGGGCTTTGCAAATTGGTGCCACAGTGAATGCAATGGGTACCTCCTAGTAGTTGCACCTTAGGACAACCAGAAGCAAAATATGCACTGCTTTGAGAACACACAGAGCTATTTTTATACCCAAACCAGATGTTTCCATTTTATGAAAACAGTCCAAAAGACTTTTTTTTTTTTGTTTCAATGTGAAACAGACACAGTTAAAAACTTTGAAAGGCGCAGCAAAGAGAAATCACCATTCCCTGGACAGCTGTGACAGGGTGACTGCCAGCTACAAGGCATGGAAACAAACCCTTTCAGAAAATATTGCTGCAGCCAGACGGCACCACTTACATTTCTCTCTCCTCAACTTCATAGTCTCCTCACATTAAGCACTGGGGGGGCCCTGAGCATTACTTTTTCCTGCTGTTGGGTGGACCTGTGAACAGCTATCCATAGGAATCTATTTTGAAGAAAAAGCTGAGCCAAATATTTCCATAAAATAAATTTAGGTTCCACAGTCCCACAGTTAACCACTGGAAACACTAGGATACAGTGTCTCTGCCAGCAGTAGTCCTGATGGCTTCATGCTCCTGCACACCACTAACTCTGCCTCTCTGATTTATACCAGATTTCCAAGACCTGCAACACAACCATTTGCAAACCTTACAGGACACATTTACACTCTGATTGGAAAACTATGAAATTGCACTTTCAGCATGCAAGGACTTGTTAGACATCCAGCTCTCTTTTAAATCCTCTCTTTATTTTTAGCAGTCATAGCTGCTTTAGCTGACACCAGAGGCTTTGTCACTTCTGCTCAGCATCAGCAAGGTTTTCACTTTCTGACATAAATACTTAATACCGTGCAGAACATGGAGACTAACAGTCTAATTGCTTTGCTGTCCTCCTCATGCAGCCTTTGTTCTCCTGGAGCTCATCTTGAGCGAGCACAGCTCACCCCTCTCAGCTGCAGTAGCTGGAATTGCATGGCAGTGAGGCTGGGGGAACCAAGAGCAGCAAACCCAAGGCTCTCACTGACCTGGTCATTACCCCTGCGTGTTCACTGCTGTCTGCCCTGTTCCTCTGCTGCAAGGCCTAAGTGCCATCTCCCAGGCATAATCCTGAGTGTGCACAGAAGTGACATTTACAACACAACACTGCCTCCGCTGTTTTTAGTGCTGGCCAGGCTGTTGAGGGGAGTTATATTGAAGATTCAGCTTTTAGTTATAGCTGTCAGCTTTCAGTTTTTCCTTCTCCAATCGCACTAGCACTATAACACATACTGCAGTCTTGGAAAAACTGCTCCAGCCTCCCAGAAACTATAGCAAACTTGCACCACCTATCGACACGACAGAGCCGTTGGTTTGGAGCCAGAAAGCTGGGACAGCAAGCCGGCAGTGCTTCATAATACTGATCACTGTACACCCAGCATCCTATGTTACAATAAGCCTCAAAAAAGCGGCGCTTGATATTACCAGCTGTTTGACACACATCAAGTGGCACCTGGCCTGGCTGTAAATTCTGCCCTCCTACACATCCACCCATCCCAGCACAGTGGGCAAGCCTGGAGGCCCTGGGCTGGCTGAGGTGTGCTGCTCTCCCTTTGTGAACATCTGTGGTCACCTCTGGTTCAGGCATTTCTGCATTCCTTGTCACTAAGAGCCCTGGCCACAAAGAACTTCCCCCACTTCAATTAACTTTTTTTTCCTCCTTTCCATGTATTTCAAGAGCTCAAAGACAACACCTCAAATTAAATTTATTCTTACTGTATAGGAAACTCTCAGTTTACCCCTATGCCACTGGCCCCTCAGGGAAGGGATGCCCATCCCTTTTGCATGCTGCAGACATCCTTGGCATCTCCATACCACTGAGCCTTTCCAGCACACTTCACAGCAGGGACCAAGACATTGCTATCATCAGAAACACTACATTATATAAAATTTTCTCCCAATGTCATCTGTCCTCTGTGTGCAGCAAAGAGCTGCAGATATTCTGCGAGGCTGTCCCAGGTGGTGAAATCTGCTGTGACTTCTTTGAATAGCAGTCACAGCTATGAGCACTGAACATGACAGAGTCGGCACAATGCCTGCCAGTGACCCAAGGATACTATTTCTACTTGCCCTTTGTCCACCACTGCCCTCAGGTCTCTGCAAAGGAGGCATCTCAGTGACCTGAGGACACAGCAGCCTCTCAAAGCACAGACCTGGAGTGACTGAGATGGATGTATCAGCCCTGCCCAGGGCACAGAAGCTGGGAAGATTTTCTTTTGCTTTTCCCTGGAGTGGGAAAGGAGATGTCAAACACTCTCTGAACAAGAGCTCCAAAGGAATATAAGGTTTCTGTCTAGGCTCTTCCCAGACGATTTAGCTGCTATTCAGCATGCTCCACATTTTGACCACAGAAATGGTGTATTAGTTCCACTGTAATGCTCTGAGTTTCCTGCTGTGGCTATTGTGGATTTGGTTCATATTATAACAATTTTAACTTGTAGGCTTCAGCATTACTACCACACATTATACTTCTACTTCTTCAAAGCTGTGTACTTGCTGGGGAAACTGGTTTTATTCCCATTTTCCCCATTGAGCCTGGCACATGCTCCATTTCCTACCTGGTCTGAATTCTTTCCCAAGAATCAAATCAAAGCAATGGTGTCAGCGTTTTCAGATTAGGTCTAGATATCTATGACCCTTCATTTTATTCCTAAGAGGAACACAGGGACCACATGAACACACAGGATTTGAACAGCGCCTCCCTGTTTCTCATCATAAATCCATTTCTCAGACACACACACACTGCCCACTCTCTGCAGTGATAGGGTGTTCCTCCAGCTGGGACTCATCCTTCTCTCCCACCCCTGCAGCATGTGTCTGCTTTGATCCCTTGCCAACAATCCCTTTGGCTCACAAGTCTTTTCTAACCTCATTAACAATATACTGAAGCACACATAGCTGATGGAGGATAAGTGCTTAAGTGGGCACTGCTGCCATCAGCTCGGCCCATGGGCTTCCAGCAGGCAGGGTCCAGCTCAAAACCTCTTCCTGTCTCAGGAAGAGAAAGGTCCAGCCACAGGTACCACATCTGGTGCAAGCCCGTGCTTGCTGAGGATGAGGATGCTTGATGAGTGATGAGAAAGGGGAAAGGCTGGACAACTCTTTTGTCTGAGTCCTGTACATATTCTTCACATCTCTGAGGGCCACAAAATACAAAGAGCAAACCTCAAAGACAAGCAGAGCAGGGCCCCAGGAGGGTTCAGACTCGGGATATGATGGTGCCATTTCATAAATGCTTCAGTGGCTTCAACTCAGTTACCTCAGTCTCGGAAGTTCTACTTCTTAGGGCTTTTTGATGACAAGCAATTGGGTGGAATTTCCTTTTCTGATGGAAATAACACACAAATCCATCTGAGACAATGAGCACTTGGGCAAAAGAACAGTGACTTGGGAAAGTTTGGGAGTTTGGAATTTCACACTTTAAATTCAGATTTTATTAAGGCATAAAACTGTTTCAAATCTGTATCAGTTAGAAGGCAGTTTGCTGGAGAAAGCCAGAAGTTCAATCCAATTCTACTCAGCACAATATCCAGTTACCTCTAATGACCATTAGTATAACAGAAACTATTTCAGTGCTTGTCTTATACCAATGCATCACATTTAACTACAACACAAGGGTTGCAAAATTTGGAAACTACTTTTTCTGGCAGTTTTCAAAGGCAGAGGGAAAACCACACTTTCACAACAGAGGTTGTTCAAATAAATGAATAAATAAATTATTAAATAAAAAGCTGTTTCAACCTTGCTGGCTTGATCTACTGTGATCCATCAAATCTTTGAGAGACCTCAAGCAGCTTACTTGTGTGTTTTATATACTTACACCCAGGGTATATTAGTCAGCACTTGGAAGAAAAATTGGTGGCATCCAGAGGCTATTTATTTCTTTTTGCAAAAGATTCGGCTCTATACCAGCTTTGATGTTCAGTTTTACATAGCACAGCATCTGCCAAATAACAGCAATTTCCAAGCACAGGTAAGAACCTTCCACCAAGAAAATACAGCAGTTATTTCTTCAACAGTTTTGACAAACATGTCTTAGCTTTTCAACGTATCTTTTAATATTACCCAGGCCATTACTCTGCATGAGCTCTACAACTTAAAAGGTCTGCCAGATTTGAGGTATCTTAACCCATTTTTTCCAACTCTCTTTTGGATATTTGGAAAAACTACACTGATGTCTTTCTTCATATATTATATATCAGTAGTTAATTGCAGAATAACCTACTGTAGTCTAGAAAACAGTATTATTATTGCTGACTGTTTCTCAAATGTTCATTGCCCAGGTCACTCCCTGACTGGAATAAAACAAGCACCAAGGAACTGCAGTAATTCAGAAGTGCTCACAATTCATATGAGGGTCAGATTCCCGTCTTTATTATAATATTGTTTCTTTCAAAAAATTATGTATGAGACAAGTCTTTTGATATTCAATAACCTGTTTACAGGAAATGACTTTACACAAAACATCAAATAACTTGACAGCAGATTGAATTTAAAATATGATTTTTTAAAATGCTCATGAAATTCATATTGCTTTAAATATAAATTAGCAAGAGTGCCAGAAGGGATGAATGTATTTCACTTCTTGACTGCAGATAATTTAAATGTACAGTTTTACCCACATTACCTGTATTCATTGTACTTTTCTATTGTGGGATGAAGGAGCTTTCTTAGCTGCCTGGTCACACAGATTTCCTGGAAATGTCAGGAGGTGAAGGGATGAAAGCAGAATCCTTTGGACAGGCACACTGCCATACCAGTGCCAGATCAAAACTGGCTATCGTAGATCCACAGGTCCCAAGAAAAAAACAACTGCATGTGATGAGGGACATCATTTTGCATCTCCAATCAGATTGTCTCCTTCATTCCAAAAACATTAACTGCACTGCTGTGATGCCTCACCCTCAGGGGAAAGGAGCACCTAAGGTTTGCAGATACTTGTGGTCAAAAAGAACAATATAAGTCAGAGGGTCTGCAAAAGCTTACAAGTTTTATTCTAAACTACACATTTGGCATGGAAATCGACACAATTGCCCCTGATCTCCTACAAAAGCACACAGCAATAGGCTTTAGATAAAGGGGTAGGATGAAAGGAAAGAGAAGGAATTAAAGAGGGGGAGAGAGAAAAGAAAGGAAGAAAGAGAGAAAATGAGATCACCAGTCCTGGCTCCAGCACTGATCCAGCTGATGGGGTATCCAGGGCCCTGGGGGCAGCCTCATACCTGGTATTTGTAGGGGTACCTATTTATAGAAGGGCTTTCCCTGCTCGGGAGAATAGTTTCTCACTTTCTATGCAAATTAGTTATCATGCACAGTCTGTTTTTCTGGTAACAGGTTAGAGGGCTTTGGGGGTCTTTGGTGTCTTGATCCCCACTACAGTCCATGCCCACTTCTTGACCTCATTCCTGTTCTTGCACTGGACTGTGTTGTGCTTATCTCCAGGAGCCAGACCAGGGATGTTTGTCCCAGGAAAAGTGCTGCCCTACCTCTGCATATCTCTCTTTTTTGGCCACATCCTGTTCTTTCTCACAGTGTGTAATTACCACAATCCACTGCTATCCAGCTATTAGTGTTGGAGACATAAATTAGCCCCTTATTTTCTGGGCTTCTCCAAACACTAAACACACATGTATCCAAATTAAAAATGAAACTAACCCTTATATCCTCTGACCAACATTCACCCTATTAGCAGTATACCTCATTTAAAGTATTGTGTGTCACAGGGCAAATTCCAAATCTATTAACTATATTATTCCAACATAAATTCTTCCCACAACTTTAAATAGAGTCAATACTCTATTTTCTGCCCATAAATACACTGTGTTTTAGAGATTTGCTGCCTATTTCAAAGTGAAGGTGAAGAGATACATGCAAATTATTCTGAAAGACCTCCGTGTTCCTAAGAGGAAATACACTCAACTTCAGAATCACACAGTCATTAACACATTCATATATGAATAAAAAATAATACAATCTTGATGGTTCATACTACTCTGATAGTAGTATGAACAGCTGAGCAGTCTTGTATAAAATCACATCCAAAATTTCACTTAATATTTGAATTCAACCTCTGACATGAGAAATAACTATCCCACCAGTTCCTTACTTCCTATGCACACAACCAAACATTTCTGGACTTCTTATTTTTGCAGTGGAAGCAAACATGATCAACAGAGAATCAATCTAATTGATCTCCACGGCAGAACCCACATACTGGAGGAGTCCTCAAAAAAAAAACAAAAAAACCCCAGTACCTGCACAGCTGTGTGCTATTTACACATCAGCTCTTGTTTCACTCTAAGTACAAAAATATTTAAAGACATGGTAAAGCACCACAGATGTGCAAAGTTTAAGAGTACTTCAATAGAGAGTGACAACTAAAATAAACCTCTCTGCATAAAATCAGTTCTGTGTATTTTTCCACCCTCTATCAAATTACAGCATCCCCAGATTATGTTAAGAGAAGCCCTGTCTAAAATGTGAGGTGCTGTATTTCATCAACTATCTGAGATGACTCAGGATTACAAGTACTGAAATAAAATGAACATCCTGTTCCAGTTTCTTTAACTAAATTTTCTCCCTCAAATAGCATCAACAAGTGACTCAGTACAATGTCATAACAAACAGTACTTGTGCTGCAGCAATGTACTCGGCAAACAGCAACTCTCACAAATAAATCAGTCGCATTTTACTGTAGTTGCTAATAAAAAGATCTTCATTTAATCTGGAGGGGGAGAAGAAAATAATGTACAATGACTTGTTTACTTGCCATTAGGTTATTTCCATAATAGTGGGAAAACTGTTTGCATTTGTATGAACACATAAATGATAGTGAGGGCTAAATTTGGCTCTGAGGTGCAATACCAATTTTATAGTAAGAATGTATTGCTCTTCAGTCTCATTGAGACCAGCAAAAGGGGCATCCTTTTCTCTCTGAAATTTTGGTTGAAGTATTCCAAGCACTAATGGCAGCTAGGCGAGGGAGAAAATGGTTCATAACACAGCAGGACCAGCCTGCTTTAGATCAGGATCATTTGTGTAGTGAATAAACACCATTTGGGGCTGCTCACAAGCTGTACCTGTACTCTATTCTAGGGGTTTCTGACTCACTAGATGGATACAGTGCATCTCTCTCACATGCCCAGCTTCCAATCAGTGGCTTTATTGCCACATCACTGCTACCAAAGCATCAATATCTCTGCGTTATTGTCTGCACTGCAGGTTTTTTACATTTGGGAATCCTAGTACAACACCGAAAGCCTCTTCTCAAACAGCACTCTTTACTCCTGAACAAGTCAAGTTACCACAGATTACATTTTGCATTGTACAAGCAACAATCTACGTCACTACAATACCCAGTTCTTGGTAAATAATTCTGGATGAAAGGACATGCCATTTGGAGAAGCCACTCATTTCCCACAAACAAAAATCTCATTAAAAATAAACTCTTTCTCACCTGTAGCTAGCTCAATAATTAGGTGCAGCTGTATTCATTAGTTATAATTCAGAGATTACATGGGATAATAGCATGCTCTAATATGGAAAAATGTTTGGCTTTTGAACATGTGGGTTTGTGGCAAATTCCTTAAAGAGCTTTAAAAACGATGGATACAAAGTAGCAATTTTAATTCTTTACCGTGAGAAATGAATATGAAAGCAGTTCTCAGAAATCCAGGGGACCAACCTTGCTGTTTCTTTGGTCACTCTTTTCCAAAAATCAAGTAGTCATTTTGAAACTTTGTTTTAGAGCAGTGTGAGCCCCAGGACATTTGTGCTGCCCCAGCCCAGCAAGTACAGCGGCTACAGCCCTTCATGAGATACCAGAGCACCAGATGAGGCAGGGCTTTAACAGTAGACAAGTAAGACCTGGGCAGAGAGCTCTGTTTGGCAAATTATGGTCAGAGGGATCCTTTTCTCAGCAAGTGTGTTGCAAGACAGTGGCAGGGCTATGACTGGATCAACAGAGATGAAGGTTTCTTTTCTTGCTGCAGACCAGAAGAATCGAAAAACATTAGCCTGTGTTTGCCTTCTCTACAGACCTTAATTACCTCCTTGTGAACCCCTCACCAACAACCTTAGCTGCCCACTTGCCTGTCAATTCACCTTCCTGATCTGTATGTTGGGGTTAGCCCAGTCATACACACAAAATTCAAGCAATACAAAAAATCACTTTGTTTCATCCTGACAAACAAAAGCAACATCTTTTCTTCTTTCCCATTTGACCTGCCAGTTTTCTGCTGGATTTTCATCACATGAGACAGACTGCACAGCAGCCTCCCTCAAAAATTAAGCAGGGAACAGGACATTGGATTTCACCGCAAAACAAACATTAAAGTGCTAACAATGAAAAGCGAGCATAGATTTTGGGAAGGGTGATGCCATGTTTAAAGGTTTAGTGGGTTGCTTTCAGTAGCCCATCAGGCATGCCAGTGAAAAAGTCCCCCCTAGATTCACAACATGTACTTTTTTACATCTAAAATGGTAGTGGTTCAAACATTCCCACAGATAAGCACTCATCCTTCAACTCTCTCTTTTCAACTTAAGAAACAAAGTTACAGTCTTCCAAATAGTTTAACAGGGACTTCATATTTAATTTGCCACCCAGTAGGTCAGAGCAGTTTTGGTCATCTCTAAGACACTTACACTCGTGGTAAGGATATGACCATACCAAAGCAAATGCAGTATTTGCCTTCCTTAAATCACAAAGAAGTTAGTTGTTTTGGCTCAAAAGAATTATTTCAAACCTTCACAACACCATGGTGTGGAACTATGACAGAAACATTATGAACACACACCAAGCAATTCATTCTACTATGCTACCAAAGCGAGGTACTTTCTAAAGCAATCATAGATAGCCAGATGCATGAAAACAAATGTGCCTTTATCTTGTAAAATTTAACATTTTTCTGGTGGAAAGAAATACTCTTTTTAATATACTGTTGTGAAAATGACACAGCTGTTGCTATTTCACTTTTCCCACTGCTGCCATAGTCCACAACAGCTGCAAATTCAGGCTCTGTCTTGGAAAGTTCAGATTTTGTTTGTGGCTCTTGAATGGGAACCTCCATGAAGAGGGAGCTGCTAGCCAGGGCAGTTAGTATGCTGGGATGCCAATATATCAATCAAGACTTCCACATCAACTGCACCATCAAACTTTTTAATAGCTCAGATGTTTCAAACTATCCCAGAGTGGTATCTGATGTCCTAAATGCTGCTGTCAGCCCAATGTGCTGAGATCTCAACCACCCCTCCACCCCTGGGAGAGCTCAAGAACAGCTCCCTGCTCTGCTGAGGAGTCATGCTTTTAATGAGTTTCTGCAACAGTTCCTTTTGCTACTGCTGAGTAGATTAAAAAAATCACCTGAGATTAATTACAGCAATAATTAACAGCTGACCTTGTGGCAGTTAAGCCAGATATCTTGCCTTCTGTAAAAGCCCAACTCACAGCTGCAGGATGCTGCAGTTGTTCATGATAGGTTACTCTTTACCCATTTAGAGCTGTGCAATTTGCCTTATTTTATAAATCACTGTCTTAAAACAAGATCAAAACAACACAAACCACTCTCATTTTCCATTTTCAAGACTTTTTCAAAAAGCAGAAAAATATTTATTTCTGTGGTAGAATGAGAGCACACTTTGTTTTCTCCAATATTAATCACTCCTGTCCTTACATACAAAGATATAAATCTAGATGCTAGAGATAACCAGGAGAGACAAAACTTAACCACTCTAGACTTAATTATTTTATAGCACAGATTAGAAAAAGATCCTGGAGTTAAAAAAAGAGATCAACATCCCCACTTCCCAGCAGGGACTCCTGGCACCCTGGGCAAGATGAGGAGGAAGAACAGCAGGTGACCCAACCCACTGCCTCCTCTGCCGTGGCCACATGCTACCTTTACTCCATGGAGCCTTGGCCGCGATACATATCACGTGAACATCTGAAAACCTTCTAAATATCCAGAAGCTGAGCACTATGTGATTTTGTGGGTAGCAAACAGCCACTAGGATGAGCCACAAGTCCAGCAGTTACTCCTTCTCCCACCTCGCTATCCATCACTTCCCTCAAAAATTGGTGTAGCAATAGGTATTCCAAACCCAACCAGCCTGGTCAGACAGACTCTGTGCTTCAGTATCCAGAAATAGCTCGGTCTTGGTTTAAGTAGATATTTTGTTGTTTTTTCCCCACATTTTGACGTCTCTTTGAAATGGGCTTTGCTAAGCACTTACATAGTAGAGCTGTAAAGAAACCAGCTGGTTAATTTACAGCTTTCCCCTCTGGGAGTTTCTTGAAGCACACACACACATACACACACACACACACACACAAATTGTATCACTTTTTCTACCACATCGTAAGTTTTATTTTGAAATCCATACTCCGAAGGAAAAAAAACCCCTCCATATCCCTTCTGCATTAGGCTACAAATTTTGCAGGAGTTACTAAATTAAAAACAAAACAAAACACCGAAAACATAACAACAGGATTAAGGTCTCACTTCCACTCTAAAGCCACGAAGATGTTACTGTCTCTGCCAAGAGTACATTGTGTCACTAAAATAGTTGCTGTTGCAGGCTGGCCTTAGCCCACATCGACCACATATCGATAGAGAACAACTAACATTTAGCTATTCAGGCCTGAGCTGCAGCCCCCTGGAAGGGACAGAGACAGGCAGTGCCAAGAAGACTTTATGACAAGGGACGATCTTCAGATGGGGCAGGGTAAGGAGCCTGCAAAGCTGATCCGGGGCACCAGGAGCAGACAGGCAGGGGCCCTGAAAGCTCTTGGAAACATCAGGGTAACAAACAGCTGAACTGCTGGAGCCACAGGAGTTTGGACAAGCCACAACACAAGGCTGGAGGCAAAGAAAGGCAAAAATAATCTCTAAGCCTATTTCAGCAGAATCCATGGAAGCAAGAAGAATTTGAAGGAAGGAGGGTATCGTATTTCCATTTTCCCATAGAAAGGATGTATATGTAGTCATACAGCTATTTTAGCAACCCCTTTTTAGTAGGATGAGGTATTGTTGTTTGTTGAACTGTAAATCCTTCCAAGACCATGAAGCCAACCAAAAAATTTTTACCCTACCCTCATTCCTGGAAACTACCCACTAAAAAGCTGCTCCACAGTTCTTACTTGGTGTTTTGTGCCCCATTGCCCAGTGCAAGGCATGACAGTGGCACTCAAAAGAAATCTAGCTCTACACAGGATCAACCTGGCAGATGCCAGAGACACAGAGCTACCCCAGCAAGTCTGCAGAGTATTTATGAAGCAGTTTCCTAAATTATACAAAGGGAATAATTTGCAACGTAATAGTGTGTTTGTATTCTGAATATCTGATTTCCTGTTCAACAAATAACCTAAACATTCCCAACCAAATGAAATGTAGACAAGCCTTAAAATGTTTGAAGAAAAGCACTCATCCAGAAAATTAAGGTCAACACGGAACAGATGGTGCCTCTGAAAAATGTGGCTTCAACATTTATCTTTATGTAAAATAAAAATCTTTTAAAAACCTCCGGCTGTTTGGTGACAGTCCTGCTTGAAATATTGAATCTTGCACTCCATGGATAATAAAGAAGCACTAAAAAATGACTTCAAAATACTAAATCTAAATAAAGTTCTCTCAACTACTGTGCAATAAGATTTTTGTGGGCATGTAAATACATATCAATAAAATATAGATTCAAGCGCTTCTGCAACTGCTATAAATATTGCAAGTGCTCTTCCCATTTCCATAAATATGACCCACGACTCCCAAGTGAAAAGCTCTTTCATTTGCAACAGTCAGGAAAAAAATGATCCTTTCTTCTCTATCAAAGTCTTTTGAAAGGCTGAATTTGAAGCCTAGCACACGGGGAGTTGTGAACAACTTGTTACAGTGATGCAGGAAATGCCTTCTCCAGCCCCAGTGGATTTGATCAATGGGACTGAGGGAAGATCACATTTATTCTTGAGGGCAGACAATGTCATACCCACCTGTAGAGGGAAACAGCAGGTCTAATTGGGCAGGGCTTTGGTAATACAGAAAGGAGCTGGAACAAGCAGAAGTAACGAGACAGACCTGTCAAACACGCAAGGACTAGTAACACGTTAGAGACAAAGCAGAAGTTGAATACTGGCATGAGCAGCAGTGCAAGTATTCACAAGCAACAGGCAGGGGAAGGCTCATCAAGACACTGGGTGAGCCCCTCCCCTCAGATTTTCTTAGGAAAGGTAAGAGAGAAAGCAGTCAGAGAAACCATAGAGTTGCACAGCAGAGATCTCTCAAGTTTACAACAAACAAAAAAAACCAAACCCAAAGCTCTCATATCCTGAGTGAACCAACTATTTTTGGAAGATGAGGTTACACCTGTGGTACCTAAAAATACTGTCCTGTGGAGGCTTCCTCCTGTGTGTCACCCTGCTGACAGCTGGGGCCCTCTGACAGGCTACACACATTCCCCAAACTGCTGCATGCAGCACCTGAGTCCCTTAAAATAATGCCTCAGTGGCCACCTCAATACCTGGACTGAAGAAGCAGCTTGTGATAACAACAGCAACTCACCAGCTTTGGACACCAAAGCAGCCATGATCATAGAAGGAGCCATCTGCTCATGCCACCCAAATGAAATCACAAATAGCCCAGGGAAAACAGGATGCACATCCTCAAAACCACAGGATAATTACAGATCTGCTACCAGTTTTTGTTTCCCAATCAGCAGACACACACTTCTTTTTTTTTTTTTTTTTTCCAGTGTGCCTTCCAGCCATTTACCTCTGCTAGAAAGACTCAGATTTTTGTAACTTGCCTTCAGCTACGACACTGATGAAGTTGCACAGAGAGCTTCTGCAAATCCACTTGGCTAAAAAATCTAAGGAAGCTTATTGCAGCAATTTTCTTGAGTTGACACATCCTTCTTATTGGCTTCATGATACTGACTTACTGATGTTTTGGGTCCCACTTCCTCTAGAAATTACCTTTGATTCCCTGTACTGCAGGGGAAAATAAGGTCAGCAAGAACATTTACACTCACCATCCCTAGCAATGGGCCCTGCCATCAGTAAAGCACAGCCAAAATGAAACTAGACTGGGTGTACCAGGGAAAGGCCTCCAAGAGAGGCTTTTGCACAGTGGTTTCTTGCTCCAAGGTCATCCCAAACCACATCACAGACAGCTCTGATAAGAAACAGCACAACAGCTCACCAGAGTATTACAAACAGTAGAGAGTTTATGAAGTTCACTTTCTCTCCTTACCTAAGGCTTTCTTAAACTAAAATAGGTATGTTCTTTTTCTTTTAAAAGAAGGTTGTGTTGATTTTAGCGGTTCGATTGCATAGCCAAGTGCTGCTGCTGCACATAGAAATGTCTATCTGCATAAGCCCCCGACTCACTATTTCTAAAAATAAGTCATATTAATTTGTTCCTCCAGCACCTGGTGTTTAAAGTTATTTCTTTGCAACTTCTGTTCCTGGCATTTAAACATTTTTCATATTCACCTTAAATCTAACAGCACTATTGGTTATCCTTCTCTGCCTCACTAATAATTTGGTTGATGGCATGCAGGTGGGTTTCTCATAATTAAAAAACCCATTTGCAAAGTTTGCATTAGGTGATCTGAAAAAACAGAGCCCTCCATTCAAAGGTTAAATATAAGTAGGCTGCAGAGCTCCATGAAAATATTGCATAATTTAGAGATAAAAATAATTTTGCTTTATTCAAGCTAGGCTGGATAGGTAGATTTTTTTCCTGCAATCAGCCTAAACCTCATCTCTCCAAGTTCCATGCTCAAGTTGATTATAGAAAATTAAATTTAGTATTAATCAACCTAGGAAGAAGGAAATTACAAAAATTAAGCTAATGCATAAATCATAAACAATAATGGTGGAACCGGCAGAGAAGATCATATAATGCATCTTCATGCTTGTCCCAAATCACAATCAACTCTCCCTGCTCCCCACACCACTCCTGAAAGGGATTTGTCCAACTGTTTTAAAGATGCACCTACAACACTGGTACCAGAATTCAGAGCATTTCAGGGCCCCACCAGCCCTTCTGCTACAGACCTTGCCCTGACCTCCTGCAGCCCTCCTGATCTGGGATGTCCCCCTGCCCCTTCCTTGATAGGAATGCACAGCAGCACATGACCTAAGCAAAGAACCAGCTCTAACAGATGAGTTGCCAGTGGCTGCAGTTCCCACCTGGCAGGATGTGGTTTTTTCCCTTTTCTTCAGCAAAAAATAAAAGCAAGCTCCACTGTCAGGTCCCTCATAATCAGTTTTTACATTGCTAGACTGCCCATCAGGCAGTTAGA
Organism: Serilophus lunatus; assembly: GCA_013399895.1. Taxonomy (NCBI): domain Eukaryota; kingdom Metazoa; phylum Chordata; class Aves; order Passeriformes; family Eurylaimidae; genus Serilophus; species Serilophus lunatus. The sequence continues at coordinate 825,952 of VXBA01004775.1, read as the reverse complement.
GTTACCCTGTTCAGAGCCACAGCTTCCCACCCATGTGTTCAGAGGCACCAGTAAGTGGCACTGGAGTGGAAGGGACAGCCCTCCCTGCTGTGGGGCCATGCAGACATCCACAGACCCTGTACTGTGAGTGCTTGAGCTGTGTGACAGCAGCACAGAAACCCTCCTCACAGCAGCACTGGCAGGTAGGGCCTGGAGAGGCAGCAGCCCCTCACAGCTGCACCAATGAGTTGCTTGCAGTTTTGGGCACAGAACTGCAGTACTTGGCAACACTGGAAAAAGAGCAAGCCCAAAAGAGCAAATACAATTACGTAACTATAAGAAACCCAAGCTTAGAAATACATGTTCTTGAAAGTCTCCTGAGTTGGAAAGAAAAAAAATCTACACATTGGCTGTGGTTTTCATCTCTCACACATCCAGCATCTTCCTAAATTAAAAATTTAGCCTCTGACAGACCTGCCCTATCATTATACATTATTTCTTCCCTGGTTTTATGGATAAGAAACTCCTTCCTGCATAGGACCTGATCCAAATTATCAAGTCAGTGGGATCACCCAGTGATCCTCATGGGACATATGCAGAGCTGGACAAGTGTGGTTCCAAGTTTCCCAAATAGTTATCCATTACTTTGCAAGACCATTTCAGCTTCTGGCAGTGAACCCAAAGAAAGTTTGGTAGAGGGCTCTGCTGATACACTATAACATATAACTACACTCCTGTGTAGTCATAGGTGACAGCATATTAAACTGATTTTGTCTTTTATATGCAAATTCATCTGATATGTAGGAGCCAGGCAGCCCTGAAGTGACTGCACTACTTTGGGTTCTCCACTCTGCAGTGCAGATACCATACCATTTAGACACGTAGTAAGGAAGCATTTAGCTCTGAAGGTACATTTACAGCACAAAAATTTTCTTTTCTGAGCTAAATCTTGATGTCTTACTCCTTCTCTAATCTTCCTCCCTAGAACACATACAAATCTAGACAGTCTTTATCAGCTGGAGGTGTGGGAGGGCAGTTTTAGATGAAGCTTTCATAACTGCGTATCTTTCTTTCTGAGGAAAAAAAAAAATCAGTAATTTTAGAGAAACTAAAAAGCTAAATGAAGTCCTTAAGAGTTCTCCTTAGTCACTTCCAAACTTTTTTCCTAATCCCTTTGAACTCCATCCTCTGTAGTTTAATCAACAGCTCGTTTAGGATTAATCTTTTCCATCCCAATTACACACACACACACAAATGTCCATCAGAGACTAAATTAAAAAGCAGAATCCTTTTAAAGAGCCATAACAATTTCAAATTCTCTGGAATAAAGAATAAAGGAATTAGTAGCGTGATTAAGGCTGTAGTCAGAAAGAGTATCAATGAATTCCTGGGGTGCCTGAGGCCCCTGTGCTCCTCAGCAGTGAGGGCCAGGTTCACTCCATAGCATCACACAGCAAGAAGAGCACCTGGCTGGGACACAGCCAGCATTAGCTCTGCAGTCATTTCAGAGCCTCATCAGATCCTGGACAGGGAGTCACAGCCCTGCGACCTCCTCAGGAACATGCACTGGTGCTGGGCTGAGAAATTCCCCAAAGCAACTGATGGCAGTTCCAGCGCCAGCTGTAAGCAAGGGCTGCAGGGAGACAGCAAGGCACTTCTGGGGTCCCCACTACTGGAGACCACACTCTGCAGTGTAACTAACTGCTTGGCTCAAGGGTAAGAACAAAGAGCACATTTGACAGGGCAAATCTAAGAACACTTGAGAGAAGTGAGGGAGCAACCTAGCGGGTAAGAACTCATAGGCCATGAAGCAGCTCATATTTTCCCAGAAACACTCCAAGCCCTATTGCTTTTACTAATTCCTAGATCTGCTGAATAACTGCCTTTTTTTGGGATACATACACAAGCCACCGAAGACCATAATGCAGCCAGGTTGTTACAAAACAAGGTTTAGTGTCTGTGAGAAGCATAAAATCCCAAGTGGTTTCAGGGAACAGCACTTGTCCACTAACCCTCCCGACTAAAGAATGTACATGCTCCCAGAACGTGGCTGGCACCCTTGCAATGCCACTTATGGGGGGGTGTCTGTGCAGACCCTGCACGAGGGAGAAAAGATGCTTTGTACCACTGCAGACTGGGAGCAGCATTCACTGCAGTTACCCTTCCCGGAATCTGTGATTCTGAAAAGCAGCACTACTTGGAGTGCACAGGGCTGCAACCTGGTAGTTTCAGGTTATTGCCAGAGCTAATTAAATGCATTATGAAGGCACATTACATTTCAGATGCCTTGGTCCAGCACTTGTTCTTACAGCATGATTTCATTTTCACTGTGGCCATGGAGTGCATGACTTTACCATGTATCCAAGCTGAAGACAGTATGTCAGAGTACAGGACTGCTTTTCCACTTTTGGATCAAGGTGAAAGATTCATGCAGAGGACTGACAGAAAGAATACAGAGGACAGCAGCAGAAATACAGGAAAACTTTCCACTGCCAGTCCACTGTCTACCATCAGTCCTTTTGTTAGGGCAGGTATGAGGGGGGGGAAGCTGGGATGGCATGATGAGAGCCGGGCAACTTGTGAGTCAACTGTTCTCAGGACTACTCAGCTGCACTTCAGCACTGTGCAGGTCATGTGTGGGTACACAAACACCTTCCAGTGTCCTTTTTCCTTTGGAAATCTGCATTATCTAGATTGAGAATACTTGAAGTACAGCCTAACCTTTTAATATCTTAGGAAGACATCTGTAAAGAGATTCCCTTATCACTGGGCATCTATGAACTGCCTTGTAGTGTCAGAGTATTTCATGACAACTGGTTGTTTGCAGAGAGAAATGTGTATGTGTGTCTCTCCATGAACCGAGGTGGTATGATCCAAACAGGTGTAAGGCAGGCTCCCAATTCCACTGCAAGCTGAGAACTCACTATCTTGACACTGATACCTCTGAGGGAAACAACTTTGTCCTAGGTTCACTGGAAGATCAGAAGACCTTCAAAAATTATATTTAAGTCCATGTGACTTTTCAGGGCACAGATTTCCCCTGCAAAGAAGTAAAAATTTATTAATAAATTGCAATAGTTTCATGTAAGAAAGAGGGAAGCAGGAATGCTACTAACCTTGAGAATATGAAGACAAGCCTCTTGCCTTTTTCCTCCAGGCCGCAAATCAATCCACTTGGCAGCAAACTTTTTATGCCACTTAGCAGTAATCATCTCACTTTTTACTTGGAATTTGTGAACAAGTATTCTGTTTATTAGCTTAATAAAAAGCTCAGATGCACAGAGCTACAAACATCAGGCACCTCAGCACACACTAACACAGGGTTCTCCTGTATTTCAACTTCTTTACACTGCAGAGAAGTCAAGACCACCAGAACCCAAAATCCAGTGGAGATACCCCAACTAGTACCAAGTCCCCACAATGCCACCACTTGCTAACCTTACAGCTACTACTGGGAAGCACAGCTCTCACACCATACTTACATCTTCTTTACCTCTGGAACATGTCATATATGCTTCCTGGATTTAGAAGTCCTCTTGGCTTCCTTCTCATAAGCATATCAAATGTCTTAATATGCAACACTGCAGAAAAGGTTGTCCATGCTTCTAGACTATACATTACATTTATTTAAATAAGTAAGCAATTTGAAGTCCCTGAGTTGTATATCACCTCCTTACACCACTTCCCCTGAAGTCACTGCATGCTTTCTGGTCCACCAATTAGCAGTGTTGTTCCATAGCAGCACCCAGGGGTGATCTCATGAGGCATGTCACCCTCTTGTGTCCAAAACAAGTTTCACTAGTTCCACCTAGAAGCAGGTACCAGAAAAGCACTTTAACAGACTAGAGACAAACAGCCCTCAGGTGTCTGGGCACACAGGTCTCTCTAAACCTCCCTTCAGAAGTTTGTTGTCGCTGACGCTTGCATTTCAAACAAAGTTCAGCATTTCACACCCGGCGAGGAAATTTCACCAATCAGATGCAATTTTCAACAAATCATGACAGAGTACCAAAAGCAGAAGTATCAAATGTAAACAACTTGTAAACATTAGTGACACAGTGGTAGATTCAAATAACATGAATGACCACAGAAACAACTCACAATTCAGAAATAGCCTTTTGTCATGAAGTCTTTATGGCTTGACAGAAAGAAAGTTAGATTTGTTTTTGATGTGGTTAGTGCAATTTTTTTATTTGAGAGGTCAGTTAAGAAGAGTCAAACAGATGAATCCAGTATGACACCTCAGTTTCCGAGCTGTTTTTTGAACCTGATCTGAAATATGGCACTGGACTCTTATCTAGAGTCAAGGCATTTGTGATCTCGGAAAAAAGCCAGCTATTTTCCCCCAGGACATGAAGGTGGTGGGGTTCTTCAAGGGTTAATTTGTATTTAATATAAAGCAGAGGAACAAAAACTTAACAGCATCAGAAATGCAGCTGTGTGCTTGGCCAGTACCTCTGCAATCCATATATACAGCTTCATCTAATACATAATTCATTTGGAAAAGTGAATGAAGGAAGGAGAAGTAGGCAGCCTCGTCGAAGAGCTGGGTAATGCAGCATTTGATAACAGTCCGCTCCTGGAAATTCAGACTCCGGCAAAGTACCCTTGGGCTTTTGCACTAAACAGCACGTTCCCCAACACTGTCTGAATTTATATCCTCCTATTCTGCTACCGCATGCAAAGCGAGAATGAATATCCAAGTTTCTATCCAAAGCAAAAATCAGTGTCATTTTCCTTGACAGTGATAATGGTGCTTTTATAGAGAATTTTCAAGTAGTGTACACCTTTTTGGAATCAGAATCGGGCTTCAAGACACTCACCACATCTTCAGCTTTGATCAGTTATCCATTTTCTGATTCCAGAGACACCACTAGGTCTGACAACACTATTTCCTTACACTTATTGCTTTTACAAGCTATATTCATTCCAAGGACACCTAGCTCACTGTAGAGCATCTTGGCTCTTCTCCTTCATTTCTCTTCCAATACAAAGAACTCCCATTAACTCTAATGGAAGTCAAATCATGTGTGCACAAGACACAGTAGACCTATTAAGGCTACATGGCTGATCAACAGAAACAGAAATACACGTATGTAACTGAAATTTTCTTCCATTTAACAAAGGGTACTGAGTTTTAATTGAGACAATTCATCCTGATACCCTCACTGTCTTGTACCCACCTTCTCCCCCTACCCCCTTTATATGGGGAAGACTCACTGTGCTTTCCTAAGCAAAACAACAAATAGATCACATCAAGTTTGCTCCATAGACCAAAAGGTAAAAAAAACCAAAAAAACAAAAAGGACAAACTGGTTCACAGTTAACTATAAATAAAAGTGCAATAAGTGTTCAAGTAGAGTGTAGAGTTTAAGCAAGCTGTACAACCACATTTGGCATAGTCATCTTTTAAAGGCCCTGCGTGGGTCCCTCCCATTACTGACAGCAGGGGGAGGAGGCTGAACACTATTAGGTGGTACTGGATTTACAGGTCCTCGTCCATTGCCTCTCCCACTACCTGCATAAATGTGGCCGTGATTATATGTGAATGGAAATCCACTTGCTTCAGGTCCAGTTTGTAAACCATTCCCTAAAAAGACAGGAAAAAATGTTATCACAAGTTCCATAGACTGAAATCATCACTTCCCTATGTAAGTTTAGTGCCAGGGAACATAAGGAGTCTACAGTAACTAGCAAATCCTGAGGATCAGAAGGAAAGGCCTCCCAGGCACTGCAAGACCCCAAACCACAGGTTACCTTTCTTCTCCCTCCTGCCTCCATTCCCTAGTCCCCTTTCTCAGCTAAAGCAAGGGTCATAACAGTAGTTAAGCAACACTGACTCTGGGCATCATGTAAGCAGATCATAACTAAGGTTCCCTCTCAGCTTACACCCGGCTCAAGTCCTTGCAGCATTTTCTTATTTAAGCTTCTATATTTAAATACAGCACAAAATGATACAGACAAGTCAGATATTGGAATTCAGATTACTACTACTTCTGATTTGGGGAGCTAGCCTGGCAAGAAAGCCACACTGACTAACAAGACCAAAGTAAGCGATTTTTCAAGCTAGTGACTTGGGCAGTTTAAAAAAAAAAAAAAAAAAAAAAAAAAAAAAAGCAGAGTTTCAAGTGCTGCAAAAACTCTTCAAAAGCATCAACAATTTAGGATTAGTTAAGCCCCCTTATATAATATGGGCACCCTAAATATTCCAACCTCTTTCACTTCTAGAAATCTTGAAAACAATGGTCTGGAAATTGTTTACATGCTTGAGGTTCAGGCCCCAGTCTGAATGACCTTTCAGAGCCCAGCTTTTATCTCAAGAATGGAGAACCTTTAGCAAGATAAATTTCTTTCTATTCCCATTAAGTTCTCATATTTTCACTTCTACAAAATGAAAAAACTTACCTAGTGGCCCAAAAGTACAAGTACCCATACCACTCGATGCAGAAATATTATTCTGTTCCCCTTGTGCCTTTGGAGAAACATTAAAAAAAAAGAAAACATGGATCAGAAAGAGAAAATTCACATTTTTACAGAAAGGGGCTTATTTTTTTCCTGTATTCCTACAGTGGCTCCACGTGGAATTTATCTGCTACTGTAATTATTGACTCATTTTTAGCTATAAATCACTTTGAGTCCATTTTTTCAGGAGAGTCCCATCTGATCACAGCCTAGTGTGAAGTACTCAAAACAAGCACTTTATTCCAGAAGCCTCAGACAAATTTAACATACCAGTTTGTTCTGCCCGACGTGTTCCGAGTTGGGCTCGCTGTAGTTTGGCACCTCTGAGTATACCATGCAAAACCTGGGGAGAAACGAGGATTATGAGGAAACCTTAAAGGCATTTTTTATCAGAGTTCTCAACTCCACAATACAAAGAGCATATGTTCTTGACACATCACCTAAAAGTAATTAATCCAGACTCCACTGTTCAGAGAATATCTGCAGCTATTAAAAGGCTCTTTGATCCCTTTACAGGCTTGTGGTGAGGCTGTCACATCTTTCCTGGTGTGAAGTCAAGCAGAGGCAAGTATACCTTTACTCAGGGAGGTAAACTGGCCTAAAGAAAACAAAAGGTGATGAAAGAACTCCCTTTGCCTCTCTTCCAGCTGCACAATCTTGTCCAGCACCCACTCACAAGGTCACCTGAGGCAGAGTCATCCAGCCTGCTCCAGACTGGGATTGCATTCCATGTCTAGGGAAAACTTAAAGCCTCCCACACACTCCTATGCTATGCAGTGCCCCATTAACAGTAGCACGGAGGAGTCCAAAACAGGGAAAGAAATTCAAAGCATCCTTTTCCACTCAAGGGGACTATGGAAGAACAGGCCCATCAACTCACCACGTGGAAATTATGGCAGAGGGGAAGAAAGATTTGGATCATTACACATCTTGGAGTGGTTAAGCAGAAATGGAACTCCCACCCGCTGCTGGGAGGCACAACCCAGATGAGGACTTTACATCACTTGAGCCTGCTGGAGAGTAAGCCAACTGGATGACATTTGAGGTGATGAATTTACCCCAAATAAAATCTGCAGGTTCTCTCACACAAAATCCAGCTGAACACTGGGCATTTCTAAACCATACAAGAGATGTGGTCACACCAGAGCCCCACTTCCCTGATGACTATTGGGATTCCCACAGAACTTTGTGCAACAGTGGAAGAACTCCTCTGGTTAGAAAACGTTGCTATTTTTTCTATTGCTCAAGTATGTTACTCATGTTTGTTCTTAGTCAGCAGCTGTTGCCCCAGTCTCTGGGCAGTTTAAAGCAGGTTTAATGAGGCTTGCTTCTGTTTAGATATGATTCACTGGAAGTACCTTGGTCTTCCTTCTTTGCACTGCCTCTCTCAAGCATGATACACATACACAAGGCTTCCATCAAAACCAAATTGTTAACCAAGCTGAGGCTTAGGCAAACAATGCAGATTCAGTCCCTTGTCATTTATACACTTTCTGGTAAAATCCAGACCTTGCCAATGATGGGAGGCTGATTTTCCTCAATTTACCTACAGTCCACAGAGGGCTGGAGCTCATTACCACAGTGGCATCTGGAAACTCCTGTCAGGGCTCCCTCATACCTATCCACGACCAACCAACAACACACTTTTGCTGCCCTAACTCCCACTTACTAAGAGCCACCACATCCCATACTTACCACGACCCTTTGCTGAGAAAAGACTTAAAGTACGAACACACAATACTTACTCCCCAATTTTATGCAGCTCGCCACCTCGTCCTGTGTAAAGTGTCAGGCATCCTTTCCACAGAGACGCATACCTGGGCAAAGGAAGGAGAAGTGAGGCAGTCTCTTAATGAGTTGACAGCAGAAGTGGAAGCATGCTATCTTCAGGGAGTTAACAAGCATTACATATCAGCACCAATGGACTAAAAAAACTTCCCAGGGACCTCAACATTAATAGTTTGTAGATCCCCATGTACTGTTTCTAGCAAAAGGTACCAGCAGCTCAGCAGACTCCTTTGGCAATTCCAGGGAAGCAGACGATTATTTTGAGATTGGATGCTCTTTCATTGGCTGGAGCAGCCCTTATGACTGGTCCTGCAGAGGAAAGGCATTTTGCCAAAAGCAGTATCTGTGTTTCATTCAGTGACAGTTTTGCTTTCAGCAGGAGAAAGGAAGAATTACTTTTGTTCGCTGGAGAACAGCTACTGCTACTGAAAGCATATGATGGGAAGCACTGAAATTTGAATCATGCAAAACTTTCTGTGTAATTGTTCCTTTCAGTGAGGGGCATCATGTATGTTTAGATAATGATAATACAGATCAGAAACCTGGGCACAGTGCAAGAGTTAAAAGGAATATGTGTCTCCTATCAAAGGGATTGGGAGCCTCAGCAACTGCACTCTTGCGAGTCACAGATAATCTGGACAACTCACCACTTCCTTATGCTCCAGGTCTATCTCTGGAACACAGATAACAAAACTTCCTCTTGCCCTTTGCCTTATCTGCTGAGACTGGGAGCCATCCGGCTGCACACGGGGCCTTGGAGAGGCACCAGGGAGGAGTCAGGCTGGCAGGAGGAGAGGACAGCACTGCCACTGCAACGATAACCTTCTCTGTACTTCAGCACCAGCAGCAAAGCACAGGCACTATAACTGTAGATACCATCTCAGGGGTTTTCCATGCAGAAGGATTAATGTTCTGCACTTCACAGTACTACCTTTCACTTTAAAGATGCTCTCAGTGCTTAACCTTTAACAACATGCCAGTTGGGCAGTCTTGTGGCAGAGCATAAAGGAAAAGAGCTACCAAATAATAAATATAAGTCAACCATATAATTACTGAGACAACACCAAACAAATCATGGGAATAGGAACCTCAAGCACAAAGCTATTCCATATAGGCAAGCATTTGTTTTTGTCTCAGAAAGAGCCGGCCGTAAAGCACTAACCTCCAGCACTAACTGCAAATTTAGATACATTAACTGCAACAGTTTCCTTTAAAAAGGTTCATCAGTCAATGACAAAAATTAAGCAACAGTGTCTGCTTTTGAAGAGGAATGCATCTGCAGCTTCAAAATAGGAAAAACAGGACACATTTGCACATGGGGCCTGGATAAGCTTTTCTGCTTGCAGCAGTAGGCACCCTGCACTGTACAGTCAGATCAGCCTCCAGAGCTGAAATTCACCTGCCTTGCAATGGCATCACTACACATTCCGTCCCAGTTAAGTACAAACTGTGTTTGGAGAACCCTATATTCCAGCATGCAGGCATTTTTCTGAGGATGAGAGCCAAACCAGAATGTATTTAGCCTTTGCCATTTCATTCCCTATGCAGTCCTAAGAGAGCATGTAACTCATGGAAATGAAGGCATGACTTTGCCACCCACCACACACAGTGATGTCGGCTCATGAATTTAATTCATACAGAGGCAAACTCATTTTCTCCCATTTGTTGCACAGAAACACCAGAGCAGCTACAGTAAGCCAGTCACAGAGCACAGTACTGTAACACTGCTGAACAGCCTCGCTCTTAATTTGTTTCAATGTCATCTACACACACACAGGGCTTTGTGCTGGCCCAAAGCTCTGGTTTAGTTCCACCCATCCCTGTGCTCCACGTGCTCTCCACGCAAGCAGCCTTCTCCAGAACCACATCTGCTGAGGTGTCACCCCATGTCGTGTAAAAGGACATTTGCAAAGGAGGAAGAAACTGTAGCTTTTGTGGCAAGGGTCATCCAATCTCAGCCGACAACCACGAATTACACTCAAAGGAACAACTCAAGACCAGCTCAGTTAGCAGACTGGGTAACCTTTCACCTACTTTTTCATAAAAACAAATTAACAGGACCTTACAAACACTGTAGTTCCACCATCTCCTAGAGGGCTGTAGGCCAAGGGATCAGTGTAATGGATTTCTAAGTGTAACCTGAGTGACATGAAGAATTCAAACGAAAGTGACTATTACTTTGCTACTGACAATTTAAGTGATGTGGAAAAGGATTTTCACAGTGACTAGTATTCTTTCTCACGATTAATAAATATAAGTTTGAGGGGTTTGCTGGGGTTTAATTAAATCACGTCTGAGAAATATTTGCGCCTAACCAAACCAATAATCTACAGTGTAGCCCTAGCATGAATTTTTACAGTGAAATTGAAAACGTTGTTCTCTGCCTGTCATTTTCATTAAACTCATTGCAATGAAAAGCAACTTTTCTGCACGGGAGATGCAATCACCCCCTCCTTTCGTTAAGGAGCTGACTGCCAGAGTAAAGAACTGGCTGTGAAAATAAGAACATGCTTTTGACTTCCCCTGCTTGATTTACAGACCGGGACTGACTGTTGCATTTCCCCCCGCCCCCGAAGTCTTTTCCTAAGGAGCTTTTTTAAAGCCAAACCAAGTCTCTTCACCGCCACCTCCTCATCACAATCCCAAGCCCCTCCTAGCCTGGTACGCTCACGCAAGGCATGTTCTGGCCTGGAAAAAGGCGGGTTTAAATTCGGCGAGTGACCTCAGGCGCTGCCTCGGGGACGGGGAGCGGGTCCGAGGGGGCCCGGCCGAGGCTCCCGCAGCCCCGCGGGTGACAAAGGGCTGCGCGGCCCGGCCCCGTACGCACCCTTTGGTCAGGCGGATGATGTCCCCCGGCTGGATGAGGCCGCCGATCTCGTCCCACACGCAGATGGTGATGCTGCCCGTCTTGTCCGCCACCTTGCAGGACCTCACCTCGTGCCCGTCCTTCGTCTTGGTGACTCGCCCTGCGGGGAGAAGCGCGGCTCAGGGGGGCCCGGGG
>VXBA01004775.1:756854-814182 GCA_013399895.1 Serilophus lunatus | reverse complement strand
GGGGCACGGGTGGCGCCGCGCCTGGGTAGCGGGCGGGCAGGCGCCGGCGCCGCGCGCTGATTGGGCCGCGCGCCGCCGCCATCTTCTCCTTGTCGGGGCGCTGCCGCCTCCGCCGCCGGCGGCTCGGGCGCGGCTCCTCGGCCCTGGGTGAGCCCGGGCCGGCCTGCCCGCCCCGCCTCACCCCCCGCCTGAGCGACTGAGCGAGTGCCCTCCGGGAAGCAGCCCCGGGAGCGGGCGGTGCGGCACAGCGGAGTTGGGAGCGGTTCGCTGCCCTTCCCCGCGCCATTTTAAAGCCCGGCAGTGACGCCTCGTCACAGAGGTGTCCTGGAGGGCGGTTTCACAGCGGTTCTGTCCTCCTTCACTGAGAGTAAAATTAAAACATTGCTGCCTTGTTTGTTCCGGGGATGTCTGGTGCTGGGTCTTCACCAAGCAGAGAAGGCTGTTGCAGGGGCTGAAGGAGGGGCTGCGCCTCCTCGTTCTGCCCCTGGGCAAAATGCTCAGGGAACGCAGGGAAAGCATGGGGTGGTTATTTATGCAGGGCGATGGTTTGAGTCTTTCTGTGCTAAAAATACCAGCCTAAATCCTGATGAGCACTAAAAAGGCTGTTAAAGCATCCTGAACTCTGCTAGCAGCCTCTGGAGATGTGTTATTTTCTTGAGCATGGCTACAGGCAGGGTAAAACTCGAGGGAAGGGCAGTTTTTCCAAGTGGAAAGCCATCGAGGCGGTGGACGAGCTCCCACAGCCTTGTGGCGCCCACAGCGGGAGAGTCCCAAGGAAGTTGCTCCCTGCCACGGAACAGCCCAAAGACATGCGGGCGGGTCCGTAATTCAGCTCTTGTCGCTTAGGAAAGGTAGCAGAGCTGTTTGTGTGCGCTCTGCTTCTCCTTTCCAGAGCCAAGCTTGGCTCGCTGGGCTTTCCCTTTCTATTTCTGTAAGCAGAAATGCACAGATGACAGCAGTTGTGAAATGCCTGGCCGTGCGCTCGGCCACACCGGAGCTCTGGCCCAACAGATGTTGTGCAGTGTTTCTCTGCAGGCAGCAGAGCAGTGCTGGGGGCACTCGGGGCTCAGAACAGAACTTCTTTCTAGGAATCTGACAGGAAGGCAGCATAAGAGGCACGGGAGAGTTTGCTTGAAGTCCCTCAAGAGTTTTATTTGCTTCTGTCCCAAATCTTTCAGTCAGTGCAGATGGAGGGATGACAGCCTCCCTCAGGGACCTACCTCCTGGCTGGCTCTGTAATCGGGTAGCACTAAAACTTTCAGAGTGATCAACTCTATGCCTGTAATTTAATCACTTGGGAAGTAATTCAAACCAAACTCCAGGAATGATAGTGTCCCTGGCAAAGGTTGGACAGAAATATTTTAATCTCTGGAACTGGTAAAATTTTTCCATACATATGTGGTTTTTCTGCCTTCATTTGTAGCTTTTGTCTGGCCCACCTGTTTAAAGCCCTTATGAAAGAATAATTTTTTTATCCTGTGTTTTCAGCCCCAAGCATAATAGAGCCTTGGCCTGGATCACTCACTTGGTACTCCCAAAACAACATATGACTCTTGGTACTAAAATATTTGGGACAGGACAGCCAGGACAGCCATAGGCCATATCAATCTCTGCTTCATGGAGAGCAACCAGCTATTTCCTTCTGAGTTATTAGGAGGAGAGAGAAAAGAGAAGGTGCATCCTACAGTACATGTCATTGGAGAGTTGAGAAGGACCCTTCATTTGGCAAAACAGTTAAAAAGAAGATATTCGCCTTACAGCAAACCTTGGGCAGGGAGGAGGTCACAAGGGTGGTTAGCTCAAAAGCAAAAATAACCACTAAAAAACACTTCCAATCACGCGCCACTGGTACGATGGTTTCAGGTAAACATCTGTCCAGCAAGGCAAGTGTCAGTGTAAACAGAGCAGCTGGAGAGGTGCAAAGGACACCAGATCTGGGGTCCCAAGCAACCTGGGAGAGTTCAAGAGCATCCTGAGAACTCCCTGGCATGGTTGATGGAGGAGCTACTAAGCAAGGGTACTCTCCTGAAACTCAAACTTAGAATCAAGGAAGGACTGGTTAGGGACAGGAAGGCGGGGTCAGCACTGGATGCCGGTGCCCATGAGATGGTGGAATTCGGGATCCTAAGGTGGGAGAATGACACAAAAGGCAGGATCACAACTCTGATTTTGAAGAGCAGACTTTGACCTCTTCAGGGATCTGCTTGTGATATGGTCCTAGAGACCACAGGGGTCCAGAAAAGCTTCCTGCCTTTCAAAGATCACCTCCAGGCACTGGGTCCATCCCAAACACAGGCAACAGGAAGGAGGCAGTCTCTTTTCAGCAGTGCTCACTGACAGGATGACACAAACAAAAACACATCAGATTCCACCTGAACACAAAAACCCCCGTTTGTTGTTTCATTTGTTTGTTTTGGGTTTTTTTTTTTTGGTTACTGTGAGAGTGCTGAAAAATAAGTCAGTTCCCAAAGAGGTTGTAGAGTCTTCCTCCACAGAGATACTCAGAACTCAACTGGACACCATCCTTGGAAACCTGTGCTAGCTTACCAGCCAATTTCATTGATATTCTGTGATTCTGTGAAATATTTCCTGTTTTCTCAAATGCAAAAAGGGACACAGAGCTCCAGAAAGCTTGATGTGTGTAATAGGAAGGCAAGGTCACAAACCCTCTGTAAGGGGCTGAGACTGTGCTGGGAAGACAGAGCTGGTCATCTTCTCTCTTAGAAGCTCCTTGCAGATTCATTTAAGATAGTGTTTACAGTGTCTATTCCACCGCTAATGAACAATTTTGCTCTGTTTGTTCCACAAAGAGGCGTGATCAGTGATTGAATGATTCCTGTTTGCTGTGAGGGTGACCTGCAACGCAAAACAGTTTTCCCTGTTCTGCTTCTTTATAATGTTTAAAGAAACCAAAATTATCATCAACTTATTTTTCCAGCGCCTTTTTTCCTGCTTCATTTTTAACCTCAGAACCATAAGGCTGTCAAGATGCAGCTGTGGGTGATGGAAACACCAGCTTTATGACTTGGCTGGGGCTGTAGTCAGTGTTATGCAAAAGAGGGCTTTGATGCAGATCTGTGTTCAGCCCCAAGAGCTTCCAGCAGACTCACAAATACTCTGTAGCAATGGGTAGGCCTACAAAAAAAAAAAAAAGCCCGGAAGCTAGGACAGCAATCTGCGGGGTAAAGAGAGATACAGTGTCAGTATCTAGGGTTCCTGGTCTTAAAAAAATGTTGATGAGCACTGACTGCATGAATGGGTCACACTGAGAGCACCAAAACCATGCTTGTGCAGTTCATAGAAGTAACAGGGAGCACGTCCAATAAACTGTGAGTGCAGCCAAAGCAAGAGCCTTTCTATCTGAGGGAGATGAATGTCTGTGTACCAGTCAGTCAGTATCTTACTGCACAAGCCAAATTTAGCCTGCAATGAGTGTCTACAGCAAGGGTTCCACTGATGAAGTTAAAATCGTTTCCAAGCTCATTTGCTTGCTGCAGAACATTTTTCTTCTGTGTGAAAGAGGCAAATGTTTCTAGGCTGAGATCCACAGGGAGGTTTCATTCCAAAGCAAAATCAGGGTTGAGTTGTTAAGAGAGTTCTCAGCAGTCGCAAGCCTGGCTGAAGTCCCATGCATTTCAACAGGGCTGGGATTTCACCCTCTGGCTCTAATGGAGTTACGCCAGCAGAGACATTGGTCCAAACTCCTTATTTCTGTCAGTCGCTCAGTAGTCAGTGCTGTTGAAGTCCCAAAGTAGATCTTCCCACAAGAAATCTGCCAGCAAGAGCAAAAGCTAACGTGCAATATTTTATTGTACACAGAGAATAACAATGTACAGAAGCCTGCAAATGCCACCTTTAAACCAAGTCTTACCAGGCCATTACCATATGTCTGACAAACTCCTAAATTAAGCTACAGGTTCAGTCAATGTTTTTCAACATTGATGACACTTCAGCTCCCTCATGGCACTCAGTGCCTGTTTAACATGCTGGCAGCCAGTCTGGCAGTCTAGAGACCCTAGAAGACAGCGATTTGGTGCCTTTAGCATCTCTTGGGCACACCATATTGAGCCATCAGGGTCAGTATTTCCCCAAGGAAATATGGATGGCTCCTGGGAAAGCCACTCAGCTTTGAGAGGAACTTTGTCCAGAAGTCAGTGGGGCAGATGCAGTAGGAAATCCCCACTCTGTTAGGGTCCTGCGCCTGGCACAGGAACACACATCCAAACTGCCCGCTGCCCTCCGCCCCTCTCTCTGCCTCGGGGCAATGTACCTGCAAGATGCCTGAAGCAGGAAGGACTGCCAGATGTCTGGTGCCAGGATTCCAGGCTGCTCTGTCTATCTCCCTAGCTGTTAGCTAAGAAAGCTGAATGAGTACCAGGGCACTGTAAATGCCACAGGAAAAAAAAAAAAAAAGGCAAGTAAGCAAAGTAAACAATTAGAACTTCCACCATTCTTATTTTTTCCAGAGGAGCCATGGGCATGTCCTGCCTGCAGCACTAATACAGCTTTTCTTCTCAGGCTTCACACATTTTAGCAGATGCTTTCACCTGAGAAGCCAGTCCTGCAAGTTCATGGAAGTTCTTCACTTCCCTCTTTTGGTGAATCCCATGGACGTGAGCCAGGTGACTTGCATAAAATCTCTGATGTGGGGTAGTTCTAGGGCAACTTTCCTGCTCAGCTGTGAATCTTGGCTTGGATCAGAGGAATTTGAGTCTAACTTAGCCTCCTACAGATGGACAGTATAGGAGCTATTACTTCCTCATCTTTTCCTGTGCACACGTCTCGAAGATTTGAAGGCTTAAAGCCCACTACCACTTAACAATTGCAGTTTCTTGGGTCTCCAGAGAGTGCTGTGGCAAAAAAAGAGACCTCTCAGTCTTGCTTCTTCATCAAACTGGTCTTTACTTGAATAATTAAAATGCATATGGGGGGATTAGCACTTTCTCGCTCTAGTTGTGCCAGAATAACCCCACCCTCTTAACAGCGACTCCAGTCACAGTCACCTAAACCAGTTCAGTAACTCCTGCTCACAGAGGGGAAATAGATTCTGGATGCAAACAAAAACGTCGAGTGATCCCTTAAACTAATCCTGTAGCCATTGTTGGTTGGTTGATACAAGAGACAAACTTTTCAAGTCAGAGGACTAAGGCAGTTCCAGTGGCACACCAAGCTTTGCACAGACCTCTGCCTTCCTCGAATGAGCAGAGTCACTTGTTTCACACACACGTGGCTCCGTGCAGGGCAGTCGACACTAGGGAGTTGTCTGAAGTGGCTCAAAAACCCTTCAAATACCAGCAAGGCAAGCCCTTTCCTACCGGTTTTAGCCGGGAGAGGCAACATTTCAAAAGGCTTTGTTTTCAAGTGCCTTCTCCTTTTGCCAGCCCTGTCTTTGTCAGGAGCGATTCCTGCAGGCTAATCCATGAGTTTGTCCCATGGCATCCCTGCGGCAGCAGCACATTCCCATGGAGATGAGAAGGATATTATAACTCCTGCCAGTGCAAGAAGGATTTTGCTTCTCATCTCTTCTCCGGTGCCTAGAGGAGATATGCAGACATACCACATCACCCTGTCTGCTCCCTGGCTCCAAAGAGGCTAATGGGCTGGAAGTTCAGTGTTGGTCTTGCATCATCTAATGCTGACCTTCGAAAGAAAAATAGGGGATTTATGTCCAGGAAGAAGGCCTTGAAGATTTAATTTGGTTTAGATTTTTGTAATAGGGATTTGTGTTTCTTTTCTATATTCCTTTTTATTTCTGTGGCAGTGTCCACTTTTTCTTTTAAGTTTGTTGTTGGTCTTAACAGTATGGACTTCTACCTTTCTCAAATCTTACTAAGCAATAGGATGTGTTAAAGATGGAAAAACCCCAGTCATCCTACAGATGTGTTCCCTAGGCAGAGGAACCACGTTTTGTCCACACTGCCACAGAGCTGGATGAAGATGCAATGAACCCTACCCTGCCCAAGGCTGTCACCAGCCCTCCTCCCTGGCCTCCCAGCAGTGTGACCATTGCATTCCTGTTCGGCTGGCAACTACCCTGCCATTTCACTAACAAAGCAGAGAAGCAGCTACAACACCTGGTGGAAAAGAGAGGGGTGGGGGGGCTGGTGCTGAGATGAGTAGCTGTGGGAATATTAGCTCTACCCCCAGGGCTGCTGGTGATGTGGCCTATAGCTGGCATGGAGCAAGCTCCTATCTGCAGAAGAGCATGTAGACACAGTCTCAGTTGTTTAGCTCTGTGTTAACAGCGAAAAACAAATCCTAAGTGGACTAAACAAATCTCATCATGGCAAAGTGCTTCATAAATTACTAATTCAGCCTGTGGCAGACTAATAGGGAATAAAGCTGTTTACCTCAGAGTATGACACATTTTTCTTTCTTGCCTTCTCCCTGTGGCACCTGTAGATAGATTCTGATGTTCAAAGCTTTATGTAAGTAATTAATGAGTACCTAACAATTGCAACAGATTTCTATAGGCTGCACATTATCACTGCTGTTTAAAACATCAGGAAGGACCTAAGAATCAGCCACTTGGGCCAAAAAAGGGTTGGCAGATGAAAAAAATGGTCTTTCAGAAAAACAGACTCGATCATGCAGCACATTGCAAGTGTCACTGGCAACAACAAGATGTTTTGTACCACAGCTTTTGCATTTTTACTTCCATTTTCTGACCATGTATAACAACATGCATGCCCAGATGGGATAACGAAGTAAATTACTCTTTCTGAAAGCCATGAATTTATATGAAATCAGATGGATGGTCCTTTGGGATAAGCATCTCTGGGAAGGTTCTATTTGAAACCAAGTTGTAGTTTGGGATATTTTAAAGCAGGAATTTAAAAAGCATTAGTCACAGTGATGACATGTTTTTAGGAACCATTTTACTGCATCCTGTGTTGTTGCGTGGCGTTGTGTTAGGGTGTGGGAGGGAATGGAAAAATAAACTAAGGACATTGAAAGCTTCCTAGGGCTTCCCAGCTCTTGGACTTGCTGATAACAGACAGTTCAGGAACACATGTTCCCAGATATTCCTGAATAATCCGGCCAGGGCAGCACAGAATAGCACCATGTAGACAGCGAGTTACTGGGAAACAGGCACTACACATTGAATCCAGGCACAACTGAAAGGCTCAGGAGGGCACTGTGGCCGAGGGGTGCGGGCTTTGCACAAACCGGGACAGAGCCGGCCGGCTCCTTGTGATCCCGCAGCAACTCTAGGCACAAAAGCTGTGCAACAGGCTCTCTGGTTACCAGCCCACGTCATCAGCCGCAGACCAGATGGGTGATCATTCCCTCCTGGCATCCTACACCTACCCACAGGTTAACCTTTAGAGGCCTGATTTAGATCTCCAGGAGCTGCTCCAAGAAGGCAGTGCCAGTGGAGTAGGCACCGTGTACTGAAAGGGGATTTATCAAGTCTTAAGAAAAATAAAACCACACCAAAAAATAAACCCATGTCTCAGTAAATGCAGCTTCACTTTAGGAAAGAGAAGTGTGATTCCTTGCTGGCAGTTCTGGGGAACTACTTATCCCAAGGCATCAGATGCTTTCATTGCTTTTTTTTTTAAAGGGGTTTGCCAACTGGGTGCATTTTCACTATTGCAAAACTAGTGCTACCATGAAATAATTATTGTTTCTGTTCTGCTGGGTCTCCTTGACTTTAATAATAGGCTTTAATAATAGTGAAATATCAGAGAAGGTCTTCATGTTATGTAGCATGACACTCTGTTCCCTTACTGTTACTATTAGATATATATAAAGGAGAATTAAACATTTGGTTCCTATATGGACTAATTTTTTTGCATGCTTTTAACCAGGAAGACACTGGTGTTGTCAAGAATACTTCTTGCTAAGGTTATATTTAAAGCTTTTCAAGGAGACACCTTTGATGTACAATGGTATTACATAATACTTAATAAAATATATTTTCTGCAAAAGGGTAATTAATTATTGGAATTAAGCTTAATGAGCAAATGTAAATAAAATTCCTATATAGCTAGAGGACCAAAAACTCCTCCAGGTTATTCAGTTGCAGTTGTTTTATCTGTTGATGCCATAGTTTATGTCATTAAGTTCTCCAGGCAAGCTAGACTATACTGAAGTCTTAGTGCACAAGGAATTTGTATTTGTATTACAGATATTTCATTCTGATGAAATTAATAGTATCTTATACCTGTTTAACATCTTCTTTTGGATAGAATCCAGGTGTGTTATCACTGTTATATTAATGTAACCTCTTGAAATGATTGTAAATTAATGGCTATCTTATATGATGAGGAGATATTAAGGCAAGTGGGTACCTTCTCAGTTTGGGACTTGATGAATTTCGGAGTAAAATCTGCATTTCCCCAGTTGTACTGTGGTGTCTGCTATTTCTTTCCAAAGGAAGCGAACAGCAAACTATCAAAATTATCTCACCACTGACAGAAGAAGGAGTAGTACTTCATTCCTTGGTGCAAAATATTTTCCTGTGATATCCTCAGTGCATTTTACAGACCTGTGTAAAGTCCATCTGCCTCTGCCTCTCCCTCTCCCTCTCACAGGAGCCCACACACAGAGAAGCTGACAGAAAAGGTACTTACTGGGACATCTGTGTGTCCATGGGAGGCCTCCCATTTTATCCAGTTTGCTTACTTCCCATGGGATCATTAGGAGGCACATCATCTGCTTGTTGTCATTTAGTCATCACTCTCTTATGACTGAGCTTCAGGTGCTGTGATGAAGAATTGAGAGACAAACAGCTCAGTAACATAGTTCAGTAACCCCCTAAGTTAGACCCCGATCATCATCAGAGGCATGTAAAAGAAGATACATAATGGCACACATCATTAATATTTTTGTACAGATTTTCTGTATTCAGGCTCATTTTTATCTCATGTTGTAACAAGTATTTTTAAAGTGTTCATATAAGCCAAGCTTTAAACAGATGTTAATTTCAGAAGCTTAATGGCACCTTTCTGGTTTCAAAAACCAGCCTTATACAGGAACAATAACGAAACTCTGCAATGTACATGTTATATTTAGAAAACTCCCCATGACATTTGTCAGCCCAGCTACCAAGGTGAAATCATGGCCAGAAACGTGCATCTGACCCTCCTTGCCTGTCTGCAGTGCACGGGGGCTATCAGGCAATATTGTTGGGAACAAGGGGTTTGTTCAGCCTGTCAGAACCCTTCTTGACACAGCTGCTGCCACAGCTGCTCATCCCCAGGAAACCCAGATGAATTTCAAGCAGTGGGAGCTACCCCTGCAGTTTCCCACAGCCTTCTCTGAAGCCTGCTGAGCCAGGGAGCACCTCCTGATGGCCTGTCTGCACACCTGTGGAATCACAGCGTCATTTCCCTCCCTGCTGTTTAATTTTCCAAAATGCGTCTGTGCCAACATGACTGGGTTGCTTTTCCAACCAGATAAGAAGAAATGGCTTTTCCTACTGCAGTGTGTTCAGTTCCCTGGAGTTATCAACTGTGACATTTACATACATGTTGCTGTATTCCTGAACAGGAATATTAGTAAATACTGAAGAATGTTTTAAAAACCCCAACCAAGCACTGTTGTACTAGCCATGGGAGGTTCTGTCTCGGATCAAATTTTCATCCTCCACCTCTGCATTTACAGAGTAGGTGGTCACTACCTCAGATACACATACCTCAACTTTGCAGCTGTCCTTAATTAGTGGGTAACAGAGCAACAGGTAATTAGCAATAAGTGTTGTCTGTTTTCAGCCAAATGATACGCCTGTGGAGGGTGCAAAGAACTCACGTGGAGCATATGTCACACAAGCCACTCTGTGCTGGCATTATCACCGTGCAGACTCTGGGAATGTTCATCAGGTACAGGTTACCCAACAACTGAGCAGAGCTGTATAAGACGCTCAGATCATCGTTTTGATAGCCACCCTCTGAATTCATGGGGTGGATTTGGCATGTGCACATTTGGTGTGCAAACTGCAGACCAGGTTAAGGGCTTTATAAAAAGCCTCAGGCTTCGTATCAACCATCATTCCCCTCATCCCAGCAGCAGCAGTTATAACAGCGTCAGGAGCCCCATGGCTAAAGGTCCGTCCAGCAACTGAAATCAGCAGTGATGGCTGGCCAGGACACAGCACAGGAGTTGCTGCCCTGCTGGAAGTCTTAGCCATGAAAGAGGGTCAAGAACATAGTATATCCAAGCTGTCTGTTCCCATGGACACTGCCATGGCTTGGGCCACAGGGACTTCCCTACCCAGCTGACCGGGCAAACACAGCCTCAGCAATGCAGTTATGATGTTTTTCAGCAAGCAAAATGACTATCTTTGTCCCTCCCCTGGGGGAAAATAAGTATCAAAGTATCAAATTTCTCCAAAGGACAAAATTTGTTGTTACCAATTCTCCTGACACAAATCCAGGGCCTCTCAGTCCTGTCCGGAGGTCAGCAGGGGATGAAGGCTGCCCTGCATGTGCCCTGCTAGCAGCTAAAGAGACAGGCGTCAGAAGAGACCAGCAAAGCAGGGTAAAAACAAAACCCCAAAACACAGTGTGACATTGAATGCCAGAACACCATCAATGAAGCTTCCCTGAGCTTCCTTATCAGGACTGACAATTTTGCAAAGGGTTCATTCTGCTCAGGGAGGTATCACAGAGGTATCACTCATTTGAAGAGTCAGTCACTAGGCACCAGATAGTTTCCATGGCTGGTGATTAAACTAATTTGGACATACAAAGGGCAGCTCTTCTGCCAAAGTGCAGGAGTTCTTGGTAGTCAGCCCTCCCAGCTTTCCTGCATCCTGCCGTTGCCATGGCAGCACACAGGATGTGCACCTCAGTGCTTATTAGGTTCCAAGAGGCATTTCCCATGTGAGTTGAGGCACAGAACTGTTAAGCCATCATGGTATGAAAATTAGCAATGGCCACAAATACCTGAAACTTGGAAAGCTGGAAAAGCACTCATCTTCATGTGTTGGCTGTCCCTGTTTAAGGCTTTATCTCTTGACTTCCAAAACGCTCCAATAAGCAGTGTCTGCTACCTGGGGACAGCAGGTAAACAGACATCCTTTTTGTTTAACAAAGGAGCCCTCCTCCCTTTCCGTTCCTGTTACAGTAATTCCTTTAATATTTACTCCACATGCAGTGTTTATTCTGCAGTTAGAAAGGAAATTCATCTGCTGTGGCTGCACTAGTGAACTCCTGGAACTTCCAGCAGCAAATGTAAACACCAATGTGACCTCCTGGTTGTGTAAAACCCATTGCCCTCAACTGTACTCTGCTATTTTAGTTTTTCGGGATTCCACAGATGCCAAAAGTAATCTTAGTTTACATTAAGTGCAGACAGGTCAAAGACATTCGCTGAAGCCAAGAGAACTACTTGCACGAGTAGGGCCTACTTGCAGAAAAAGGATTACTGGTAGAAATAGGGATTAAAAGAGTGAAGGCATTGGACTGTAAGTCTCTCTTTTGCTGTGTCAGATCTTGATTATATAAACTAGCCACTGGAGCTGAAAGACTCCCAGGATGATTGTTGCCTGGAGATCATAGCCCCACCTACATTCCCCCAAGGTTAAGCTTGGGGCTTTTGAAGTTTTTGCCATTTTGGAGGGTACTCAAGCCTAATTACAGCAGGGACTGGGTGCTGCCAAAAGCACAGAAGCTGCTGAAAATGTCTTCATACTCTAACATTGCAAAAGTGGCTTAGTGAAGCTGAGCAGTTGGTCCAGGCTCTGTCTCCCAGCAGAGGGGAATATTAAGAAGTGAGGCAGTGACAAGTAGTGACAAAGCAGACATGGCAGTGACCCTGTCAGGACTGTCACAATACCCTGCACCAGGACAGAGTGTGCACTAGACAGCTGGCATGAGGGTCTTGCAAAGCACTTGAGGGTCTTCCAAAGCACTTGAGGGGTGCATCCTTTGACAAGGTCACTAACAGGTGCAGAGTGACCCAGTCTGTTAATGTGACACATTTGCAGCAAAGGGAGAATGCTGTAATGTTGAGTCTTGTCACACAGCCACTACTTTGGACCGATGACTTGGCTACAGCCTGGGATGCTGCTCTGCCTCCTACTTGTTAGTTGGGGCACAGAGCAAGACCATGGCATGAGAGTATGAGACAAAGTGGCTCTGATCTCCCTCTTTCTCTCCTAATTTCAACTATATGCAAGTCTGCCTTTTACAACACGTGAATCACCAGTAAACTCGGTGATCCTCTGTTGTGTCTCCATGCTCTGTAGTGGTGGACATCAGAGCACTGACATCTTTGCAGGTTAGGACAGCCTAATAAGAACTGCTGTGCTGGCCAGAGCTGCAACCTCTGTGGGTGGGCAATGAGGAGAAGGTCCACACAGGGATAAAGCAGAGAGCCTTTTCCTAGGAGCCTCCAGGAACAGCAGTGTTTCAAACACCCACATATGTGCAAGCTGATATTTCAGTGCCTGCAGGTTGCTATGGACAACCGAAGATTTCTAAACTGCCTTACGGAGCAGAGCCCCAGCACACTGTACACTGCAGTAACACTTGGCATTTCTATTACCAAGAGCCCTATGTTAGAAAGTAAAAAATACTGTTACCGCTTTACAATTGGAAAGTATGATCACTGGTAGGTGAAACCAATCCCTGAGGTAACCCCCATCCGTTTAAATGCTCAGGTACCTGAAATCACCTCCTCAAACATGCAGCCTTGTCAGATAACCCACACACAATGTCAGGGGCTGAAGCAGAGGGAATCTATAGGGGGAAGCAAATCATTAGGATAAGAACAGGTTCTGGAGAAATCAATGGGAGGAAAAGTCCTTGGCTGTACTTTCCCCATGCCTGTAATCATGACTGCCCAAAAACTGCATGTCCATGTAGAGAATAGCCTGCTGACTACACGCACAGGAGTGCATAACCGATCCACAGGTAGGATCTCTCCTGGAAAAGGGCTCCCCATAGCATGGGTCAAGGCTGCAGCTGCTCAAAGCTTGTATTCCCTGCCTGCCTCTTCCCTTGGAAAGTGGACCATCCTTCCTAGCTGGTCAGAGGCATAACAGAGTTACTCTTACATGACTACACACACAGCAAATGGCATTTCCAGGGGCATATATAGAGCCATGATGAGAAAACCAGGGGCAGGGTGCAGAGCCTCTAAGACCCCCAAGCCAGCCAGCTGACATCTGCCACGTGCAGCACATCCTCATCTCCCACAGCTTCAGAAATAAAACAACACACCCCCAAGTTCTTTCCCTGGATCAATCTCATGAACATTAGTATGGCATTATTAACACTGTGCCTTCTGGATGCAGGGGTACTGTTACCTGCAGTAACAGCAGGGTGAACAAGATAAAGCAAAATGAAGTGACCTGCCAGCATCATGCAAGAGATCTGTGGCAAAGCTTTGCTGACTTAGGTCTCCAGAGCCTGCTGACAGCATTACAGTTTTTACCAGGACCAAGACAATTATGAAAGGTGGTAATGTTACTCCCATTTTAAGATGGTGAAAATGCCTGTGCAATTTGCAGTTACAAAAATTCCACCCCCATTTCTGTTGCCTTAAGCACAGAAATACACTTGCTCTAAAATGAAAGTTATGATACAAAACTATGCAGAATAATTAATAAAATCGCAGTTACAGTCTCTGAACCATTCCTTGGTTCAGCACAGGGAAAATGTCAAGGAAAAAGACCTAGGAGTAGATTTTGCTTATCCTTCTCCATCTCTACTCAATGCGTGCCCTCCTCTCTTTCTGCAGATCTGTAAAGTGCAACCTAATTTATCTTCCCACTGACACAGACACAGAGAGCACACCTCTATGATTAATGGAGTTTTATACCCAAGGAGTTGGTTACACTGCAGCAGACAATGAGAAATTTGATTACCATTAACACAATATTGACACAAATGTCAATGCTCTAAGGCGTGCAATACCATGTTGAATCAAGGACCCCTTTCATCATTATTATTTTTGTTTGCTTCTTCCATTTTAATAAGCTGATGCTCTGTGTATTACCCAAATATTCCAGACCAAAAGTGTCTGGGGACAATTTAATTTTTATGTAACACTTCATTAAGTACGAGGCACCTTTAACAAAAAGGTGCTGTGTCCTCACATAGCCCTGCTATCATTTAAACACACAATACTCCAGCCAAAAATGGTGGTCAGCTGATGCCTTCACCTTAGTGATAACTAAACTGTTGTTTTATCAAAGCCAAATATAGCAGAAGTGGGAATAATGGCTTTTTCTTTTTTTCCTCTGGTGAATTGTACTGATCAAATCCCTCAAATCTTTACCAGTCAAAAATTAAATTAAGCCTGGAAATCACATCACATCATATAGCCAAATGGCTGAGGGATTCATGTCCACAGGCGAGATCTCTCCTTGCAAAGATCAACCATAAACAAAGATGTCAGCTAGTCAAGGCTTGTGTTCCTCTTCCCTTCCCTTGGGAAGAGGACTATCCTTCCCGGGTAGGCAGAGGCATTACAGAGCTACCCCCTGCTGGGTTGTCTGGTGAGAGCAGTGGCTTGGCACAAGGCTGAAGGACTTTGCACTCAAACATCTGTCCTGATTCTGGACTTCCTTGGCCAGGCTGCTGGACTGTGGTCCCTGACCTAGGCCTTACCTCCTGTCTCCCTTACACATCCATCCCTTCCTCTCCACTGCAGAGGCCTAGGAGTCTCCCTCCTGTGAGGGATGACTACTTCAGCTCTTTTCCTTGCCTGCCTTTTCATGAGTGACTTCCATTTCAATGCTTTTTGCTGGTGCCTCCAGTTTCTTTGAGCCCTCTCAAGCACTGCCTGCAAGCCCCAGGTCTCCAATGGCTCGTAGCTTGGCCGCTGGAAATGGGCCCATGAAGAAACCCAGTTACCCTCGCTGAGCAATTGTTAAATTTCCATATCTTCAAGAAGGGATTAGCTTAGCTTCTGGCATAAAATTTCAGTAAGGATTAGAGAAATAGGCAGGGTGGGAGAAGAAGCAGAGTTTTGTGGGGCTAGGGCTCTTAGTGGCATCCATTCACCCATTAAAGTCCCTAAACTCAGCATGGAGGCTGCTCAAGAAGTTACACCAAGCCTTGAAGCTGATTTCATTTCTATCCAGAAACTAGAGCAGAGTGAAAGGAGCAGGAGGCAGGGGAGAGACAAGCCTTATGATAAAGTGAAGAAGTTCATACATAATTTTAAAATTTATACTTTTACTTCAAGAAAAAAAAATTACAGCCCGAGCAAAACTAACATGATGGAGTTTACCTGGGAAAAACTCAAGTGGAAATCAGCAAAACCAAAGACCTTTAAGAGCTAAAGAAATTTTTAAAAATCCTCTCCATATTTTTATTAATATATTAAAAGCTCAAGATCTATAAAACCAAGACATGAGTGGAGCAAAGTATAAGGTAAAAAAAGCACTGTGAGGCAGCTAAGTAATCTCCTTGTCCCTGTTCTGCAGGATGCAACAGGGTGGCATGTGCATCCAACTACCTTGGAGCAATGGACCAAGGTACTGTCCAGATGGGCTGTGAAAAGAGGACATACAAGCTCAAACTGATAAGTAAAACAGAAAAACACCTCTCATGGGACATTGAAATGGTGTTTCTGCTGCTGTTACTAGTTTGTTTGTTATTGGGCCTGAAAATCAGGACTGTTAGCTGAAAATAAACCATGCCAGTAAAGGAAAGCTGAATTGTTTGACAAGTGAGTGAATAACTCATATTGCCAGTATCACCTCCATTAAAACAACCATCTGTTTTTCTTCTATGGACATTATAGCCTCTGACTTGTTTAATCTGATAAACATGTTACACCTTCTGGCCAGTAATTACTTGGGTAGGCATTTCTTTCTTCCTTAACACCTAGATATTCTCACAACCTGGTTATATCCTGGATTTACTATTTGCTGGTGACAGGATATTTAAAACCCAAAATGAAGGAACTGAGTCACAAAGAAGAAGGATTTGATACCACCTTCAGTCTTGACACTCCATTCTATAAATCAGGAATACAGTCCAATAGGCTAGAGAGAAAAAGGCTTATTCTAAATCTGTCCAGGTGTTCTCCAGTCATGGGAAATCAGAGGACAGCTCTGCTCTTGACCATCTCCTAAGGGTTGCCAGATCATCACTGTCAGGATGACAAAGATCGCTGCAGCAATGGGTGGCCATTACTTCCATCTCTAAAACAACCAGAGACAAGAGCTATGATGACACCAGCGAATATAAAAATTATATTGAAATGCCATCCATTTCACACTGAAGTCTATGAAACAGCTAAGAGCTGTAACAAGGAAAACCATTCCCTTCCTCATTATTGAAGATTAAAAAAAACTGAGTTAGACAAGAACCTGCCTGGTGAAGGCAAGGCAGTCCTGCCTTGGAGCAAAGGGGTAACCTAGATGACTTAGAAAAGCCCTTATTGCTACAGTCATGCATGTGCAACACTTCTCCACTGCAGTACTGACTGTCCAGAAGTCTGTGTCTGCTGGCAGATGACATCATGGTTACTACAGTAACCACGGTGGTTTTCTTTTCTAAGGGATAAACAGAGGAGGTTTTTTTTCCTCAAACTGCAAGTATGCTCAGCTCACATGCTTAAAAGCCTGCTGCTGCCAGGCTCTGAAAACTGGCCCTGAACCAGACAGCAACAACGTTTGGTCCATGTGCTAACAGGAGTGGCACCTTAAGTACAGAGCTACAGAGCTTAGCACTGCTCTCCCAAGAACTCAAAAAAAAAAACCCAACAAAAAAAAAGCCTCCACAAATCTTCTCCCTCCAGATGCAATGCCCAGGTTTTAAAAATTTGCAAATTAAAATCTAACTGAAATAGGTGCAGAGACAGAGAAGTGTGATAACCAAGAGAATTAAACGTTCTGGTTGGCAGGCTGGGAACAAGCTTGGTGTGAGACTGGGAATTGCTTTGCACTCTGTAAATCAGATACATGGACTGCCCTCTACAGTGTACCATTAGACTGCACTTGACTGGCATGTTCCTCGGTCACTAGGGCTAGTTTAAAATTCAAGTTGCACATGTAATTTACTTACCCATACCATGTGGATCTAAGTGTGAGAGGTTGATCTGACACATTCATCCTTCTTTGCTTTAGACATTTCTCCACTGCTTTATATTTACTTCCTGTAACAGAAAAAATAAGTGTTGTTCTTCCTTTGGTAACCTACTACTCCTCTATTGGTACTCATATTGCTGACAGAGAAAGTCTCTAATGCTTCTAATCCTCCAGTCCTTATTCAGGGAGACATTAGTTGTGAAAAGATCATTTTGAATCATCAGACTTGGCCTGAAATTGAATTGATGTAGTCTTTATTCACCCCAGATGAGCATTAAATGCTCACCAGTTAAAGCAAAGGCTTTCTAAACTGGCTCTCACTCTACAAGTGGGACTTAACACCTCCCGTCCCAGCTGCAGAGATCAAGGATATTTCTGTTGCCAAGTAAGCCTGACATTTTGTATTAATTTACTGATGCCTAGTTTTATTCCTTGAATTCCATTTTCATTGCCGTATGTAAAACTTGAGGGGTTCTCCCTCCCTGTGTGAGTGTGCTGCTTTATACTGGCACGTCTAACAGAAGCATGAACACCTTTTCCTCAGCACATAGTTTTCCATCCTATTATATTTATGTCTCTGCTTGACTTTCTCTGCCAGCACATTTGTTGAGAAAATAACAGCCCCTGGGGGCAGATATTTCTTATATTTTCTTCACGCCTAAAATAATTGTACCTACTTATTAAAAAACTCACTGACAGTATGATACAATAACCTTTGTGATTTATCTATCTTTCAGTGAGCTTTAGAAAGAGCTACTGCCTCTTTTCCAACTTTGTGCTGTACAGTCCATCATCAAATGCAGTGCTGCACTCTGATGTTTGCAACATACTACAACAAGAAATTGGTCTATGAATTACATTTATTCTACCCTTATCTAGTTGATTTACTGGTTCCTCAAATATTTGCTTCCTTATACTATCTTAATTGAAGATTTCTCCTGCCTGTATTTCCTTTCACCGCTATTCTACAGAGAACAACACTCTCCAAACAGCACATCTTCCCCATTTTCTGTGTACAACACCATACCTGTTTTTTTTGATCACTAATGTCTTTAAAAAAATCCAAGTAAAAGATTTCAAGGGTATCAAAACCAGCTGAATTCTATGATGCATTTTTTTCTTTTCCCCAAGGAAGGCCTGCCTTCTGAAGCCACAAGCAAAACATTTATAAGCAGTAAGGAGTCTTCCTAAGGTCCCTTGTCCTTGTCTTTTTCTTGTCCTGTATTTTTCTGATAACTTGGCACACAAGGCAAAGGGCCTACTAGTTGTGGTTTTGTTTATGTTTTCTGGCAGACATTCCTGGAAACACAGCCAAAACCTCTCCAGTTTCTGGTCTGTTCTTGTAGTTCTAGCTTGGAGTAACTCAACTGTAATCAACATTCCACTGGTATAGTGGAGATCAGCATCTGGCCCCACACCTGCTCAAAGCAATGTTTGGTACACCCATAATCAACAAGTTTAGCCTTCCTGTCATGTCAGAAAAACCCATACAGTGGGAACAAGTGCAGCATAGATGTGACTGATGAGACTGTTGGATCAGGTTCACTGCAAAGCAAGTCCTTCACTCTGTGCCTTGGTACTGAGAGATGGATAGTATGTACTATAGTGAATTTATTCCTGGGAAAAACGAGGTGGGCTGACCCCAGCATCATTCCACATCTGCTGTCCAGATCAGCTTTGGGGGACACTGGTATGTTTTTTTAGAAGATTTTTTTAGAAGAGGCTGCTGATTCCAGGGCTCTGCCCTGCAGTGGTCTCAGCTGTGTGCTGAGACCGGCTTGGAAAGCAGGAAGAGCCCCAGCGGACTGGAACAGCAGAGATAAGGTTTGTCCAAAGAAACAATGAAGCTTTGCTCACTCAGCCTCACTATCAGTTGGATCTGTACCTGTGAATGAAAAGCAGATGAAAAGAACTACAAATTTAATCTGTTGGGTGGTGGTTGTTTTTTTCAATCAGGTAATTGGACTATAGGATCTCTCATCACAAAGCAGACTAACAACCCAAAATTGTAAGCAAGCAGTAGCAAAAAACAGAACAGAAAAAGTCAGGTTCTTCCAGAAAAATTCCAAACAGAAAAGGGAATTCTTAAATAGAGAAGAGACAAAGACATGAGGGGCTGGTACAACTCAATGGCAATGACTTCACTATATGCTCTCTCTTGCATTGTACCAACCTCTTACATAAAGTAGTATTTATTGGCAAGGATTTATGCATTCCTTTGATTGGTTTAACCCTTCCTTAGTTTTGTGTCTTTCAGTGTCTCCCGTTTGTCCTCAAAAGAGAGAAGGGAAATGGAGCACCTAATTATCTCCTCAAACATCACAGCACATGGCATGATGGTGGTTCTTTTCTAATACCTCTGAGTTTCCTGAGGCTACTCACACACAAACTGTCGCCCAATTTTGAGGCCTCCTTTTTTACACACACAAAATAAAAGTCATCCAGTTAGAATGGAGCTTTGCTTTGAGAGCAAAAGTTCTCATCTTTCCTTTCCTGATGTGTGCTGAAATAGAGCTATGTCTTGTTGGATTTTTTTTAATTAGGTCCAGAGAAGGCAGCTAATAATGACCACAAATAGAAAACCTTTGCCTGAAGTTGCTAATAATACTCTATCATCTTATCATTCAATGCTTTTTTGTGGATTAGAGACGTTTAATAATTATGAATCCCCCCAGCTTCATTTTATCTAGTACAGTAACATAATCAAAATCATCCTGTCCTAAACTCTCTATAGCAAATCCTCTCTTTAAAGCCCTTATTCAATGTCCTCCCTCATTTTAATTTCCTTTGCTGCTTCTTATTATACTAAAGCCTGGCATCTGAAAACTGAACTGTAGCATTAACCATTTTTTCAGCACAGACCGTACCTATTCTTTCTGGATATTAATGCTGTAAGGATATTTTTAAACACCAGGCTGCCTGCAGTGAAATGCCTTGCATTCCTATTGTGTTACTGTAAATACCATTATTATGAAGAAATGATTGACTTCAGATAGTCTGCAGAGATGTCTGTGGTGCCAGTGTCATTGCTATGCTTTAATTACAATTTTAATCATCCATGATCTTTCATTTGTTTGTGCTGTAAGCTAATGATTTTTTTATCACAAAGCACTGAAACAATGTCTTAGCATGATTATTTTTATTATTAAGTAGATTTGTACTACACTCCTGCTCACTCGCTCCACTAGATCCTCAGTTTCCAATGCTGCTCCTAAGAACCCATTTTTTAATGGTACATCCATCCAGCTTTCCCTGCTGCATCCTAAAATCCATATAATTTCTTCTGCCTCCCACCCCTCTACACATAACCAGGGCTTTTGATGTCTCGTTTAGGTTTGGACTTGGTAACAAGCACACACCTACCTACCTACAAGGCAGTAAATCAATTTAGTACACCCCACAGCTAGGATCCCACATGTCAGGACACCCTTTCCTGGCCTTGTGGCCAGTAATCCACATCGGATATCCTCCACAATTCGCGGCAGACTACACGTTTTTCTTTCGGGTCTTCAAATTCCCACAAAAGGAGAGATGAAAGAATGAGGAAACCAATTTCCTGTCTGCCTTTAACACTTTTGTACTATCTTTGGCATGCAGATACTGGGGAACTTGCTCTGCTCTGCCACATGAACACCATGTAGTCCCATAATGTGACACTAGTCCTTAAACAGTAACTCCAGATGAGTAGCAGATCATACCTGTTTGGGGCAACGCACCTCATTCACCTCGCAGCTCAGCTCAGGCTGGAGCAGAGCCCAGGGCTAGAGGCACTCTCATCCCGACGGTGGGCAAAGCAAGGCATCATACCCAGAGGTGCCCAGGTGACTGTCATTGCCTTGCAGCAGGTAGGGGACCTGACTGGTTAACCAAGCTTATAGCTTTATTTCTAATTACATTCCGGTGCAGACAAGGGGAAACACTGAAGCCCTATTAGCAGCTACCCTCTGAGAAGCAGAAGACCCTGTAGCAACATACTGGATATAATTATAAGCCACTGAACTATGAAACGTCAAAAATAGCAGAAAACACTGAGTTTGTAGGATTTGCTGTAATAGTTCCTCAGAACAAAATTCACTGATAGGTTTTGACAA
Organism: Serilophus lunatus; assembly: GCA_013399895.1. Taxonomy (NCBI): domain Eukaryota; kingdom Metazoa; phylum Chordata; class Aves; order Passeriformes; family Eurylaimidae; genus Serilophus; species Serilophus lunatus. The sequence goes on along the minus strand of VXBA01004775.1, from coordinate 793,095 downwards.
AAACTGTCCCTGAATATAAATGTCAGGATGGAATCCACAGATCCCTGCTAATGCAGACTTATGGGGGCAGGCAGACGGCCGCCAGAGGTTCACTGCAAAGGCACATGACAAGAGCAGCTCAAGCCTGATGTTTAGGTGCTCAGTGTTGACAGTGCCTGTACACCTGTGCCAGCACACAAATGTGTATGATAACACCTTCAGGCAGATTAAAAGTCAGACAAATAAGAACATGCCTCAAGTCCAAATACAGAAAATCTGGAAAAGGACTTAAAACACATGCTAAGCTGACTGAACCTACTGTTCTCAACAGCCTTAACTCTAGTAGGGGCATCAAGGACACACTGGCTCTTTACTACATCTCTGTTGCAACAGACTACCTGGTAGGCTCCACCTAGGCAAGTCATGCTTTGAAGCACTGAAGCAATACCAGGGCTGCAGAACCTGAACTCTCTACCTGATTTTCATCATCGGTCTTTGGATGCCTGCACACACTAGAGAGCCTGCAGGTCATCTCCAGGAGCTAGCAAAAAAGTATTACTTAGAAACAACTACAAAGAAGGTCAAGCTGTGATGCTGGATTCATTTTTAAAACAATCCCTAAGCTTTCCAGGTATTTGGGTATTGATTTTTAGTTCATGTCCACACCTGGAAGTACAACAAATTTGTTACTTTTAACCTCCTGTAATGTCAATGAGCAGGCATTAGACATGCTGCGATGTCACTTGAAGTTCTGCTTTTATCTGTTTTGTGGATGTACATTTCTTAGCTACGTGTGAAGGTTTCTCATCCTCCAGCCTGCTGCTGGCAGCTGCCTGCCCTCTCCTGGCAGCCTGGGGCTGCGGAGAAGGGACTTGCCCATCAGGAGCAGATTTCATACAGATGTAGGGACCAAAGCAGAGCCATACAAAGGTTTTCACAGGCTGCAGTGCATGCCAGAGTTTTCGAGTGGTGGATTAATCTGCCGATGTGAACTGTGCAAGACCACTATTTTTTCAAATGTGCCTGAAATAACATAAATATTACAGCAACCGTAAGGCACAGAAGTGTAGAATCAGAGCAAGGAGAGAGGGGCTTTTTTGGTCAGTAAGTCTTGTATTTTATGTCCAACAGCAAATACAGTAGCCATTTCAAGAACAGCTGTACCACTGATGTAAATATATCAAATTAAGTACACCCACCAAAGGTAAACATGCTCACCAGATAGCTACGAAAAACCCATTAAACTAGAGCTAAGCACACTGAACATGTCTTCATCCATCTGACATGGAGCAGACACCAGTGACCTGAACAAAGCAGAAGCTGCAGGGTAGAATAAAGATCTCACTGCCACCAAAACCTGGGGCAAGGTCATGGGGTCTATCCTCTCTTAGTTTAAAACTATTGCCCCTTGTCCTATCACAACAGGTCCGGCTAAAATGTTCATTCCCAGCCTTCTTACAGGCCCTCTTTTTGTACTGAAGGCTGCAATGAGGTCTCCCCAGGGCCTTCTCTTCTCCAGGCTGAATAATCTCAACTCTTAGTGGCTATTTCTAATTTCCAGGCTTTCCTTGGCAATGCTGTTCTCCAACATTCTTTTCAAGTGATAGCAAAGCTGAATCAGATATGACTTAGAGTGATGAAAATTAGCTTCCTAAACAGTCCTGCCATTCTTTTTAAAGGCCACCAGAACAATTAGCACCTAAATCATCAACTTATTAGCTCCCGTTTCACACTGCCTATCCAAAAGGACTAAATCATTCTCAATCAGTTTAGCTTCATGTGGTTATTGCCAGAGAACAACCTGTGCATCTTGACTGACACTAGGACCACAGCATGAAGGCAATGATCTAGAACAATGCTTGCCTATCTTTTGCATCACACTGTCTTTGTTTTCAGAGAATCAGAGCATGGCTTGGGCTGGAAAGAACCGTGAGAATCACCTAGTTCCAACTCCTCTGCCATGGGCAGGGAGGCCTTCCACTATCCCAAGTTGGTCAAAGCCTTGTACAACCTGGCCTTGAACACTTTCAGAGATGGGGCATCCACACCTTTTCTGGGCAACTTGTGCCAGTGGCTAAACACCTTCACAGTAAAGAACTTCTTCCTAATATCTAATCTTCAGATGTTGTGCTTTTGCATTAAATACTGTCTTCCTTTTAACAGTGCTCCATTGTATAAAATGATTACTGCCTCAAAAATAATTGTACGAAAACCAGCAGCAGCCAACGCTTAGGAGTACTATGTCATCATTGTCTTTTCTTCTCAGTGAGACATGAATTAAAAGCCAACTGAGGCATGGGTAAAGGGCTAACACCAGTTCCCTAGCAGGGAGAGGAGGGAATGCTCACCTGGAACTAGCAGAGGGCAAGGGCAGTTGTGCGGATGGAGCAGAGCACTGCTTACGTACCCTCACTCTGCCTTCTGCACCAGCCCAATAGCATCACCCTGTCACCCACTCCTGTTCTGGGGGTGACACCAGAAGACACAGTGATGATAAACTCCTGCTGAAGCCATTTAGCTCTGACTCAGGTGAGAGGCAACACATGAGCCGGTTTAACAGGGGTGAACCTGGTTTACCTGCAGGGGTCTAGCACAGGGTGAGGGGCAGGCAGGTATGTCTGGAGCCAGCCCTGCCATTCTTGCATCCTCCTCTCTGCTCTGAGTCCCTACGATCTTCTGGGAATACACTAAGCCTCAAGTCCCTGAGCTTGCTCTTTCACATAAGACTGTCCACAGTTGTGGGAAACAAGAAACTAATATGAAGTATTATGCTTTAGAACTTGAAAAGGGGTCGTCTTGTTGAGGACAAGCTTCAGAGCCTACTCCAAAGTCTGTGAAGCTGATGGTAATGCAAAGAGTCCCCTCAACTTCGCAGGGATGAAGAAGTCCCAAGGGAAGGGCAAGCTGATCACTGGCCTGCTTGTCTGGCAAAGAAGGCTGAGAAATAGAGCTCTAGCACAGATCTCTTTGGTGCATCAAGCTACAAGCGAGTCCCCTGATGCTGCAGGTGCTACAGGAAAGGTGAACACAGTGTGGGTCACCCAGGGGTTTTTGTTGTTTGGATTTTGGTTGAAGATGCTGTTATGAAGAGACTTCTTTGCTGATCTGCTTTTACCTGTTTGTGCTTCAGTGACTTAATTCAGTTAACAAACAAATTCCAAACTCACACAAAATCTTTGCATTCCAGAGCATTCCCATGCTCATCTATATCCACCTTGCTAATATTTACCTGTTTTCTTCCCTGTCCCCAGCAATCTCACTGCTATTGAAGCTCTCTCATCACACTCTTTCCTTAGGCTTTAGGTTCACAAACAAGCAGCATCCTTTCTTGTTGCCCCCACAGAATACTAGGATATAAAGGACAAACTGCAGTGCTGATATAAATATCAAGTTAGCAAAATCAAACTGGAACAAAACCCTTCAAACAGAAGTTTTAATGGGAAAGCCCAGGGACAAAACATGATCATGCATTTCTCATCCCACACAGCTTTCCAGACTTTGTTAATAGTATGTTATGGGTTTGGATGGGGGTGTTTTGGGTTTCGGGGGGAGGAAAGGGTGTTTAGGAGGGAAGATCACAGTGTTCACGGAGCGGTGGGGCTCTTCCCCGTTCCCCCGCAGCCCAGCTTCGCGCAGAGGGATGGCTGCAGAGGTCCCACAGGAGCAGAGCCGCCGCTCTCAGAGGGATGGGGCTCTCCCTGGGGTTCTCCCAGTCCTCCCGCTGCCTGTTTGCAGCAGGGGACCGAGAACTCAATGTTGGTGGCGAAGAGGCAGCATCGTGCGAGCAGGGAGCGGTGCCTGGTCCTGCCCGGCGTCTCTTCACTGGCAGCAGCGGCTCCCAGCAGCAGCAGTGGGCAGAACGGGGCAGTTGGCGGAGCCGCGCCATGAGCGCCAGTGCCGGACCCCTGCGCGCCCGTGNAGGTCCCACAGGAGCAGAGCCGCCGCTCTCAGAGGGATGGGGCTCTCCCTGGGGTTCTCCCAGTCCTCCCGCTGCCTGTTTGCAGCAGGGGACCGAGAACTCAATGTTGGTGGCGAAGAGGCAGCATCGTGCGAGCAGGGAGCGGTGCCTGGTCCTGCCCGGCGTCTCTTCACTGGCAGCAGCGGCTCCCAGCAGCAGCAGTGGGCAGAACGGGGCAGTTGGCGGAGCCGCGCCATGAGCGCCAGTGCCGGACCCCTGCGCGCCCGTGGTCAGCAGCAGGGACGTGGCTGGCCGGCGGGGCAGCTCAGGCGCTGCAGTCCTGCTGGCGGCGGCTCCCAGCTCGTGGGCGGAGCCGCGCTGTGAGCGCCAGCACCGGACCCTGGCGCGCCGGCAGTCAGCAGCAGGGACGTGGCTGGCCGGCGGGGCAGCGCAGGCAGTGTGGGCCTGGTGGTGGCAGCTCCCAGCTCGTGGTGGCAGACAGACACATGCTGCGAACGCCGGCGCCGGACCCCGGCACGGCCACGGTCGGCAGCGTGGGTACGGTGGTGGCCGATCCTGCCCGGTCCAGCCCGGCGCCTTGTGGAACGCACAGAACCGCACGGCACCCCAACCCCCGGCAACAGCCGATGCCAGGGAGTGGCAACCGGCGCTGCCGGCTCCGCAGGCCCCGTTGCCAGCGGTGGGTCCCAGCAGCGGCAGGGATGGCTGGTGGGAGTTGCGCGCTGCGGACTGCCCATCAGCCCTGCCTTGCCGATGGTGCCCTGGCAGGGTCTGTGTGGGTCCTAGCCGCGACGGGCAGCTTGTGGGACCCCAGGAGGTCCCACATCCCCTTCCAAGGCGGCTGGAGCAGGCGGCCACACGGCAGCCGCTCTGGATGGCCACGAGTGGTCCCGCTGGCCCGGGGATCCGTCCTGCGGGGCCCCTGGGGCAATGGGTGTGCCGCGGCCCGTCCCTGCGAGCGGCGACTGCTCCATGGGCAAGGGTAATGGTGCCCCAGACCCCTGCGGCGTGGGTTTTATCGGGAACTGCCATTTTGCTCAGAGTGCCAGAGCCCAAAAGAGAGGCGGAGCCCAACACCATCATTCAATGAGAGGACAGCCTGGCTGGGAAGAAGATGATGCTGGATTCCCGCGGGACTTGCAGGGCATAAAAGCCGTGGACACCGAAGTTATCTCTCTCTTCAGCTTTCCCTCAAGGTGCACGGCCCCTCTCCTCCCAGCTTCCGGACCACACGGCTTGCTCCCACTCACCTCCATCAGCATCGGAGCCAAGCCAGCCAAATTGCAACTGATAGCTTCCCCGTGGGTGCCCTGGGGGAGGGGGGGTTGGGGTTTCAACTTTTTTGTCTTGCAGGAGGCTCTGAGGGCCAGGAGTGTACCATCATAGAGGTGGGTTCCCTTCCTTCCCCTGCTTCTCGGCCAGCCAGCCGGTTTTGAGGAGCAGTTTGGTTTTTTTGTTTTTTGCGTGACATTGTCGGGTGTTACATTTGTGTGTATTTTGTCTTGGGATCCCATAAGGTTTCTGGTCGAGTCCTAGGCAATAAAATTGTTACCTGCTTTTGGATCTGTTCAGTCTTCCGTCATTGTTGTGTGCCCCCTAGAGATTTAGAGTGGTAAAACCACCACACAGTATTATTTTTACAGTCCCTGACTGAAGAACCAGGCCCTGAGCACACTGGCAATCAGGCGTACACTGAGGACAGAGAACAGCAAAACAGGAGATCGTATTCCATTGAGACACTAACGCTGGGTAGGGCAAAGACTTTCATCATCCAAATTCTAATAGTTATGTAAGTGGAGCCTTTCCTTCACTGCTGGGGTGGGCTAAGGAGGGACACAAAATGAAAAAATCTTGTTCACAGAATATTATTCACACTAGTCTAACATCTGTTACTTTTTAAGTAGGCACTTAAATAAGGTTGTCAGACCATAGTTACCCTTTATTAAAATCCTGTAGGTCAATAGGGGAATAGCTACACTTTATTGGATAGATAAATTTCACACATTAACAAAAAGTTAGGACAAATTAAAAGTCAGAGGCTCTTTTCTCTGGCTTTCACGATGTATTTTAGCATATTGTGTAATACACAGCATGTGTGGTTTCCATTATGGAAAAAATGGTTTGTTGACTGTGATAGGCTGTAATTAGACTCTAATACAGAGCAGGGCCAGTGCAACACTCAGTGTTCATGCACTGTGCATCACAATGGGATCTCAGTCTTGTTGCCTGTTCCTTGTGCCTGCTGTAATGACCATCAATAACAACAGGAATGGGTAAAAGCCGTTTTCTTTGCATGTAGTCAGCCTACGGGTTCCACAAAAGGAAGTGATATTACACAGACCATACCAAACATGAATGGAGCTAAGAAATGAGCTTCTCTCTCTGACACTGTATTTGATCATGACCTTGGTCATGCAGGAATTCAAATAGAGGAGGAATTGCAAAGTCACCCTGGAGGAAAGCTCAACTTCGTTGTGTATTCTTTGGACAGGAGGGAGCTATTTACATACTGGAGTGCAAAAGACTGCAGCAGCCTGCACAGGAGATGTTGAAAGAGACCTGCATGTGGAAGGAAGCCTGAGCTCACTAGGTGTACCTGAGCAGGGCTATTCTGATCTCTTCCAAAGAACTGGTGAGGAAGCTGACAAGGAAAGGGGATTCTGAATGGCTGTCACAGCAGCTGCACCAGTGAACAGTCCTTGGTGACACAGAGCCATGTGTAAGGAGCGTGAAAGCTCTGAAAGGTTATTTCCCATCTCTGGCTTGCTTCAGCTTTCTCTGCAAGCAGGAGCTGCTTGCATATTGCATGCATGTCCTGTGATAAAGCAGGTTTCTTATTTGAATTTTCCAAAACAAGCTGATGGGTTGTTTACTTTTATAAAATTCTTTCCTATGACCTTGGATGGAGAAAACACTCAGACTATTTCTGCTATTTGACATGAATTGGACACAGAGAGAGGGACATTTTGGCAGCTCTCAGCCCATGCACATCAGTGGCAGCTGCCCATTGCCTCCCAGATTTCAGGTCCAGGAACTCAGCCTTTCAAGCAAGCTAATTTGATATTAAAAAAACCCAAAAGTATAGAGAGGAAGTAGAAGATTGCACATGTCTAATTACTGTTCCTCTGCTACCTGAACAATTAAGAGCAATGCAAAATGCTCTGCAGGCTGTCACCCTCATGCCCCAACTGTGTGCTCTGAAGGGTTGATTTCACACTCAGGAGGACATATGGCACAAGAGAAAACAAAGACCCCTAGTTTTTGCAAGGCAGTGACTGCTTATGAAAGCCCATGCAGCAGCTTGTTACAGCCTGAGTCAGTGAAAATGCTGCCAGACGCTCAAAAGAGACAAGCAAAAATCTGGAAGAACTGTGGAAAATAAAGCAAAGCACCAGGGCTAGGATTTTCCAAGGGAAATTAACTGGGACAACCTTACTGAAGAGTGGACCTAAAATACTGTGAATATTGCTGTCTTGCTGTGACCATATTAACTGTAACACGACTTAGAACAGACTTGACAAGCCCATATGTGATCCAGAATAGCTTCATACAAGTCAAGTCTCTTTTATTCACTTCCATTAAGAATATTGTCTGCCTTACACAGCCTGACCTCAGGCAAGGTACAGTGTTAATGAGAGGGGGTCTGAGTGAAGGGCTGAGGCTCCCAAGCACAGACTCCAGGCACGAACAAGCAGAGCTGGGTATCACAGATGCAGTGCCTCACAGGAGGATGTACCACACGTATTTTCTATTGAAAAACCTACCACCTTTGTTCAAGGAAATCTTAAGTGGTTTCATTTCTCTGCTGCAAACAATACACTTCCTCCTTCTAGAAGAAGGGAGACGCAGGGTTTTTAGGCAGAACATTAACCCCAGAGAGAGGCCACCTCTGAAACACACCTACATATACCAGTCTCTCCTGGCTGCCTAAGAAACTCTGGTTTGCTGCCTGACCTATTTCTGGCTCCAGCAAAGGAGAAGAAAAACAACCCACCATTGATTTTGCAAGTAGTTGTTCTTCAGAATAAACCAGTCCAAACCCCATATTTATTTTGTTTTCCTGGCAATCTGTCAGAGAGGTCACTGGAGAAGCTACAGAGATTTAGAACAGGAGATAAAGAGAAATTGTTTTCAGTTCAAGAGGTTGATGCTTCCTAAAGCTCCCTACCTGCCCCAGATTCCCCCTTCCTGCAAGAGTTTGGCAGAAAAATAAATTCTATAAATGCCAAAACGTGTAAATTACAAAGTAGCTGTGATTCCCCAAAAGGATGTAGAGCAAGCTCTTAAAGGCTGATGATAAAAGATAACACTCCACACCGGTCCCCAGCATGCAGCATGGCCACAAACATTCTTTCTCAACAGTCCCTTCCTCTGTCCTCACTGCCACCCCAGCCCAGCCAACTTTACTTTTTGTTGTCGTGCAGGGATGAGTCCTCCCTTCACCCATCCTGCAGCAGGTGGGATTTCCTCCACTGGAAAGCTGCTCTTTGCTAACTATTTAGAGAAAAGCTGCTCCCAAGGCCCTGGATAGGCAACTGAATGGAAATCTCCTGCAGCAGCAATGTTTTTGCCCAGCTGGAGACCCTGTGCAGGGAGAAATGCTGTGCGGGAAGCAGGTGGGTACATCTGACCTCCGCAGAGCCTCTCTGCAGACCTCCTTCCACACTCTGGATGCACATCTCCAGGGAGGGCTTGGGCATGCAGTGGGAAGCAGACATGAGTTCCAGCAGGTTTCAATCAAAGGCTGTTTTAATACCTGGGATTGTGACAGGTAGAGGCAGTAAAGCAAAGGCTATCTAAGGTGCAGCACTGCAGGGGATTGGTTTTACATCAGATGTCACTCATTAGTATCTCCTGCATTAGCTGAGAATCACAGCACTAAGACAATCACCTTAGAAAGAAAACAGGTGACATCTGCCCACACAGAGCAAAGTGAAATGGGAAGCAGGAGGCAACACCATGACAACACCCAGCAGCTAATTTTTTTTTTCAGCACAAAATGAATGCAAAAACAACCAGGCTGGGTGAAAGGAGAGATCTTCTCAGTGCTCTTCCCTCTCCTTGACAGTAGCCACTTCATAGAATCACAGAACACTGAGTTGAAAGGGACCCACAAGGATCATCAAGTCCAACTCCTGGCTCTGCACAGAACAGCCCCAAAAATCACGTCATGTGTCTGAGACTGAAAAAGCATGTAGCAAAGTTTCCCCAGAATATTTAATCTGAGGATTTGAGGAACTGAGGGTCCCTCTGAGACTTATGGCAGAGAGCTGGAAATGCCACTATGTCCACACAAGTTCTGTACTAGGAAGCATGGAAGTAAAATGCCCTTTGAAGGCTGATCCAAGAAGAAAAGCCAAGGCTCACGCTACAAGGGAGCCTTGTGAAATTGCCCTGTGGTGAGGAGTGCCTCCAGGAGGTGTACAGGAGAGGCAGACACCAGGGTAAATGTGATTGCTGCCCACCCAGTGCCTTGCCCAGCAAGTCTCCCAGCTGTAGCTGACGCAGGTGAGCAAGTGTTTTGGGGGACAGGCACAGAAGGAGCTGCAGGACACAGTGCCTCAGGAACCTCAGCCTAGCCACCATCATCTGTCCATGGTTAACAGAAGAAAGCTTATAAGAAGGAAAAAAAATTGATCAGTTTGTGGTGAAAGAGACTGTAAGTCATGCAGGCAAGGGACATGGTGATGGGACAATCAGCTGTCATTAATGAAGTCTTAGATAAGAGAGATGAGGAAGCAAAACACTGCACTCTCACCTGGCTCCTGCAGTTATGCACCCAGAAGCATTAATTAGACAGACAACTATTTCTGGAGTTAGGAAGATACAGCAGGAGTGCCTAAAGATCAGATGCTTCTAAGAGTGGAGAGAGAGTTTGCAGAGTGCAAATGCATCGACAGGAAAGCAGTGCCTTGCCATTCTATCCTGATCACTGCCAGGAGGACATCTCTCATCTGGGAATCACAGCAGTACTGGGAGAATCCACAAGCTTTGGCAGCAGAATAACTGAAGATTTCATAATTCAGGGCTTTTTCTCATGCCTGAGGACAAATTGCTTGATCAGCATCTTGCAGCAAAACCTGAGCTATCAGATATGTTTGGTATTCTGAGAGGTGAGGAGGAATTTCAGAGGGGCTGGAGAAACAGCCGTTTTCTCACTTGCCGGAGACTGCGTCTGCCAGTAAGGAGACAAAAGAATATCCAAGCTGAAAACGAGGCAGCTAGGTGAGAAATTCCCCTCATAAGTGTAAAGAGCATTTTACTACTGTGAAAATTCAGGAAGAGGGATACAAAAAGTCATTTCCCAAACAGATTTTTTCACCCCCCTCAGTAATTCAGACCCAGAAACCCACCTTCAAAAATTCCCCCTCTGAAACTGGAACTGCAAAATCTACAAATGCTTTTCACTTGTAAACATAAGAGACCTACATACAGAAAAGGATGCTTGGAGGGAAGAGTGCTGTCACCAGGTGCCTCCCTGTTGAAAAACTGCTTGCACATAATCCTAGTTTGACCACATTTTTTGGAGAGGTCTTAGTCACTGGTGGAGTCTACTTGCTCATTGATCCTCAGGGGCTTTCTCAGCTGACGCTGAAGCAACTTCTCACATGCATGTCACACAGGGAAGTAATCTGTCTGTAGCTGTGGTCTAATTTTGCTCCTGTGCAATATCCATGGGAAGCACTCGAGGAACTGGCATATGACCAAGATCTGAAGCATCTCTGGGTGGCCACTGCCCTATCTCCTTTGTGACCAACCAGCCTGTCATGGCAAAGTCACAACCCAAGTCCCAGAAGTATGCCCAGACATATGTGTAGGGCAGCAATTCACTCCTCACTTGCCTGAAGGAAATGAAAAAAAGAGGGTGCTTGGGGACCCATTATGCTGTGAGTGTCATTCATCCCACATTACTACCCTTCCAAAATGCAGTTCTCACCCCACCCCATTCCTATGCCCTTGTGCCTCCCTAAAACTTCATCAGTCAACAGCCTTACACAATGACTAAGAGAAGACCAGTCTCTCAAGCTGTGCCAGGGTTGTTACTGCAGTTCCCATGTAGGGCAGAAGAACCCTAGAGACTCATGTCTACATCCTATAGCAAAAACCTATCTATGAAGTGATAAGATGAGAAAGTTGTTATCAGTTGCTTCCATGACTGCAGATACTGCTTGCCCAGCACTGTGGTTGCTTTTCCTCTGGAGCTCACAAAGGCTCTAAGGCTATTTTTTCCCCTTAGGACTGAAAATAAATCGCTCCAATCAGTTGCTTTTCTTGAGGTGCTACAAAACAAACTACAGCAAAAATGTTATCACTGGTAACAGATTTAGCCTGCAGGACCATGCGTTCATTTAAATTTTAACACTTAAAAATAGTTTCCAGTGGCACCATATAAATAAAAGGTATGGCCAGCACAAGGAAATACAAATTGTGTGAAGTTATAGGACTTGAAGCTAGTTATTTCTGCCTCTGACAGCTACTGGTGAAACCCACCTCCACGGCCCTCCCTCTACATTCAGGACACTGGAGGGACTTTGAGAAGAAGGAGCATGCAAGAGACAGTATCACCTTAATGATCACACTGATGCCTCTCTTTCACACCTACCTGCCACACAAATATCTGGGAGGAATAAAACATTTGCTGTCTTTACAAACCAATTGTGCCTGAATCTCACCACTGCCAGATTTCTAGCAGTGAATAGGAACCCAGAGATGCCATCATTGCCGTCCTGCTTACCTTGCCACCTTTGCAACATGCTGATACAGGCTTGATGGGCACAAAGGGGGTTTGAATCCACTTCCTTCTCAAAAAACAAACCAAAACAAAAAAACCCCCTACAACAAACCTGAAAGCTGTATAAATAAACGAACTGTGAGAAAGATAGCTGCACAAGAGAGGCTTTTCTCTGCTCAAAATTCAAAGCCTGCTCCCAAGGCAGACAGCCTGTGTGCCAGAGGCAGGGACACCCTGAGCAGCAGCAACCTTCCTGCTTTGCTCTCCAAGTGCTCTGGCAGTGGCTACAGGAGGAGATCCTGCCACACTCGCCCCAGAACCAGAACTGGTGCTCCTCACATGCTCAAGGCTCTCGGGCTGGCCAGAACTGACCAGATTTAAGCCATATCCCTGGCAGAAGCTATCACTCCTCCAGGTGCCAAGGCCCTGCCATGCACGACTATCACAGCCTCTCAAATAATGTTTTTCCTCCTCTTCTCTTGTCCAGAAAAAGGACACTTTCCTAAAATACTCGGCTGTAGTCCTGCCTGGCACAAACCAGCTCAAGCTATGCAGTTAAATCTTGCTGAACTTTCAACAGTCTCAGAGCAGGATCCAGTAAGCAACAATCATACAGCTTTCCCCCTTAAAAAAGAGACACTTAATAGCAAAATGAAAGCAGGCAACGCCTTTATACAGGCTGAGGCCAAGCAAGAACCAGGGAAACAAAGCCAGCACAGAAGAGATGCTGTGTTCTACCTTGTCAGAGCACGAGAGATAATCAGGGAGTTGCGGAGACCAAGTGTTGTCTTTGCAAGGAAAGAGGCTTCAGCACACAAAGCAAGGTGTGCTCAGAAATACGAGGTTTTTCTCCCTACTTCCAGCTAAACAAAGGGGTACTGATCAAGGAAAACAAAAGCAAATTTATCCTATCATTACCCAACTACACTAGTGAAATAAGCATTCCTTACATCATGATTTTTTTGCCCGTGCCCTGTATTTCCAACTGGCCATGCTGTCTGGTGTAGCTGGATGACATCTGCCCTGTAGCAGAGTTATCTTTAGGGACATAATGACACGAGGGAGAGAAGCAACAGCAGCACAAAAGACTGACTGGCAGAGCCCAGAACAAGTTTTCAGGCCCGGCATTTAGGAGAACTATTTCTGATATGAAGTAAACTAGATCTAGAAATAGAAAAAGAATAGCTAGGGAAGCCCTCAGCATCAATCTTTGAGGTTGGCTTTTCAGCAAAACCAGCTTTTAGGGCATGGACTCATCTGCCAGGTGGCACATCTTTTTCATCTGAATCCTCACCACAGGCAGGCTTTTAGCTGAGTTTGCTCAAAGAAAATCAAACAAAACAACGCAAAAACAACCCCCAAAACCACACACGCAGCCCTGTACGTGTGCATGCAGGAAAAACTGTCACAGATGCGAAGGCTTGTCATTTCATATCTTCCTTAAAACAGAGGTTCTTTTATAACCCCACAAACATAAGGAATCAGGAAAATGATAGGTCTGTATTACAGAAAAGACCTCCAGGATCAAGTCTTTGACCAAATACCACCATGCTCACTAAACCATACTGCAAAGTGCCACATCTACTTGTTTTTTGAACACTTTTAGGGATGATGATTCCACCACTTCCTTGGGGAGCATGTTCCAATGTTCAACCACTCTTTCAGCGAAGAAATTCTTCCTGATATCCAACTTGAACCTCTTCTGGTGCAACTTGAAGTCATTTCCTCTTGTCCTGGGAGAGGAGGCTGATTTCTGTGAGAAAGAGTGGGTACTGAACAGGCAAAGTATTTAGTTTTAAGTATCCTACATTCACAGCATTAATGGCAACAGTAGGGCATCGACAGACATATTAGCTGTGATATAGCTACATTCCCATGGGATCGTCCCAAATATTTGCTGGAAGGTGTGTTTTTATTTATATTTTATTCCTTTTTAATGCTTAACAAAGAGATACTACTGCAAAAGCTAGATGGGAAGAGAGACTAGCCACAGTCCCCTCCTCTCCAGGCTGTTTCAGCAATCAGCAGGGAATTGCCACACTTACTCACATCCTTATTTAACACTTCAGTCATTCTTCACACTCCTGTGCAGGAGATGCTAGGGCTTGCAGACAGGTCTAGCAGCAGGTGCACCAGGACTCCAGCACACTGTGAAGGAATACAAGCACCAGCTAATTAAGTCTATTGTTAAAACAATTTGTATCTTGCTGAGGCCAAGTCACCTGACAGCATTTAAACAAGACAGGTTTCATTTCTGAGGGCAGACTGCCATCTTCACTCAGGAGATCCTCACCCCAGTCATTTTAGATTTAAAGTGCAGATCAGCAGCAGAAAAAATAATAGAAAAATAAAAACCCAAGGCCAAAACTCTGAACTCTTCTTAAAGATGAGTACTTTTCAGTGGGAATTTCTGTGATTTAGCAAGGCAGCATAAGCAGCTGTAATAAACAACAGTGGTGAGCAGTGAGATCCACAGCGCACAAATCATAAAAGTCTATTTCCGATGAACACCTGCCCCCAAGAGGGCACTGTGATATTATACATTATTCTTGTCCTAGGCACTGTGATGATATATATACATCATGGCTTGGTATCACCCATTGTCCAAGAAGTAGGGTGAAGGCATGCCATCCCTCCAGTGCAGCTCCCTCTCTGCAGCAGCTGTCAGCACAGCAAGGGGATCACCTGACTTCTACCTTCAGTGGATTCATTTCCATTTTAGGGAAACCTTCAAGCAGGAAACCAGCAAAAAACTCCATTTGCTGGAAAGCAAAACAGCAAATGCAAAGCAAGGCCTGCTGTTACTGGTGTGAGCAGATACATATTCACTGTCCACCCAAACCATCCATCCCTTCACAGCTGCATGTGAGAAGCCTCAGTTTGCCTTGGCAGTTTTCCTCTCAGGGTCATGGCTAGTTTCTTGCTTGATTTTTTGAGCAGTTTCAGCTTCAAATACCATAAAAACCTGTGCAGTGAGATGCTGAATGGAGTAAACAGATGGAGTCTGTTTAGCAAACAGACCTTCTCAGCTGCCTTCAGCCTTGTTCTAGAGTGCCTGCCTGCCTCCTTTTTTCTTTGATATGCACACACCAACTATCTGGTCCAAGATTACCTCCTTCTGCCACTTAGAATGTGCCTTTAAAATTTGTCATCACTATCTTCCAAATCACAGCCTGAACATTCTCAAACTTGACAGCTCTGAAGCTCTTCAGTTTGCATGTCTAGCCTGTCCTCTCCTCTAACTCCAGTCCTCCCAGACTCTCTGTACAAGACTGGCTTATCCAGGGCTAACCAGACCTCTGGCAAAAGCCACCTCAGGGATTGGTTGAGCACCTTCAGAAAAGGCTTTAGCACATGACTCCACAATACCTCATGAAATCAGCCTCTGATAACATCCATATTATTTAAAAGCATTTAAATATCTGCTTCTCAGCTACAACACTTTGCCATCAACTTTCCAACCCTGTGTACCACAGGATATCATATCTTAATTACAGGCCAAATTTTGCAGTCCCTAATTTGCCACAAATTAATTACAACACGTGCCAGACAACTAAATTTCTTTCTGAATACATAATGCTCTCTATGGGAAGCATTGTTGACTTGGGATAGTTCATTTTTCATTTGGGATAGTTAACCACAACAGGCTTACCTGCTTTTCTAAATGATATTTGGATTTAACAGACATAACTTGATGTGGTAAGAAAAGTTCTGAATAGAGTTTTTCTTTTGATCCTCATCACTACTCATTTCCAACTCCATTTCCACTAAACCGAGAGGCACTTGGTACAGCTTTTGAAAACTTTGCCCTGCTTAAATCTTTACCTGAAGCTCTCTCCCTCCTGTCTGACAGCTAGCCATGATGGAACACCACCTAGCTCTGCCTGGGGACAGCCAGCAGGCACACAAACACAGATAAGCAAGTCACCAGCAGTGGCAGGCATTTAATCTTTCAGCTATGGAAAGAGATTTGTAGATACTGAAACAACAAGCAAGAGCAGAGAGATATTCCCTGCTTTGAGGAGATGTGCAGCATGGAGCCTTAGTTCCTACCCACACTTTTCTTACCAGCTGCCCTGCACCAAGGGGGATCTCAGCAGGCTGGCTGGGCTCTCTCCCTGGCGTTGAGGTGGGGCAGGAAGAGCCAGCTTAGTGCTTCTCCCTACCCAGCAGCTTGTCGGTGCTGCACAGCCCTTCCCTTTGGCTTTTGAGAATGTTTAGAGGATCTCCCTGGTAAGTGCTCAGGAATCAGCCACTTGAAGGCTAAGCCAAGTGTCTGCAGCATGGGCCAAGAGAGAAATAGCTTCCCAGCTTTCAGAAGGGAGGTGGTGGGAAGGAGCCATCTGAACAAAGACACAGAGAGATCAACACCTGCAGCAAGGAAAGGGTGTGGTGAGCTCCAAGGCTGAGTCCACTCCACTCCTCTCTCTCTCCCTCCTGACATGCCTACCCCTCCCAGCAGTCATTCCAGCACCAAAAAGGAAAGCTTGCTTCCCTACACAGATGTTTTTCCTTACCTCTGACAAGTCAAGCCTGACTTTCCATTGACCACAAGGATGGAGATACATCACCTCACTTTTGCAAAGCTTCTTAAAGACAGCCATACCACAAAACTGCTCCTCCAACAACCTACTTGCCAATGCCTGCTTAGCCCCTTTTACCTCCTACTCCATTCTAGTTTATTGCCTTCAGGTCTGTGATTCCTACCAGGTGCAGTCTGGCAATGCCAGCTTCAAAATCCTGTTTGCAGACCAGCCCATTAGCCCTTCCATCTCCTTTGGCACCTACTGAAGCACTCATAAGCTGCTCCAAGAGGTGGTGGTATGGCCTACTGTCACACGTCTGTTCCCTCTGATGGCTTACAAACCCATCTTGTGTCCTTCACAGTTTAAATATTCATTTACATGAAGAGATGTTTCTGGCATATGAGGCATGCCAGCTTCAGGTTTGTCTTTGGTGTCTGAACAACCTTGGTTAATCAAGTGAATACCTACAGAGTTTGCTGTTTGGTGGTGTTCCTCTCATCCTCCTGAATTTCTAGATTTTGTACTGGTCCCACAACCAGCTTCACTAGTTTATTCTGTTTGAAAAGGGGATAAGGGCAAGATCTGATGGCAATCAGCTGTGGGGATCACAGCTGCTTCTGAACACCAGGAATGTGAGGTCTCTTATCTCCTTATGTGCCAAAGGCATAAAATCCCCAACATAGCCTGAGTATTTGAAACAAACACCAATCCTTGAAACATGATGAAAAGAAAAGAANAAAAGAAAAGAGAAAGAAAAAGTATCACCTTCCCAAGCACAGCTTTCTGACTTCCTGTGACTGGTTTTCTCCCTCACTTGTGCTGCCATTACTGCCAAGTGAGGAGCTACAAGACTATGGCCAAATTTAGGCTGCTATTGCACACACACACATACACAGACAGGTCTCTGGGTTCAGCAGCCTGGATGGTAGTTCGGGAGCTATCAGCCCTTTGGAAGAGAGACTAACTGTGCCAGGCTGATGCATAACCATGCTACCAGAGTTGGAAACATCCCATAATGAAAACTCTGACAGTGAGCTTCAATAACTTGTACCTCTGCAGACCAACTCTTCCTGCTCACATACCACATTTAACAAAGCATTAATTGCTCCCTGATTTCTAATTGCTCTCATTGACAAGAGCAATGGAACAACTAAGTTCTACAAACTTACTTTGATGCAAAAAACCACACCAGAAAGTGCAGGAGCTCGTCATCTTTTTATATATGTTGGTACTGAGTATATTACTAAAGTACACCAGTATCACCTAAATATTCATAATGCAGGTAACAGTGCTTGAGGTACAAGGATTGAAAGCAAAAGAGATTTTTTTGGTGCATTTTTATACCAGCAAATGTTGAGCCAGCAGACAACAAGGCAAAAATCTGTTTCTCTAAGTACAGCACGGAAAGCTGAGCTCAGCTGTCTTTCCTCCCCCTCTGCCTGACAGTTCCCTACAAAACCAAAACCTATCATCCATGCCTCTTGCTGTCTGCCTTTGGAGCTGTTGCAGCAGTCCCAGGCCATGCTGCTGAGGCAGGGGCACAGTGCAAGCGGTGATGCTTGCAGCCAAGCCAGATCACAGAGCTTCAGCCTGGAGTGTACAGGAGGGGGAGCATTTGCTACAATAGCTGCTTCCTCCCTGAGAAACCAGGGCTTTCTTCCCTGTCTCCTTCAAGCCCTTCAGCCCCCAGGATGCTCCAGAAGCATCTATCTGCACAAGGCTTTTTCTGGCACAAAGGAGGGCTTACTGAGACTGAAACTGCCTACCTCAGCCAGGCTTGCAGAGAACCTCTCAAAAACGACCTGCTCTCTCAAGCAGATGGAGAATTACCAGAAGTGCGGGACTCAACATTAACTCCTTACCATTGCACCCTGGTTTGCAGCTGCTACTTCAGTTTTGCCGTGGTGGTGCGGGCACTCCCTCTTCTGGTTATGTTACCATGGGGGCTTCAAAGGGGGGTCCCATAAACCAGGATTTACCTGCAAGCTTTGGGATCATGCCTATATCATGCCCATTCCTGTTTTAAAACACATACTGAGCATCAGCCAAGCCCCTGTGGACATCTACACAAACATCTTTCTGTTCACTGGAGTATGCAATGGCATTTTCCAGAGCTGCTCTAATAGTGAGGAAGGGATGCCTGATCTAAGCATTTTTCCTTGTTAAAATGCCCACATTGGTTCAGTTACGTTTAGCCATCTCAAAGTTCCCAGCTCCTCTGAAAAGTCCAGCTCAGACCTCTGCTGAAGTCACTGTGGTTATGACTCAAGGGCTAAATGTGTCAGGAAATCATGTGTATGCAGCAAAATGTCTGGCCTACTGATTGCTAGATGGGATTGTTTCAAGTTTAAGAATGGGAACTTCTGGAAATGGCTTCCTTCTGATCTGCTTTAGAAATAAGAAATCTGAGAGCATTTATTTGATGACCCAAACAGAAAAGAAACATTGACTAGGGCCTATGCTCTCTTCAGAGGAGATAGACCAAGGACATTTCTCAGTGGTCAGCATACAGTCATTTGGGTTGGAAGGGACAATTAAAGTTTTCCAGTTTAACCCTCCTGCAGTCAGCAGGGACATCTTCAACTGGATCAAATCACTCAGAGCCCAGTCCAGCCTGACCTGGAATGTTACCAGGCAGAGTAGCCCCCGCACAAGAGCTAATCCTCTGTCATGCAACGTACATGCTGCTTGCCTGGCCTTCAGGCAGCATGCCTGGTGGTACATGCCTGGTGGTACATGCCTGGCAACTGCACTTTCATGGCAAGTTGAATTCCCATACTTCCAACTGTCCTGTATACATAGCTTCTGAAGTGGGAAAGTGGTTTGGTTTGGACCCACAACTTCTAAAGCAGGTAAAACTCAACATGGTGGTTACATTACTTTCATCAGAGCAAAGCACCCCCACAGCACATATAGACCTATTTTTGTAGCTTTTAGTGAATTTCTTCAAGTAACTTCAGAATACTGACAGGATGGACTCACAAGAAAGGTTTTATTTCATTTTCACCTGATTACTATTCCTCTTTATAACCAATTTACAAAATGAAACATGTATTCAAAAATTAAAAATAGCATTTGGGTTGGCATGTAGGAAGACAGGGGTTTTGTGGTCCTAGGCTTCTTTGTACAGCTGGAAGGGAGGACAGGATCCTTGAGCAGTTTAAAAAAACCAGCACAAACCAGAAACAATTGTTTGTGAAAACCAATGATGCAGCACCTGGAGAAAGGAGTCAGCACTGGCCTGACTTGAAGTGTGTGATGGGAGGGATGCCTTGCTCTGGAGTGGATGTTGTGGCCCAGCCCAGCTGCCCTCTACTCCATTTGACAACCACCTTATGGCAGCTAAAACTGACTAAAAGCTTTTAAAATCTGAGTTACAGAAGGTCTTTGAAGGATCTCCTCTCCAAAATATCATTTTGATAAAAATTGGTGGAGAGCAATTCCAAGTTCAAGAAACTGAAAAGCTCTTGCTTCTGAAAAATGAATTTAAAGTTCTTTGTCCACACCACACAAGGTCAGAAAGCCTACCTAATATCTCTGTGCACCATCACTAGAAAGAAGTCAGTACAGCCAGACACGGTGATTTGCAGCTAATGCCAGTAAAGTCACTCCTTTGTACTACTCTGTGTAGTTTGGATCTTAGTGTAACTAATAATCTGTAGAAAACTGGTACAGGTCCCCAAATGGGTCCCTTGTCCCAGAAAGCTAACATTTAAACATCTCCAGTTAAAACTCAAGTGAAAGGGCTGAAAGGGTAAAAACTCTAAAATACCCATCTCCAACAAAGTTCTCCCGTGTGTGTAGGCATGCCAGGGACACCCATGAGCAGTGAGGACCCACCAGACAGCCATGTCACCTCCCAAAGATGCTGCCATACAGCAGTCCACCGCATCACAATGCCTGGGTGGGGGCATGGAACCCAGAGAGTTACCTAGGGAACCAACGGTTGAAATAAACAGAAGTCAACTGCCACCGTGCAACAGATCACAGCTTTCAGCTTCTAGAACAAGACACAGGCTCTTGGTAAGCCCATCAGGATCACAAAACATGCCAAAAATTGATGGGGGAGAAAAGCTACTTAATGAGCTGGGCTACAAACTGGGTCGCACGTTAGGGAAGGGCAGCTTCGCTAAGGTGAAAGCAGCCACCTCCAGCAAACACAAGGGCCCCTTAGCCATCAAGGTGGTGGACCGGCAGCGAGTGTCCCGAAGTATTGCGTACAAGTTTCTGCCTCGGGAGCTCTCAATTGTGTGCAAGATCCAGCATCCCAACATCGTGCACGTCTTTGAGCTCATCGAGGTCTCCAACAAGATGCTCTACATAGTGATGGAGGCCATGGACAGTACCCTGATGCAGCTGTTGGAGGATGTGGGAAAGCTGCCCTGTGTCCCCTATGCCCGGGATATCTTTGTGCAGGTTGTGAGGGCCGTGCGCTACCTGCATGACCGCAATTTGGTGCACCGGGATCTCAAGTGCGAGAACGTGCTGCTCACTGCTGATGGCCGCCGAGTCAAGATCAGTGACTTCGGTTTCAGCAAGGAAGTCAACAGCTACCCTGACCTGAGCACCACGTTCTGCGGGACAGCAGCCTTTGCTTCCCCAGAAGTGCTAATGGGTATCCCCTATGATGCCAAGAAGTATGACATGTGGAGCTTGGGGGTGATGCTGTACATGATGGTGGTTGGCCACATTCCCTTTGATGATACCAACATCCGGAACATGCCCCAGCTGCAGAAGAAAGGGGTGATGTACCCAGAGGAGCTGCCGCCACTGTCAGAGCCCTGCAAAGTCCTCATCAACCAACTGCTCCAGTTCAGCCCAGCTTCCCGACCTAGCGCAGGCCAAGTGGCCAAGAACCGCTGGTTGAATGGCGACGTCTGATGAAGAAAGCCCTCTGTGAAGGTCTTGGAAGAGTAGTAACACTTTAGTGCAATAAATGTTATTTTAAAAAAATATTTCTGTGGTTTAATAATTAGAGGCATAGGGTATGCCTGTATGTGGAGATGATTGGTCTTCAACTACTAACAAGGCCATGTACTTTCAGGAGGTGCTCAGGTTCCTTCCCAAAACAGGTGTGTGAGCCTGCTGCTGGCTGAGTTTCAAAATAAGAACAGCTATGCTGAGCTGGTGGTCAGAGCAAACCATGGGGTGCTGACACCAGCAGTGGCTGCCTGACCACAGCAGGGGCCTTCATCTTCTATCAGGCATGTTGGGGCTCTCCCATGGAGACAACATTGCCAGGGCAGGTGGAAAGTTACAGCAGCAGAGCCCATTATAGTGCCTGCTTCCAAATATATATAATGAATACCAAAACTCTGACAGAGCCACCCTTCTTTGCCACTCCCCACCTTGTGCTGCAGTGTGCACAGGGAGGAGAGCTGCCCTCACTGGGCATCTTGGCTTCTCCTCAGGCTTGTTCACCACCAAACTGTATTTGAGCTAGCAGCAGGGGAGAAGTAGTGGTCCTGCAAATCACTGCTGCAGAGAAAATGTCACATCTTTATATGCTACTGTTTTGATTCTCACAGGGATATTCACAACCCAGATTCACACTAGGATCTTTGCAGGCAATTACAGCATTACCCAGCCAAAAGTTTTGGTGTGGGTTTGAGATCTGCACCTTATATTGAACTTCATTCAGATATTGGTTCTTAGCAATATTTGAAGTGTCTACGAGAAGATATTTAAATGAGAAAGGCCACTGGCCATGGAGTACCTGAAATGGGAAAGGGATAATGGTAAAAAAGGAGAACTGCTTTGCTAACACCTGCTGTCCAGCTTCAACCTTGAAATTTACCAATTACTCTTAATGCAACTCTATTATCAAGTCTCATTTTCAAAGGGTTAATTAGAGGTAGGAGCTGGCATCTGAAAAGTGCCCTCCTTCAAACAATCTCCAATTTAGCTTCCACTGGAGCTGAAGTCAAACAGAAAACGTCCAGTTGGGTGTTTTTATGGTGTCCTTGTTGCTGGTGCCTCATGAGCTGACACAGCACAGTCCTCACATCAGGGTCCATGGTCAGGCCATGTCTGACAAGAACAAACCAGTGCACATGGTTCTGCTGGAAGAGAAGTGTAGTGGTTTAACCCAGGCTGGATTCCAGGGACTCACTACAGCCACTCTCTCACTCCCCCTCACCCAGCAATAGAGGAGAGAGAATATAACAAGAAGTTTTGTGAGTTGAGATAAAGATCATAACAGATTCTTTGCTAAACACCGTCACAGGCAAAACAAGACTCCATGTGGGAATAATAGTCAGGTTTATTACTAACAAGATCAGAGCTGAAGAGTGAGAGACAATAAGAGACACCTTTTTACTCCCTACTCCCCTCCTTCTTACATCCAACCTGCTCTCCCACAGCAGTCAAGGGAAAAGGCGAGGGGGGAGGAGGGGAGTTTTGCTATGGTCAGCTGCTGTTCTCAGCCGCTGCTTGGGGAGAGGAGTCCTTCCAACTGCATTCCATGGGGTCCCATCCCTCACAGGATACAGTTCCTCTCACAAACTGCTCTGGTGAGAGTCCATCCCATGGGCAGCAGCCCTTCAGACACTACTGCCACATGGCTCACATTCCACAGGGTGCAGTCCCTCAGGCACAGGCTGCTCCAGCGTGGGCCCCACGAGCCACGTCCTAACAGAAGGATCCTGCTCCAGCGTGGGCTCCTCTTCCCCACGGGCTACAGTCCCCTGCCAGGACCCGGCTCCACCGTGGGTCTCCCACGGGCTACAGCCTTCCCCCAGCATCCACCTGCTCCGGCGTGGCTCCTCCACGGTCTACAGGTGGATCTCTGCACCCCTGTGGTCCTCCATGGGCTGCAGGGGCACAGCTGCTTCACCATGGTCTGCCCCATGGGCTGCAGCTGGATCTCAGCTCCGGCGCCAGGAGCATCTCCTCCCCCTCCTTCTCCACTGACCTTGGTGTCTGCGGTGTTGTTCACAAGTTCTCACTCTGCTCCTCTCCAGCAGCCATCTTCTTCTAACTGTAACTTTTTTTCTTTCCTTCTTCAATATGTTATCGCAGAGGTGTTCCTTCAACTGCTGATTGGCCTGGCCTTGGTCAGCAGTGGCCCCAGCCTGGAGCTGGCTGGCACTGGCTCTGCTGGACATGGGGAAACTTCCAGCAGATTCTCAAAGAAGCCTCCCCCTCAGCCCCCCCCCGCTACCAAAACCTGGCCACAGAGAAAACCAATACAAGAAGAAAACACCTTTTTGAAAGCAAATATATTGAGTCTATTAAAAGCAGCAGTTTAAGTAGAACAAGATGTGGCAGCAGAGCCAGCCCAAGGCTTTTCAGCACACGGGCTACAGGGAATTTTGCCACCCTCAGAATGAGGATTTATTTTGTTCTTCTCCTTGCAGCTGCAAAATAAAACCTCATAGCAGCAGCAAAGTCCAAAGTAGACAGAGTAACAGGATACAAAGGGTGCCTTGGGACTATACATGGCTGGGGAAGCAGGCTTGGTAAGGATCAGGAGGATGCTGAGGCTGGAAAAGAAAGGGAGAAGTCACAATGATGTGGGAAGAAAGGAGGTGGATTTCAGGGTAGTAAAATTTTTAGCAAGGCTCAGCTCTCCTTTTCCTACTTGCCTTCCAGCCACTCCATCAGTTTCACCCCTTTCCTAAGCCACCAGCTTCCTTTGAGAGAGCTCCCCAGTCCACACCCCAGGACATCCAAGTCCATCTCCATCTACTGCCTCGCTCCAGCCCTTGCTTGCCTCCAAGTAGCCCCTTACAACCTGGGAAGCACAAACCTGATGCTATTGTACCGCCTCTCCTTTTCTTTGTGTCTTTTAATTTTCCTTCATTAAAGATGAAGCTAATAAAAAAGGAGTCATTCTAAACCCCAGACTCTATTAATCTCCCCTCAGCACCACATTCTCCTAAATGATTGCATCTGTTGACGACACGAACTGGGACAGATGACTAATGTTTTGCAAGGATATACCCCCTTGGGTTGCTTGGGAAAGCAGCTGGGGTTCAAGTGGTGAGTGGTTTGAATGAGACACGGGAGGCTCCTTAGGCTGCCCCACAGCCCTCTCCCTCTCCAGGCACATGGTAATCTCACAGGACCAGCACTAACGACCTCAGAGCAGTCTCCAGGCTGTGAAAGTAGTCCATTACAAGTCTAATAATGCAAATTAAAAATAATCACAATTAAAGACTCTGAACCAATTCTTATCTAATTTGCAGCCGTGGGATATCAGTTTTGACAAAGAGCAGAACCAGAGGCATTGAGCGGGATGAGGCAGAGGCTCATAGTGGGGCTGGGGGTGTACTCTGCCAGCATCCCTCCCCTCCTCTCTCTGCACCACAGGGCCCTCCACAGGCTCTGCATATGCTAAGCCTGCTGCTTCCCCCGATTTATTTCCTCCTTGGGAGGGTAAAAATACTTTTTAACCTTCTTGGGAGGGGCACAGTCAATGGAAGTGCCCTTTTCCCAACTCCTGGCAGATGAGCCCCACTATTCCACCCACGAAGTGCAGTGCCCTTCATTTATAGGAGAGCCTTTGAACTTTGAACAAGTATGTGTCAGAGACATAAACAGACTATGGGTTATCAACACCCTGATCAGGCCCACCAGACTTGTTCTGTGGTGTGACTCTGTCCTCTCCAGGCTGTTCAGAACATACTGATGCAGTTCAATGGGGAAATGAAGGGTCCTGTCTGATACCAGCACCAAATAAATAACTTTCAGAGGGGGACCTGATCACCATGCAAGACATACAGGAACTATATTTTAATTAATTTTATTTAATCCTCCTCCAAGGATAAGAAGAGAAACCTTAAGGGTAGCTTCTGTTGGCTCATCATGCAGTGTGTGAGCACTAAACCTTAGACAGCTCTTTTGTTCACTGTCATTGTGCCTTATGTCACTAACAGGCTCACTGAAAAATCTTTCAGATTTTTAGATGTGTGTCTTGAAATCAGTTGGAGGGCCTCTTAAAAGGACATTCAGCTGAATAGAGTGATAAGTATTTTCCTGAGATATTTTCTAAGCATCTTGAAGCAATTTTACCCCATTTAATTTCAGAAGAACGTTAATAAATTCAAAGATGTCTTCCAGACCTTTAGTATAGTTTTCCTCCCACTGCTCTTTTGTCCAAATTCTGCATCACTTTGCCTGAAATACAGCCTCTATTTCAGGCAAATGAAAGGAAGGGATGTAGTTCACTGCACGCTGACATTAAAGCTCCCTTTTCAGCTAAGCAAAATTTGCTTCCAAGATTTTAGGTCATAGCTGATGTGTCTGATAAGCTTTAGGACTCAGCTACTTAAAAGTCTACATGTTACAAAACTCTGGAGATAAGTATATTCATGAATTGTGGGAAAATACTGTTGGGTAATCAAACACCTCACATATTCCTGCACTAACTGTGGGGCTGGCTCTCCCAGGGCTCTCCATCTCTGCCTCCAGCCAAGCCGGGCTGCCAGGCTGGCAATTAACGACCTGCCCTCAATTACCCCCCGGCCCAGCCAGCACTGGCAGGTTGGGCAAGAGATGTACTTGAGTGACCCTGCCCCACTGGAGAGGCAAAGCTTTCAACAGGCAATTTAGCAAATAAATATACCTCACCCTGCTTGAATACATTACCTTTTTCCTAATTGCAGCCTTCAGTTCTAGCAGCCTTTTATCCAGTGACCTAGAGTCGTCCTCCCACTTTCCAGACCATGCTGCACCAAATTATGGGTCTCCGTGATTTTGTGTCCATCTCAACTCAGTCTAAGATCTCCTATCTCCTCTTTTCGTTGTCCCTCGCTCTGTAAGTCTCTACACTTACTTATACGGGCCGGACACATCTGCTGGAAGAGATATAGCGGGAGAATGGGGACAAACATTTTCCTGCCTTAAGTATTTGATTACATTAAGCATAATAAAAAAAAAGCTAACAAGAGGTTCTCACCAAAGGACAGGATCCAGAGGCACTTTGAACAAATAATTTTCCTTGTAGACAACATTTCTGTGAATAATATTTTCATTTTCACTGCACCTAGCAAATATTAATCCTTCCACTCCCAACAAGTGGTAAATATTATTCTCTCTGTGCTGCAGTGAGCAGGCTAAGGGGCTTACCTCACCCCAAGGGGATTTCATTTTACATTACAGTTCAAAACTTCCCTGGCCCTTGTCTTCTGGGCAGATCATGACTCTGTCTTGAAGTGATAATAAATTCAATAATATTTGATGGCCTGGAAAGCCATGTGAATTCCCTCTCCCAAAACTGCTTCCAAATCAATTTCATTTTATCTCATAAATGAATGCAAGGAAATAGGTTACAAACATAGATGACTGGAGTTTCTTTTCCATGCTTTGGATAGACAATCCAAATTTCTCAGCCCTTTTCAACGGTCAAGGTGGGACTCACACAACAGGATTGTAATGCAAGCCCAGGCTGCCCAGAGAAGGTGTGGCATCTCCATCCTTGGATATTTCCAAGGGGACAAAGTCCCAGGCAGCCTGGTCTGATCTCGGAGCTGACAGTGCCTTGAGCGGGACATTGGGCTGGAGATCTCGGACATCCTCTCCCACATGAATTGTCCTGTTGTCCCAATTTTTTGTGCTACAAGGGAACAACTGTTGTTTCTCTCACAGGTGCATGGACTTCTCCATGACTCTGACTGCAGGGGTGATAAATAACTGTATTTTCTAGACCCACAAAAATGAGGGACAGCAAGCAATGCCTGCATCTGGCAATAATGTTTTGGTTATTACTGGCTGCTCTTAGAGGAGGCAACATGCACCAGGGACCTAAAAAGACAGATCACAGGGATGACCATAGTTATTAGGTGTTTCTCTTTGAAGTTAAAGAGCTACACAAGGGTGGAGTGTCTGTGCTCTTTCATCCCTTTTCACATTATTATCAGCCACAGCAGCAACCAATAGATTCCTTGAAAGACATTCATGGTGTTATTTCTTCCTCTAAGCTGACAGATGTTCATTATATTCAGGTAGCACCTAAATGTCACAGGAGCCCTACTGGGACAGGTCCTATGTACAGGAATTACAGATCATCTCTGTCTCAGTAGATCTCACCTCATAAATGAGAGATGCCTTGGTCACGGGAGAGGATCTTCTCTTAGACTATGCAATCAGTAGGTGACTTCACAGAGCAGACAGTAGGACACCACAGGGAGGTCTGCCTCATGCATTACCCAGCATGAGAGAAGAATTTCTGGGCAGCACAGCTCAGCGTGCTTTAAAATATATTCTTGATTAANATATATAAAACTAACTAAATGCCTTTTACCAAACTAATTTAAGACCAACAATACGACAAGGTCAACAGCCACAATATCATCAGAGTCACAGTGGCAGCCAGCAGGGTCACAGATCACCTTGCACCCTCACATATTTACAGGAGTCGGATCCCACCAGATCTTGGGAGCTCTCAAGTCCTACTAAACTATTCCAAAGTAAATAGTAGCTGAGCACCTCCAAATCCTTGAGATCCCTGCCCATTCTTCGTCCGTATGATCACTTTGCTTATTCTCCATGTACTGTGTTGACCCACTGGAAGTGTAAATGGCAGCATCGGTTTTTCTTAATACTCTGCACAGCACTGTCATATCATTAAGTTCTTCAGAGAAATGCACAATTTCCATTAAAGGTTTAATTAAAAATGCATCTGGAGCATTTAATGCAGCTGATTTGTCTATATTGTTAACTTAGACATCAGAATCCCCAGCCTGAAGGCTGGTGGGAAGTTCCACCACCAGTACATAGCAGGATTCAGTGGGTGGAGGCAAAAGAGAGTTTACAAAGAGGAGAGGCAAGATTTGCACGGCACATGGGCTGCTACCTCCTCCTAGCAGAGCAACAACCAGCCCAGAGGACACCAAGAGACCAGACAACATTCTCAGTAATTAAAAATACAAAACCCTAAAATACACATTATTGTCTCAAAAATAATGGCAATCCTTGGCTCCTTGTTTGCACATTCATGAGCATGTTAATAGGATACCTATTATGGAAGATGTAAAACATACAGTCATGCAGATATGCACCAAATCATTTATTATAACAGCTGCTTCCTCTCTATTTGACATATTTCTCCCCATCCAGAAAATGGTTCAAACTGTGCTATCCAGGGCAAACTATAATTGATGAATAAATCTTAAGGAAACAATTTTGCCTTCTGTGCATTACAGAGCCAATTATCTTTTTCAATATTGAGAGCTCTTTTTATTTACTACTGATGAAGCCAGGAAATGGCTGGAGGAAGGACCCACATGAGGATTGGACCTACTAGCAACCTTCATCTAAAACACACTAGCCTTTAAATGAACACATATAGTCTCATAAATAGGGGAAGAAATGTCAAAAACAAATCTCCCCAAACAACAGGGAGAACACTGTGTCAGAGAGAAAGGAAACTACTACTGGTGAAGGGAGCACTGTCATGCAAAGGGATGGCCCAGGCCAAGACACACCTCCTGAGCCCAAGGAAGGATGGGGAATGACGTGGAGGCTGGCAGGATAGCAGTAACACAGGGAGGCAGAGAAATCAGGACAGACATTTAGGTACATCTTGAGGTGATCATGCAATAGTTTGTGACTCAGCAGCATGGCTAACTATGAAGATGTGAGTGCAGACACTCAGGACGAGCAATTATCTAGGACAGTCCCTGGAGAAAATTCACAGTGGTGACTAGTGTTTCCTGCAGCCACCATCTATTCTATTTAATCTTCATGGCAGAAAAAGCAACACCAGTTTTCTGTCTTTTGTTAGACTATTTCAGGCAGTGCCTGGTGGGAGACACTTGTGTAGAGAACTGTGTTGGTGGTTTTGGGACAGAGCACCAGTCTGTCAGCAGATTAAATCTATTGCAAATGCTATTCTCAACACATCATGCAGGATCTAAACTTCAGACCAACAGCTCAGCACAAACTTAATTTCATTCTGAAACTGGAACCTTTCACATTTTGGCTATAACACTCTTAGAACTTTTGTGTTTTTCACTGCACTCTGCTCCATTTCCTTGGTTTTAGTCTACCCCTAAATTTGCTGCATGCCTCAGATTTTTCCATGGAGAAGGAATAGCCGGACCCCAGATACTTCACTAATAGAACTTCACAGCCCCCACAGCAGTCAGGGAAGACACAAAACCAGGCATCTGCTGGTGACCTTCCTGACAGCAGAGGAGAAGCAAGCACATTGATGGGTGTGTGGAATACACTATCAAGCAAAAAGCATCAGAGGAGACTTTGGCACACAGGACTAGCACTTTAACCAAGCCCATACATTAAAATGCTGACTACCTCAGTTATGAACTCTGCTGGAAGTTCAAATATTGTGTCTCCAGAATGAATGATCAGATAAAACAAATCACTATATTGAGCTGTGGTCAAAATGATCATCCACAAAAAGATCACCACAATGCGTTGCTTAATTTGAGCTCATGCTTGCATGCCTGTAGATCTGCAATTTGCGCCAATCCAGGACAGGATCTATAGCTAATTCCAGTGTCAGAGAAATGCAAAAACTAGCACACAGCTGCCTTGCCAGCTAGCAAAGCATACATTACTCTTGGCTTTTATCACCTCTGCCACCAGATTTACAATTCTTTACTGCAGCATAAGCAGCCTGGATCAAATCACTTCTCGTCGCCAAAAAACCCACTTCCACTCATTAAACTATGAAGTTCTCAAGACCTGACCTCACCGAGCACATCTGGGACACTCACTGGCCTCAAGCCTTCTGTTTCAAGGGCAACACACAGAGCACTAAACCCTGGCACAGTGGCTGCCCCCTAGTTGCCCATGCACTGAGGAAGGAAGGTCAGGATTGCACCTTGTGGTGCCACAAGCAAACAACATGGGAAAGGAGTTAATGCTGGCATAGGCTAGGTGTGGTCAGGAGAGGACTGCTGATGGCCAGGATGGTCTGTGGTGGTTAAGAAAGATCTCGGTGTTTGGTGTCTTGTAAGCTAGCTTTCTCCATAGTTTAGGGAAAATGTTCTACAAAGACAAACTTGCAACAACCGGAGACATCAAGGAGTCAACTATTAGGTTCAGGGAGTACAGGAGAACATTTTTCACATCGGAGCCTGGGGAGGCTGGAAGCATGGTTGCTTGGAACTGGTAGGAGTAGGAAGGGTCATAACAAAAAAGCCCAGAGACCCATGGAAGGTTGAAGAATACACACACACACACAAAGAGCACACTGTATCCAAAGAAAGTTCAACAACTTTCCCAGCTTATTGCATTGTGGGAACTTTGCTTTTCCAGGGAATAACTATGCTATTTTCAGCATTTTTATTATTCAATTTGTCATGGGCTGTCTCAGGAGACTATCAACAATCAGTTTCAAGCAGCATCTGACCACAAACACTTCTCCACATGTGATTTAGAACATCTGGAGCGAAGGAGTCAGCTTTCAAAGCATGCCAGCACTGCGCTGCCTCCCCACGTTTCTTCTTTGTTCCATTTTCACGCCCATTGTCAGGCTGTGCATGGAAAGCAGGCTCAAGAAGCCAAGTTCGGAGGCCCTGACAGTGCATCGTCACTCTGTGTTTGCTGTAAGCACGTGAGGAGAGCGGGCACCGCCTGCTTTGAAGAGGAGCACAGTCGGGAATGGCTGGTGGCACATTCCCGGCATTGCCGAGCTGCAGTGATATAAACGTCATGTTCCCTAAGGATGGGAGATGTGATCCTTGGCCTGGAGGCAGGCCAGCCTGCGCACTCGTGCCAAAGCTTGCACGCTGGCTATTGCATCCACAGACCCTGAAAGGAGGCGCGTGCTTTGCTCCGTGCCTCCTGTACACACTAGTTCTCTGATTAAAACAATAATTTCTTCGGCAACCCAGAGAAAACTTCATACCAGAGCTATCCAGCGGGCAAACTGTAAATTCACAAAGCAGTTCTTCAGCAAGCCTGAGGACGGAATGGAAACATATGGAAAAGGAATCCAGGCAAATAGCAAAGGAAATGACATTATGATCCCAGCTGGAAGCTCTGTAATGAACTGCTTGGTGTCTGCAAAGTAACCTGCATGAGAATGGGGAGAGGTTCTGGCCCCTGCAGAGCTGATGAGAATTTTGTCATCAGCTGGGAGGTGGAAGGTTTCATACAATCATTAATTTTGTGTTCATCTTTAATTTCTCTGAGTGACCCACATGGATGTGGTGCAATGACACAGTAGGCTGCATTCACACCCCTGCTGCCTTGCATGTCTGGCTTCCCTGTGCAGCTGCCAGGAGCTGGGCTCATTAGCACGTGTGCTGTGGTGCTCCCAGCACTTCCCAGCCCAGTCCTGTACAAACCCTGTCTGGCTTGTAAGAACAAAGTAAGCACCAGGGCAGAGAGAAACTTTGAGCCACACTTTAAGAAGAGATGGTGAACGCTGCATCTGTATCTACTGCTTGTTCTCCTTTATACGTTTCCAAAGAACAGTTGGAATAATTTGGGGACATTTATGTGTCTGAAGTTAGAAAATCTGGGATTTTGACACACAGTGTCTTTTAAGAGAGCTTGTCAAGTCCCCAATATCTGCTATGGCCGAAAAGAAAGCCCAATTGCTATCCCAGCACATGGCTATGCATCACACCTGATCCAGAGTCATAGATCCCCATGTCCTGTCCCTCCAGGGAGCTCGTGTCAGAGTAACATCTTGGCCCTTCCAGCCCATGTCCCTGGCTCACCACAGGGTCTGGGTGGCATGGCTGGAGCTGCAGGCAGGACACACCAGGCCACAGTGCTGCAGTGTCAGGGAACATGCCTGTTCAGCTCATGCTGAAATGTGAAACCACAGCCTCAGTTTTATTTTTCAGCTGTTTTCAGGAAAGAAATGGCTATAAATACAGATCTCCTTTCTAGTCACTAGGATCTGGTTTAGGTTTGGTTTTTTTCAGTGCTGAGAATGGCTTTCCACTCCATATAGTCAATGTATTCTAAGAGAAACAGAAATGTGTAAAATTACCATTTTTTCCTGAGGAAAAATATGCATCCTTAAAGCTACAGTGACCTTTATGTCATATTGCAAGTGCAACAATCCAAAGAAAGAAAGACAAAAAAAACTCCATACGGTTTCCACAAAAGCCCAGGCACAATCTTCAAGAAATAAAGTGGCAAGCCACTTGCTGAACCCTCACAACCCTTTTCCACGTGCCTCTTACCCATACCCTGCTCTGGATTTGCTCTCCATTCAGAGAGGATTTCCTGCTCAGACATCCCACCAAGTTCTAGAAAACCCCCCACAGGTGTGACTGAGCCTTAGAAGAGATGAGCACAGAGATCTCAGGCAAAAGGGGACTGTAGGGCACACTGGGGCAGGGGGAGAGCAGGGAACACTACAAGTGTGAGGAGACAGCCATGCCAAGGGAAGCCTCTAAAAAACACCATGGATCAGGATCAGCACAGTAATCAAAAATAGATCAAATCTACAACAATTGCTCCACTCTGGCTGGATGTAGCTCCCACCTGTGGCATCCCAGGGTCTGGCAGATGAAGAGGATGCTCTCCTGTCCTTTAGAAAGGGTTTTTCTCCCCCGCTTTGAACAGAAAAGCCTGAAGATGGTCAGGTTCAATGGGGTTGCAGCAATCTCATGTAGTTTGAAGATGTCCCTGCTTATTGAAGCAAGCGTTGAAAAAGAGATTTCTAATAGTCCCTCAGAATTTAAACTGTTCTGTGATTCTGTAAATGTGAAGTATGGATCTGGCTCACAGTCTCCTCTCCTTTTCCAGTTTGCTCTCTTGTCAGTTTGTTTATTTTACCCTGAGAAATTCTACCTCCACCTCAACAGAAGGAAAAAAAAAAATCACCCCAGTATGGTCAAACCTCACATCTCAGAAGCCAAGCATGTGTTGGATAGCAAGTGATTTCAACATAGCACTACGTTCAAATAAAGAGTGGGGAGAACATTTCTGTGCCAGTAATGGGTTGACACTGAGCTGAAAACAATCCTACACTTACAATAGGTTTACTATTTGTTTAAAACAAATTCCTTTTTCCTCTGCCAGAAATAGCTGATTATTAAAAATGTTTTAATCATCCCCAGAGCAATTTGTGAAAAGTCAGGAACCTGCCATCACAAGGCCATAAAGCTCACATAATATTAAGAAGTTTGAGATTTAATCAACATTTAAGATCTTCCACTGCAGGCTCAGCCACAACTTTTGGACTCGAACACTTAATTTTAATAGTAATCAATAGCTTATGGTGAATTTGATCACACAGCGCTGTTTTGAAGACCTCCAATTTGAATCTTCATGGTTTGAATCATAGCTACAGCAACATAAGGGCAAGTAAAGAAATACCGAAGTGTATTCAATGCTCCTTTGAATCAGTTAAAAATTAGCTTGTTCCTTTTGACATCACAGTTTGAAACTATCTGTTTCATATTCTGGTGGATTCATTTTTACAGGCTACAAGAAGCACACACAGCAACCCTGAAGGCTTCATGCAGTGAATCAAGCCAGCAGAGACTTCATCACAACACCATTTTGAGTAGATCTCTCTTCTAACAGGAAGAGACAGAGCACATAGCAACAGCAGCTTTTCATGTTTCAGGCTTCAGGTTTGTTTTTTGTCAAAGTTTTGGGAAACATTGGTGATAGCATACAGCTAGCAAGTTAACTTGAAAGGGAACAAAGCATCTCTCGTTAAAAACAGTTCTTGGATAGAAGGGAAATAAACTATTTCCCATGTGTTCAGCTGAAACCGATGTGCCAAGATGTAGTGGTAGATAATGGGAGAAAATAACATAGAAGAATACGTTGTTGCTGTACCCTGGAAACATACGCCTCCCTTTATCACGGCAGGGAACGGCAGAGGCAGGAGGAGGGAATGAGGCCCTTAGGAAACCAGAACATGATGCGAGGCAGAGTGGGAAACGTCATCTGGCATCTCTAAGACCACCTGGTATCAAGACAGTCATAGAGAAAGGATTTGTAATTCTGTTCTGGGCCCCTCAGTTTAAGAAAGATGTTGAGTTACTGGAACGTGTTCAGAGAAGGGCAACGAAGATGGTGAAGGGGCTGGAGCACAAGCCCTGTGAGGAACGGCTGAGGGAGCTGGGATTGCTCAGCCTGGAGAAGAGGAGGCTCAGGGGTGACCTTATTGCTGTCTGTAACTACCTGAAAGGAGGCTGTAGGCAGGCAGGGGTCGGTCTCTTCTCTCAGGCTCCCAGTGACAGGACGAGAGGACACAGTCTTGGGCTGCGTCAGAGGAGGTTCAGGTTGGATATTAGGAGAAAGTTTTTCACAGAGAGAGTGATTTCCCATTGGAATGGGCTTCCCAGGGAGGTGGTGGGGTCACTGTCCCTGGATGTGTTTAAGGAAAGGGTGGATGATGAACTTAGTGACATGGTTTAGAGGTTAGATTGGTGTTGGATAGGTTGTTAAGTTAGGTAAAAGGTCGGACTTTATGATCTTTTCCAACCTTGTTAATTCTGTATGTGTAATTCTGTGTGTGTAATGTTCAGAAGGGACATTGCCAGGCCAGTAAAAATTATCATCATTATGACAAAAACCACCGTCTCCCACTTTCAGACAACAGTCTAACAGCATTTGATGTTTCAGAGGATGAAGGTGAATGCAGGCAGTAAAGTCTCAGGGTTTAAGCCAAAGCTTCTACAGAAGGACTCCCTACAGACCTCCCCAGCACTCTGCCATGTTTCCAGGGAAGAAGATTCCCTGGCCAGAAAAATATTTCGGTTTTATCTTTTTTTTTTTTTTAAATAATTGGAGACCATAAACAGTAGAAGGAATGTTACATAGCAAATAGATTCTTGCCTTTGGCTAAATGCAGGGTGCAGCCCTGGAAATTAGTTCAATTATTGAGGAAAAAAAGATTCAGATTCTTCAGGTTCTCTTTTCATTCACATATAAAGCCTTTTGTGCCGTGTACTTCAAAATCACCAAATACTGTGCTGGAATGGCTGCAAGATTGTGCTATATGCCA
Source organism: Serilophus lunatus (assembly GCA_013399895.1). Lineage (NCBI taxonomy): Eukaryota > Metazoa > Chordata > Aves > Passeriformes > Eurylaimidae > Serilophus > Serilophus lunatus. The sequence continues at coordinate 758,041 of VXBA01004775.1, read as the reverse complement.
ACAGCCTTTAGTTACATTTAAACTGGAAGGTTGTGGGACAGTGACATATCAAGCAATTAGTTTAAACCATTTGTTTAAAAGCATTATTCAGAGCATTTTGATAATTCTGAGGGTGTTTAGAAACATTGCTTAGCAATTGTCCCTTCCACTCACAGTCATATGTCTGTGCAAGCTACAAAATGCTACAATAAGGATGGAAGCTATATAGGAGGAGAGTCAGGACTCATTTGTTAGTTGTGCTAAATTCCTTCAAATTTACACTGCTCTGTTTTAAGTTGGGAGCATCCTCATAGTCTCCTCCCATCCGGTTTTTGTAACATGTTTTTTGGAAAGTTCTAGTGTCCAAAACAGCACAGACATGTGCATCTCCCTCCCACCCATCAACATCACACTACAGTGCAATCTCTTAAAAATAACCACAGCCATTTCTGGTGGAATATGTAAAATTCATTGTTCTTCAAGATTAAGGATCTAAAAGCTTAAGAGTTAACAGTGAACTTTGTGCAGACTGGGGAAAATCTTCTCATTTCATATTAAAATTTTCAATTAAGTCTTCAATTTTTTTCCTCAGTATATAGAAAAAGGCTCCAATTTTGGCAAAGAAAACAAACCCAGATTAAAACTGAAGATGCTTTTCTTGATTTTACGTTTTAGTTTCTTTCTTCCATAATTTGTATGATGAACAAAAATATAAATAAATCAGGATAGAATTGTTAAGGATAAAAGGAAACAGGTAACAAAACAAAATAGGTGGAATAAAACAGGTTTGTGGCACAAAGTGTGGTGGTTTAAGCACCACGATATTAACTAGGGGGGCACTCTTAGTAGTGACGAGAAGAATGACAGAATGTGACAACAGAAACACTTTATTTGTCTGGAGCTCAAAGAAAAACACAGTTTAAGGGAACTCCAGACTCAACACAAAAAAACAAGCACCCAACAAAAACCACAAAAAAAAGGAAAACAAAGGAAATAAAGGAATAAGGGAACTGCTATCAAAGGCCAGCCAAACTGGCCACAAAGGAGTGGAAAGGGAGAGCCACTGCTTTCTTTTTCTCCCTCTCTGGTGGTAGCCAACTCCCAACCCTTGGAATCTCAGCAAAACACAACACAGTGAAAGGTTCTCCTCCTAACCTGGGATGTTATTGGGGAAGCTTTCCACCTGCAGCTGTGCTGGTGTGGCTCCA
>VXBA01004775.1:645762-756192 GCA_013399895.1 Serilophus lunatus | reverse complement strand
CCCCCCCCGCACCCCCCTCCCCTTTCAACCCACTACACAAAGCCATTTTGAAAAATCAGATTAAACTGGGTATGATTAGGGAATCACTCCAAACTATAGGAAAATTGAGTTCACAGAATTTTCAGTGAAAACTATATTGAGGAAAGAATTGGACTGAAAAAGGTTACTGTGCATCACCAAGGATTACCTATGGCCTCTTAAGGAGTCACAAACAATCCAAAAATTTCTTCTCTTTCCAAAGCATACACCAGTGTTTTGTATATTTAACTTAAACTCAGTCTCCTATGCTTTTTGCAGTAAGAAAGATACAGGTATAGAGAAAGTATAGGTCTAGGAACAGAATTTTATTTGATTCTAGAAAGCATCATGCAACAAATCTCATTTTTTTTAAAAGATCATTGCCCAGCTTTGAGATGAAAGATTAGCATTTACAAAGTAAAAGGATTCAAAAGTAGTGTTAGCACCATAGGAGGAATAGTCTTCTTTTTACAACTACATTTGATAGTTATAAAAGAAAAGAGACAAAAAGGCAAAAAAAAAAAAATTATGTGACCTTGCATTTTTATTTTCAACATCCTAGATACTTAAATCTAAACATCAAGATACCACGACTCTCCCAGTATAGCTAATAATTCATGTTCATCAAAACTTGCTCTGTACATTGAGAAATATTTGAGTCAAAAGGTAACTGTCACAACATATCAGCTAATGTGCAAGGTAAAAATTGTAGAAGAACAGAAAATGAAAGGAAATCAGAGACACCAAAGTGAAGAATTTGTCCCTCTTCTAGTCTTTTGCAAGTATGGCCATTATGACTTGCTGCAAAGATCAGAAATAGGACTGTGTACTGAGTCTGACTGGAATGGGTCAAGTATCTTAACATTGTTCTGAAATAGCCTAATTTCATGGGCCAAATATACAGATGTTCTTAATCTAAATGCTCCCGTTTTCTACCTGTAAGCAACTACAGGATTACATCAGATTTCAAACGATTGTTTTCCTTACTTTTGTATTAATTTTAAAATTCTTACCATAAGGGTTTCAAGATTGTGAACAGTTGTATAAACCCTCCCATCTTTCCCAAGTAGAAATTCTAGTACAGGATTTAGGAGTTTTAAATGCCTCATTATTATATGTTGTCTTAAGGCAATGGAACGATTCCTTTCATGTATCAATTTTGTATCACAAGTCGATTCTAAAGTTTCCCATCTATAATTACAACACATGTAACATAATTTAAAATTTTGTTAAACTATTAATCTGGCTCAATTATTAGGAGAAGGGTTCCAACTACAATTAGAAGGAAAAAGGCAACTTTTTGTCAGAGTTTGGGAAATAGATATTTTGACTCCTCCCACCTTTCAAGGTCACTTGCAAGGACTTTTAACAGCAACATTAAAGCAACCAGTTAAACCAATTGTTTTGTATCCAAATAATTGCAAAATTGTTTAATCCCAAAGCAGAATGCAGTATTACCCAAACCAGCTGTATTTTTCAGACCAGATAACCATTAGCACTTGAACATCTATTGCAATAAACACTGTTTTAACACAGAGAGCAAACATTAGTGTTGAACTACCCAGAGGAGCCTTCACAGCCATGAGCGCTACATCACTTCACCAGGAGAGTAATGAGACTCTGAACTTTTCTTTATCATTCTTTTATTTATGCTTGGACTTCCAGCACTGCACATCAGATAGCCAGGGTCTTAACCTGTCCTATATCGACTGCAAAAATACAATGTGCTTCCTCCACTGTCCTTGCATCAACAAATCAGTCACATCCAGCACACCCTTCACTTGAGTAGTTACTTCTATCTAGAAAAGCATCTCTCCTCTTAAGGATTTCAACTAATGCTTCTGGCTTATAAAAGATTAAGTGCAATCAGTTACACTGAAGGTTGATAATGCGGCCCTTGATTGTATTTTCTGTGCACGCATTTACATCAGGCACACAAGTTATATAAAATAGTTTGGAGTACAAAAATATGGTTATAACACAGGAGTACCAAACAGCACAGAATTAGAATGGTTTTATTACCATAATACCAATTTATATACAGACCCCAAAATTAAGTTCTTTTTTTTAAGTATTCTTCCCAAATTGACAACTGTAGTGTACACTCTAAAAACTGCAAATTAACAACACAGATCTATTTTAACCCCTACATTGTCTATGCAGTCTGCACCAATCCTCTCTTCCACACAAAAGTGTATCATAAATAATTTTCACAAAATGTCACGAATGTTTTATTGCACATTGTACATGCCAATATTTAAAAGAAAGGCTCAAACCTTTCACTTGATAAGTAACTGTTTAAATAACTAGCATTTACTTGTGTTATGAATACTATTGCATTTTTCAGGCTCTAATCTTAACTGATAATTTAAAAGAAAAAAAGCAGAACAGAAAATATGCCTTGAACTGTATCGCTTTTGTAAAGAAAAAAAAAAAAGCTCCTTTAATTTTGCTGATTTCTACTTCATAAAGTCATTAAAAACATCTGACCTAATTAAAAATGCTGTTTCAAAATTTCTGCATTTTTACTATAAAATTATGCATATAGCTGCTTGTATAATCATATATTCTTTCTATTTTGCAGAATTAGGTGTTTCTGTGCTATATTGATGAAGAGGTTGAGTTACATGGGTCCTAATGTGTGTGAACTACAGGAGTTACTGTATCAGCCTCTGTTCTGCCAGACTCCACAGCAAGGAGCCTGTCAGAACACCTGAACAGGTCAGTATAAAAAGACTCTGGGCACAAGTGGCCATCAAGCATCAAGGCCATCTATAGCTCCTGTTAAGCGGATCTCTAGACTAAGGAATATGAGTAATTTATCGTTAATATGTGGGTTTATGATACACTGCACTAAAATATGACCACTAAACAAAGAGAATGATTCATGTGTGACAGATATGTGCCAGCTGGTAAAAATGCCTCACTGGATAAAAATCTGCATTTTTGAGGGTTAAAATTCTGGCATGAACAAAAAGAATTAAAAGTTGATTGATCAAATGTTTTGCCAAGGGTTTCTAAAGCTATTAGCCATCAACAGCTCCAGAAAGGGATAAAAATAGCAAAACCAAACAACTAAAATTGCACTATTACAAAGAAACAAGTCCATGAAAGGGAGAGTCACCAGCTGCAGTTAAGGAACAGCCACTTCAAGAAGTCGATTGTTTTTTCGCTTGCAAGTTGGGATGTTGCCGTTTTTCTGGCTGCCTTGTATGAACTTCACACACACTTTGTCTTGTTTAAACTGGACCAGAAACCTGGGAAAGGGAATACAAAGTTTAGTTCAAGGTGGAGTAAAAAAATCAAATACACAAAGAGCAGAAGTCTTCTCCTGTTGGTTCTAACCATCACTCCAGAAGATGTAATCTTCAGCTCTGTATTAACACTGCAGTTGGGAAATTAAAAAAAAAAAAAAAAAGTCATAGGTTATGGTATGGCTTCAATCTCTTTCACATAGTATCTCATAATTATTGCCTTTTATCTATAACTCTGGACTTTTTACAACAGTTAGTCTGCTATTCCTTTCAGAAAAAGACCAGTTTAAAACAGAATTTCTAATGTACCAGAAATGCAGCAAAGACTATTTCCAACTGTTTCACTGTTGGCCAAAAGAACTTCTCTGTTTTCATGGAAGGAAGGAAAATACTTCTATCGCAACATTGGGAGCACTCTTCTTCTGGTTTATGCTTAATTTAGTACATCTGGTATTTTAGCAGCTCTCATATGTCTAATCCTTAGTTAGCCTTTATAGCCCCCAGCTCAGCAACTGGGAGAATTCACTTCCTTCCCAGCAATCTCCAAATTTAGACATTTTCTGCAGTTCAGGATAAATTAATCTGGATTTGACTCTACACTTTTTACTGGAAGGGAAATTTCATTGAATGTAGAGAACTGCTTTGGAAAAAAACCCACCCCCAAAACCTTCTGTGGAGCCTCAAACCTCTCACTGATCTGGATAGGGAGATTAACAGCAGCGAACAGGGCAGTGCTGCCTTTTGGCTCACACGCAGTGGTCGCTGACCTAAAAAGTCCTTTGTAATACAACCGATTTTCCCTTTTAGCATCCTTAAAAAGTCCTCCAGCAGAGGCCAAAAACTTCAAAGAATTTGCTCTCCAGCCGGAAACCACAAATCAAGCTGACGGCAGAGCCCAGGGGAGGAAGTGGCCTCTGCTGCGCTGAGCTGCCCCTCAGTCCTGCGTTCCTGCTGCACAGCCCAGACACTCACAACTGGCTCAGCTCTCCCAGGCATCTGGAAAACGTGAGCAGGTCTTACAGCCATTGTCTCATCCCCAACGCTGCATTTTCCTAGACCCACTGTTCCAATATTATACAGGTCAACAGCGTGTCCTTTACTAAAGAACCCATTCATCAACAGTATTTTTGCTTGTATCAGGCCCCTTGCCGAAAAGCAATATAGAGTATCCAGAATAAGACCATATTTTCTTGTCAATCCCTAGTTGTGCTTGTATCTAAAGTGTAGCTTCACCATCAACAGAGATGGGACTACAAACAGCTTAAAATTATTTAGTCTGGGTAAACTCAATAGCAATACACACTTGAATGTTTTTCAATCTGCAAGACAAGAAACAAAACCACATCCCCTCAAAGGCAAGAAAGCAGGCTGTTTTCCAGACCTAAGGCAGGCAGGCAATCCAGACTAACATAATGCATGCTTAAACTTTGTCTAAGTAGTTTATTCCTTTTTAGGTGTCATTAAATTAGAAACTTCTGGGGGATAGCTACACTCTTTTAGAGACTAAAAAAACACATAGCCTTGAGCAAATTAAATGTCATCTGGTAACAAAGAACAAATGAAAACACCACATATTTTCAAGGAAAAATGAAATTAGCCTTTAAATAAATTCTCAAATCTGAACAGATACTAACTGTACTCACTACCATGACTCTAGAATTCAGGTGCAGCCAGATAAAAGGTTCCATTTTTGCCTAAAGGAATTTTACTTCACTATTGTTAAAGGGTTCCAAATTTTCTTCTTTATTCAAAATGAATAAACCCACCAAATCAACACTACTGATAAAAGAGGCCACTTGACAGAACAAATGGAACACGTGACAGTAGTGAACTGAGGGACTCTTACTCAGCAAGCTTTAATAGTTCACACACACTCACACTTTTATTCCATGGCTATAAACACCACAAGTGCAGTCCTTACTTAAGGCCAAAGTATGAAACTGTATAAATATAAATATATTTATAAATTATATATATATTTAGAAATATCTCATAGGAATCTGTGAACTTTTCACTCACCTATAAAATGGTTCTTTCAAATGTAGTATCTCTTAATTATTTCTACAGCAGTAATTCTACTTCCTAACCCTATTTGAAACTAAGAAAAGCATATTTTCTCTAGTGACTTCCAAAGAAATCAGAGCCAAAATGAATACTAGACATGAGTACACATTGAAAATTTGATCCTTCTTTACAAGTATTCTGTCAAGAGAAAAAAAATATTAGCTACAGAACAGTGTTTTGTTATTCTAACATTAGACACTTGACTTTTTTTTTAGCATGTTGTAGTGAAGTAAATCCGCTTTTAAGCAAACAAGACACATACTCATCAGATATCTCTATGTTGAGCTTCTGTTTGGTTTGGCTGAGAGTAGTGCGGTAAAGTTTAGTGGCCATTTCAATAAGGTGATCACTGCTGAGCAGGAAATCTCCCTTACTAGCTGCTTCTGAACCCTGAAACAGGAAGGAAAGTAGTTAGGACAACTGAAATCTTGAATATAATTAACTACCAGCCAAGCAAGAGGTTTTACAAGCAGTCTTCTCTTCCCAGCTCAATGAAACAACGTTTTGTCTTTTTAAATAGTGTATAGAATCAAAATGAAATATGGTGTTAATCTACAAACCAGTAGAGAAAGGTAAAAAAAATCCCTTCTAACCCTAAAGGAGGGTGACCTTCTTTTGTCCTACCAAACTGTAGTGTTTCTATATCCCTCTCCTGGACACACCACAGCAAGTTTTCAGTATTTGCAGAAATGAACAAAAACTAATTACCAACACCAGTATTAGGATGAAGGGAGTGAGTATGAGAAGACACTGTATAGAACAGTCTTCAAATCCATTTAAGCTAAAATATAAATGCCAACTTAATGATTTTAACAGTGCAATGCTCACAGTGCAGTGAAGCAAATATAGCTCTGAACTAAGTTCCTTAGAACTGAGTAACCAAATTAACTGTGCCTTAACATGGATTTCTTGGCATCCCACAAGGAAGAAATAATCTTCCAGAACATGTAAGGAAAACACTGTCACAAGGTACCTGAACCATATTACAAATGGAAACCTCTGATCCTGAAGAGGCTACAGTGAAATGTGAAGTCCGATTTTCACAAGTAAAAGATCGTTCATAACATAATAACTGTTTTCATTTGGTTTCAGCAGTTTTAAATCAAAGTTTTTGCAGATATAACAAAGTTCAATAAACTTCTAAACCTGCAGTCTAACCATTATGACTTAATGCTACAAGATAATTAACAAACAGGCTTTAAATCACTGCTTCTAAAATGGTCATATTATTGTGGTACTAAGTTGTAACCAACCTCCTTGAGGTGCACTGCAAAGAAGCCATCATTTTGGGAGCTCATGGACACTTTGGTAACATCTCCCAGTGGAACCTCTGACTTGATGTTTCCAGATTTTTGATCCGCAAGAAGAACATTATTTTTGGTTAATAAGAAAATCCTGGACGTAGCCTGTGAAAATCCAAAAAGGCAAATCATCTACACAAAGCCAGAACTGGTCTTCATTGAGCACCTACTAAGACTCCCAGGAGTTGACAGAGTTAAAAATCTTGGCCCACATTAGCAAACATGAACATTTGATGTTCAGTTAAAGCTGCAGATCAGTTAAAATCAGGTCAAATTTATTTATGTGTCTAATTATAGATTGAGAGGCTTGGCTCATTTGGGCACATATGCTTAGGTACAAGCACTTCCTTTAATTACTGGCTTACAGTTCTAAAATTCAGAAAGTGAAATTCTGAAACTATGCAAACCAGGATAACCTCAATTCCCATGCTCTGTCAATCTTCAGGAAAACCAATGCACCTTTTCACTGATATCTAATGCAGGACTGAGTCTCAATATCGACTGTTTCTCACAAAAACTATGTTGCAGAGCAACACAAATCACACAGGTATTTTTATTGTTATGTTCTCCTCCCTTTAGCTATTGGAATTAGTCTTGGGAGGATAAGCATTTGTATTTTCAAATGAAGAGTATCTTAAAGCATGAAATGTGTGTTCTTAAATTTGTCATAGAAAATAGTAAGAAAAAGAAATAAGAACTTAATCTACATACAGCTTTTTCTCTTGTAAATTTTTAAACAACAAAATCTTGATTATAATTAAGAAATAGCTGTCTTAAGCACATAGAAACATAGTTCATTCATTTTTTTTTTCCAATCTTGAGAGCTGTAGCCTATGCAAGTACAGAAAAGATATTGTCTTTGTTTAATTAGTTTCTTCTAAACCGGAAAATTAACTTGGCATCAACAACAGGCAACCTAATTTCACTCCTACAAATGCATAAATGCCATCTACATCTGAGAGGCTGAGATCTACTACTTCTAATATTTAGGCAGATACGGTGAAAGCAATTAAATTTACCAAGGTAGAAAGAATAATACTTCCTGTTTTAATAAGTACAATTTAAATGCAAAATGAGTTCTGTGTTGGCAGAATAAAAAAGTACCCACCATGTTTAACAACTTTATTCAAACGATAGAAGAAACTTGCCTCTTCATTTCAAAGAGCTTTTCATTTCAATCAGAAGATAGGCAGAGCTAGCAGAGTATGCCACTCATAATTTTAAAAGATAATAAAATGTGATAATCAGGAGTTTGAGTGACAGTGTAGACATTGAAAAGTTAAGTGTTCTAAACACTTGAACAAGAACGATATTCATTTATTTACTTCAATTGGCAAATAGAGGATCTTAACTGGGTACAGAGACTGCATTTAGTTGTGGTATGATAAAGACTGTCATCAGTTGATATAATTTTTGTTTGAAAAATCACTGAAAACTACCAGCCCGAACAAGATCTTTACAAGTAATCTTTATTTTTAAAACAGGTGTTTAAAAACATCAATTTGCATAAATCCAACATGTTTATACTTGCCCTTAAAAATAGGCATTAAAAAAAAATCCTCACACTATTGCATGAGAGAAACGAAGTCTCCCTCTTAATGCACTTATAAGAAAAATTATCTTCTGGATAAAGCAATTCCATTTTATTACCTTCCCATTGGCTCTATTGATCTTATTCACAACTTCTGCAATAATAATCTTTTCATCCACAGCATCTTTAAGTTTTTTGTACTTGGGGTTCTCGCTGATCTCCAGGTAAGCCCCTTGGAACGGCTGCCCAACACTGCCCGACAGAAGGACAAAGGAAACATGAGCTAACACGAACCTCAGGGAAGATGCAAACCTCCCAACATTGTCAGAGCCTTCATAGAGCCAGCAGATGCATCAAATATCATTTTCAATTACTTTATATTGCAAGGAGCTTCCTTAGACTTTGACACACCCTCTTCCAGAGTGTGTTACTTGCTGCTTCATTTTTAGTGACAGAATACTCCTAACAAACCAGACACCTCTACTCACAATGCCCACCTTTTCTACCCATTCACTCTGGTGCTGGCATTAATCTGTGCCACACAGGCATAGTGTGTCAGCAGTAAATATCATGGGAATTGCTACAAAGCAGTGTGGATATATCTGCCAGTACATTACCCGAGGGAAAAAGAGAAAGGAGGAGAGGTAGGAAATGGTACATGGATTAGACAAAGAGTCATATATATGTTAACAGCTCAGTGATAGTGAACAAAGAGAAAGTTATTGCCAAAGACAGAATATAATGGTTTATTCCTCACTCTGAAAACATTTTCCAATTAAATGGGCCACATTGCTATGGATATCAGACACAAGTACATGCACGCAATCAATTGTGATTTAAAATCTCCCAATAACAGTCTCTGTGAAAATGGAAAATAAAACCTCAGTAGGACTGATTCAGTATTAATACTGACAAGCAGGGCTTCAGTGACAGACATGAACTTGCCTTCAAGATCTGCTGTTGTTTGTAAAACATGGAGCAGCTCCCTATCAAGACCTGCTGTGCCTGTAAATCCCCCTCACTTTTATCCTTATCAGGATGTTAAAGTAAGGGCTTCACTGTAGGCTAAGAATTGGTGAATACAGTCACTTCTTGCTTTGTTTGGAAGTCAAGTTAACTAATCACTTTGATTAAATTACAGTCAGAGTACTAATGCAAAGCTTTGCCAAGACTAGAGCCCAGGAGAAATTAATGCATTATGTGGAACAGCATTGCCTTTGCAATTGCATCTCTGACACACAAGGAGATTGGTGATAGAAAAGGAAGGATATTGGAATTTTAGCATTCACAAGAAATCTCTCTCTGTTCTTAAATAATTACATTATACAGAGAAAGTTAGCCACATCATATGAATCATGATTATAATAACTAATAAGAAATTTTATACAGTTATTTCCTTTACCCTTAGGCCAATTAAGAAAAAAAAAACCAAAACAAACAACAAAACAACAGTAGGAACTAATCAGCTCCAAATACCAGACCAAAAGAGATGGAAATATTGGTAAATGAGTGCAGGGTAGGGAAGGCATTCCAAATTTCTACCATGTTTGAGCTTTGGGGTTTTTGATTTTATTAATTAGCATGATGAAACTGTCGTCACCAAAACAGTAGATTCCCTGTGGGCTGTGTCCCTAACCAAAGTATCACAAACTTAGCATCTAAAACTGAAATGAACCAACAGTTATTCTGTCACATGTGCCACTTAAGAATGTCTTGGATGAAAATAACACATATTTATTTTTTTCTTTATAGTATCTCATTGTTCATTCTTGGTGTAAGAAGTGCCAAACCAGGGATATAAACAGAATTCCTTTCTTCCCAAGGAACACTACACTGATCAGATGGATACTGAATAAAAGCAAAAAAATCTACTTGCTCCTAGAAAAGTCCAAAGGCACAATCTTTCTCTTTTCCCAGCACCGTAAAAAGACATCCCAAAACAAATAAGCAATGAACAACAAGCTAGCATATACAGTCATTAAATAAGTGACCTACTGAAGGAATAAAAGAGAAATATATACTAAACCCATCACAGAAAAACATGAAACAGATCAATTTAAAAAAATTACACAAAACAGAACTAATAAAACACACAAATAACCAAGCAGAGCTTGTCCATGCATGGAACTGCTCTCATCAGAATTCCTGTTCCTCTGTTGAACCTTTCTTACCAGTTTACAGTGCCTTGTTCTATTTAGTTCAAAATATGGCTTCTAAGAAAGAACTCTCCTGTGATGGACAAGACCTTTGTTTTTAAGCAAAACACAATTTCTAAGCTCATATTCATTTAAAAAGTGTAAGTCAACTTATTTCAAGGACATCAGATCTCTCTTTTGTCAATTTTTTTGTATACCAATAGGTATAGGTGCTTTTTGTACATTAAAAGCAGCAAGAATCAGTTATTACCTGGCTGGATACAAAGCCTTCTTGTCCTTGAAAAGTTCACTTGCTTCCAGTTTTTCTTCATATATAAGCTTCTGCTGATCTGTGAACTGATCTCTGTACTTTTTACACTACAAAACAAGATATATTAAACAAACCATAAAATTATCTTTCCCAATCACATAGCACCACAGACTAATGTTTGCTCATTGCTCAAGATGCACATTCTTTGTATACTTCTGAAGTGACTCAGCTCCATCCTACATGCCACTGTAACAAACAGTAGAGGTAGTTTTTTCCTCACCCATTCTAGATACTTTTGAATTACACCAAAAACAATATATAAAGCATGTCACGTAAGCACATTGCACTCGAACATGAGCTTAATCTGTTAGATAAAAGTCACTAGAAGGCTGCTCTAAAAAGGTTCACAAACATGTATACAGTTGCACAATTGTGGAAGCTTATATAGACAAAGAAAAAAAACAAACCACAGCTCAGAGGATGAATTTTGCAGGCTCAGAAAGAAAAACTGTTCCTTGACAATTCACAGGAAACATATCCCACAAGGTCATTAAAACCTGCCATCAGCACTTACATAGATTCTTGCCGTTCTCTCCATCCAAAGATCCAAAACAAATTTCAGCTAACCACAGCTCATAAGTAAAAAATTCCACCCAGTATTTCCAATGTTGGCCTAAGAGCTAGTCCCAGTCCTGGTTATGGACACAAGTATTACAAGCTATTAATTGACAGGCCACAGCCATGCTACTTTACTGTTAATGTAAGAGCTGTCAGCAGGAAGCAAACCTCTCTCCCCAACCCCAGAAAGGAGTAGGCAGTATAGTTATAAGCCTTGAAGGCCAAAGACAATGATCAAAAACCATGCTTCTTCCAAAGAAATAAAATTATCCTGGCTGGAATGGAAGGAAATACATCCTAAAAATAGGCCCTTCGTGAACTGTTGAAAATCATGTGAAGAAGTTCTGCACAGACTGGACCAGAATATGTCCTACCCTCCACAAATGGAAAATCCTCTTTAGTTCCTTGTGAGTCGAATCCAAGAAAAGGTAAGGCCTTGCTGGCCAGTTTTTATCTATTGGCGATAAAGAAGGCATCTTACTCTTCATTTCCAGGAAGTATTTTTGCATCTGTGATAAAATTGAAGCAAGATGTTTTATTAATGTTCAAATATCAAAGTTACCAAAATATGCAAGGAGAAGCAGATGCTCTGTGATTAAAAAGCACAGTTAAACTGCAACTCTCAGCTCATAAACCTCAATATGGATTTAAAAAGCCAGGTATATTGAGAAATGCAGATTTAGATATCATAGAGTGTGTGGCAAATACTTAGTACCATTCCTACACCTCAAATACTATCACTATCCTTTCTTTACAATATCAGAATATTAACTTGTGAGTTTTCCATATGCTTAGCTTGGACATTTCCTTACAAATACTATCAAGGCCAGAACACAGCTGTTACATTTGCTAGAAAATAAAAACTTAAAACACGGAAAATGTATATGTGCTTTGTATAGATATATACATACAAGTTTCTGAAGGGTAAATTCATAAATTTTTCTTCCAGCATTGGCTCTGAAGAATTTCCTGTACTCTCTACGGACCTGGAAAGTTAAACAAATCCTCAAAGTGAATACAGAGAATGAATCTGTTTGCACAGGTACTCTTTTATAAGGGTCTATGGCAAAAAATACTAAAAGAAGCACACACACATGCAAAGGGTTCCCTGAAATGGGAACACTAGCTGGGTACACTTAAATGTATGAAACAGAACATGGAGCAAAAAGTCTGAAAGATACCTCGGCTGACATGAGCTCAGTCATTTGCAAATTTAACAAAGAATTTGAAAGATTTCCTTCCAAAAAGGCAAGAAATTTAAATATTGTTAAATATTGTTTAAATATTGAATTCACAGTATTAATCTATTTCCAAAAAGCTTTTGCATAAAGTTGAACTAGGAAATTGAGGTACCAGCAGTGATACACTAGTGAACTTTTCTGCCGTTTTTCCTTTAAGATTCTTAATACACAGATTTTTCTATAATAAAAAAGGGATTTTTTTTTCTTTTAGAGTAGACTTCTGCATGAAAAAGCTCTTTTCACACAAGCAGTCTTCATTTCAAAGGAAAAATAAGATTTTGGTGCTTGGTAAGAGCAGTAAATCAACACAAAGGCTGCTTAATGTTAGCAAGCTTGATATTTCTTCCTGAAATTTATTTTTTAAAAAAATACATCAAGAAAGCGATCACCGAGAATCATTTCTGCAGGTGATATTCATTTTTAATACATGCTTGGAAATGCAAACTTGAGAGTACTTGTTGTACCCTTCATATTTCTATCAGAAGTAATTAGCATAGATGGCAATTCAGAAAAGGCAATCTGAGAGCGCCCAACTAGTTTGCAGTTTTATGTGATGTTCAGGCTCACATAAAGTCAACTGAAACATTCCCCATCTTCTTATTTTTTTCAAATTTTGGCACAGCCTGCAACACACCTGTTACGAGTTTTGGGCAAAACCCAGGGAAAACATTGTGGCTTTGTATAATTCACCCCAGTGCAAACTTTAGTGGTTTTAGCTAGCTCACTACCTGTTGCAGGATTCTCTGTGACTAGAAAATAAATGGAAACCCATAGCATAAAACCCCCCATCAATTTGTAGAAAGAAAATTGTTTGGCTTTCCCTGGCACCCCTGCTGCCTGTCATGCATTTTAAGACAAACCAGCATTTAGAAAACAAGAATCCGGCACCGTTTTGGGATTAAAAACACCCCACAGATAAACAGGCTTTGCTTAATTACACATTAAGATGCATCAACAAAACTGGCAGCATTTGGCTGTCATCATCCTATGCAAATTCAGCACAAACTATTTTCCTCCTTTCTTTATAAGAAAAACTATTAGAGTTCTTATTCATTCATTTTCTGCAAGGTTTAGTGCTCTGTAATTAGTGTACATACTTTATTACTTACTTAGGAATGGAAATTAACACATACAAAGCCACTCCAACCACAATCATCCCAGATCTCACCATGTTCTCACAGACTCTCATTGATGATCTTGCTTTATATTATTCTTTGTGAACTACAAGGTGTGCAAATTAATTTGGAAAAAAAGGACTAATATGCATCTACACATCCTATTGGTGCTGCAGAGAAGCGGCAAAGCAAGCACTGAGAATTGCAAGCTGCTCCAGAAAAGCCTAAATCTGGAAAGTACCACAAGTGCTATTAAAATCTACTTATCATACAATTAGAAAAACCATCAACAAACCCCTCAATAATTAATGGTTTAACCTTGATAATTTGTATCAACTTTAAATCCTCAGCTTCATATGTCACGGGTGAAAATACTTTGCCATCAAAGGACATGTGGTAACAGTGGTGTATTGGAATGACAGACTAAGGCTGTATTCAGAAAAATTTGCCTATTTCAAGTGAGATGGAAATTGGAAATGCCACTTGGACTTCTTAACAAATACATTCGAAGCCACACCACAGAGAGGCAAAAATATATTCCTGCTGTAATGTTCCTTAAATGTTTTGTTTTCATCAATTTTCATTTAAACGTTACCGTTTGATATAAAATGGCCTTTGAGTTCTCAGGAAGGGCATATTCTTGTTTGAAAATCACACAAACAGACCCACTTTGGCAGTAGTACCTAATGCGTGATTCTGATCTGCAGAACGACTCCTTAAAATGGCTCCTTTGTATTTTCCAGTTCTGGTTTCCATATATGTATTGTAATGTTGTTTGTTTGTGTTAACATGCATTATATATAATTATGTTTTCTAACTATTTTTCCCATTTCATCATTTTTAGGATAAGTATGAGAATATGAGAGCTGAATTTTGCTCTGCATTATCAAATAAATTGTTCCTTTTATACTTCTGTAGTCTACAATACCCCTATTAGCAGAAGTCACTCCCAGCAAATAAAACTGATTCAGATTTCCACAGTTCTCCAGGACTGTGTCTGTAAAACTGTGTTGTACAAATCATTTGGGCAGAGACCTGAAACATGCCAAGATGCCATTTTCATAGTCTATTTACAGAGCAGAAGTACATTTTACCAGATTACAGATGTGTTTTCTTTTGCCAACCAGTCCTTGAAAGCAAGGGACGGAAAACAAAAGACTTTTGTACATCTCAGTTTTTCTGGGAATTCATGGCTGTCATAGCCACAGGTAACTGCATGCAATGCCATGCCCTAAAAAGGCATCAGTAGCTTTACACCGTGCTCATGACACTAGGGTCAGGGGTCTAACGAGAGCAACAGAGTCAGACAGCTCCACCCTATTTCCCATTCTAACAAACAGAGGTCACAATAAGAAAATACATCCTTATAATCTTTCCAGATAGGATCTTTGCCAAGGTAGGTCAGGTTTTTAAGCCAACAACTGTAATAAGAGTCTTTTAATCAGACATTTGTCTTTCACTCAAAAACTGCGATATGACAAAACACAACCCATGGCCAAATATTGCCGTAAAGTGAGGCATTTTCAGCTTATAAACTTTTCAGCAAAGTCCACGGCAAAATGTAATTCTGTGTAAAGAACATCCTTACTAGTGAGCCCACACAAGTGCTTGTGTAAGTGTTAGTAAGATGCCACGCTTTGTTGAGTTCATGTTGACAGACAGGAGTGGTTGAGAAAGTACCTTCAGTCCAAGCCAGTAAGCCCAAATGACTGCAACAGCATGTTTACGCCTAGCCTCCTCCTTCAAGCGTTTCAATTCCCTTCGAGCCTAAAAGGTTTAGATAGTGAACAAAAGAGACAGCCCGATGCAGATAGCACATCAACCAGGAAATGGCCTCTCCCAAAAAAAACCAGCCAACTTATAACCAAAAGATAAAAAGATGGAAGAACGCTATTTAACCTTTAACACCCAGTGTGTTGGTGTGAATTGGTGTGAAGCCAAAGAAGGTCAAAAAAGCCTCCACTGCTGTTTAAGTAAAAGATAGAGGTTACTCACTATCAACGTGACCCTTCTTTTTCGTGCACACTTCCCAATCTGTTGCAAGCATCCCCTAACTTGATTCTAATTGGAGATCTTTGATGCAGTTTCATGGTTAAAATGATGCATATGAAAATCAAAACTTACTAAAATCTCACCAGCTAATCACTTCTTCCATTAGCAAGTGCAGAACAGAATGAGCTCTGAAACTACATGTATTATGATGATTTTTCCAGCATTGTAATGAGGACTTTTATTCTGGGGGTTATTTTTTATTTTGATCTTTATGTATTTAAAAAAAATATATTCTCCAGCCTAGTAAGTGATGCCTGTCTATGGAATTAAGGGGTAAAGCCCCTAAACCTAGTGCATTCCTCATGTAGAAAGAGATGGGCACCTACGTACCTTTCATCAATCATTCCATTTTAGGAAAGCGATTTGCAAAGTATTCTAACCACAGAGGCATGTGTGGGCAACTTAACAGAATGTTGCCTTTTAGGAGATAGCAGTACATTTGTTATTCAGTAATCTGATGACAACATTCAAGGAAAAGGAAGAGTGCCAGTATTGGAGGCTCAGTCACAGCCACACTGGCCATCTATCTGCACTTGTCAAATTATAAGTTATCAGACTCGTGCAGCAGCCATTCCAGACTGTGCCAGTTATGCTCTTCTGTTGCAGCTGGAAAAGTTAATGTGCTTTAGGTGTAGACTCAAAGATTATGTTTTGACTCATCTGAGTGTAAGAAAGCTCCTACTACGCAGCAAGAACTGTGTCAAGCTCAGTATTTGTCTATCTTGTGAAAAGGAAGGAAATCAATTACTTGAGATTTAGTCTTTTTTTTTTTCTGGTAAAGCAAGTGATTTCTGATGATAACTTTTAGAAACTTTTGTTCTAAATATTCCTCTGGAAAAAGATAAAACATCACACCAATAAAAAGTTGTCTCTCTTATCAGACTATAATTCTTTTTCAAATCTTAATTCAATTTAGATTATCATCTTTAGAGAGAGAGATACGTTATTATATTTCAATTATTTATATTTAAGGAATAAGAAGACAATTTTTCATTAAATTCCTGTGAGCCAATTGGTAAAAATAACTACTAAACTATGTTAATATTTATCCAAATCTACCATACATTTAAATGAAGAGTTTTAAGACAGTTAACACTATTGCATCCACTTTCTGGATATATCTTTTAATTCTAAATTCTTAAACTTAGGAAAATAAATGCCATTTCTTCAGTACTGGCTGATTTTTTGATGATGGAAACTAGTTGAGAATAAAATAAATTCTAAATGCGTTGTGCTTTAGCAAATGTAGAAGAAACAGTATGTCTGTCAAATTATATCGTTACCTAAATATTAAGCTGGAACTGAAAATTTCCAAGGACTCTGTACTATGAAGGAAATTCTGTACTTGTTTGTTTGGATTCTCAGGGCTGCCATTTCACTAGAAATCTAATAGATTGATATCAAAATACAAAGGCCAAACTCAGCATTATACTCCAGATGTAATTTGAGCCCATTTCTCCTTCTAGTTGGCAAAGTGTTCTGACAACATCCTCCTCAACCTAAATAATAACTGAAAAATGCTTTAAATTTCATGTATTTACTGAATATGGTTTTCAACTAAATCAGGAATTTATTACTTGAAACCAATACATTTTTGACCTCTAGTGAACAGCATTTCAAATGTTCACATAACCCACAACTACAGGCTGGGGATTAGCAAGAATCTTTCAGTGGGACTTTGCTTCTGAAAACAAATAGCTGATGCTGGAATTCCTGGGATTTTTCTAGGGCTGTAAGTTTAGAACTGCAAACTAACATGATTTTCTGCTAAAAGATCAGCTTGTAAAATTGTGCTTTATTTGTACTTACTAAAATTTTCTTACTGGTTCAAATCACAGCCAGAGAGTCAATTAAACCAATTTAAACTAAAATTTAATAAAACTTAATAGCGTTGGTTTGACCTTGTAAAAGAAGACTGTCCAGGGTGCAGATTATACAACCTGTTGACAATCTCAATTGCATCACTAACACAGTGTCACTGAAAGCACTTGTTTGGGGTGGAGGGGAGCACACCAAACAACCCGACCTTCTATTCCCCCCAGCAACTCATGCTTTGCATATTTACATGTAGTTAAATGCATTTCCTACTTTGAGACAACTGTAGTGTAGTAATTTTTAATCCAGTCTAATGGCTTGTTAGTGCAAATTTCTACTTGGTTGCCATGCAAAGAATTTCCTACTCTACAAAAAATCATCAAACAGAATGCTGTCAGATTTATTAAGAGTGGCATGAATGGAAATGGAAGGAATCAATGATCATGCTTATTATTTAAGAGTGAATTGTATTAGTCATTAATTCTCACTATTTACTACTGATTAAATGTTGACATTGGTGGGTAATGAAGGGTGGCATGTGATAATGTGCAAGAAGTACCTTATATCCAAGCCAGAAAGCCCAAATAACAGCAATAGCATGTTTATTTCTAGCCTCCTCTTTCAGTCGTCTCAGTTCCCTTCGTGCCTGTGGTGCATTTGAAAATGGGATATAGAAAAGCTTAGGAGAGAAAAGGTTACTGCAAGTTCCCATTGGTGCAAGAAAGAAAGAAAATAGTCACTACAAACTGCAAATATTAGAGCGCGTCCCGGCTTCCAAGATTGCACCAGCTAAAACATGTTAGCAGCAAAGAGAAACTAAATAAAACAGTTTAAGCAGTAAAAGCAGATTAAGCCACTGAAAATATTCACAGACAACTATCCTGAAGGGCCTTCTTCATTCTCTGTCCAATGACAATGAAACGCACCCTTTGCCGTCCTTTTCTTACCTGGGTACCATGCCAATAAGCAGCAATTACCGTGGCAGCCTCATTACAACGCTTCTGATGCTTAAGTTCCCGAAGAAGTTTCCGAGCCTATAAACAATGGAAAACATTATTTACTAACTAATTTTTTATGATTTTAAACTAAGGCACTGCAACCTGCAAATGGCCTAACCAAAAGGCCAAACCAAAAAGCCATGCCTCCAAATCCTCAACCAGATACGTTAACAAATGCCACACAGCCTAACGTTTGATGTTCTGGGGAAGATTCTGTGCACATGCAAGACCTTGGGACTGGCCTTTCAGGGAATCTTAGTTCAATCTCCAGTTTTCTCCCAGATTTGCTGCATTATCTGAGATATCTATATGTCTGTTTGTACAACGGCAATAATACTTTTTCTCCACATAGTAAATGTCCTGCAATGAAGAATAAATCACAAGTAAATTGCCTGGCTTTAGGTCACACTTAGGGCTGCTGTTATACCAGACTTTCATGCACAGTAATACTACTGCAAAAGAGCTTATTCTCCAATAGCAAACAGAAACCTATAACTCAAACTGATGCTTTTAACCCAGTTTTCTTCAAAGAACTCTCATGGGAAAAGGCAGCATGTCAATAGATGGACCGAAAGAATACTTTTAACTCATTTAGACAAAATAATAAAGACAAAGTAAAAATCAAGAAAAATAGTAAAATCAAATTATGTTAGCTTATTGCTGCCAAACTTTAAAGCCTTCCAGGCAGGAGAGGGCTGTTTATACCAATAGCAGCCCCTTCCCTGTCTGACAGGAAGGGAACTGACTCCAGAACTAAAGGCAGTTTTCTCTTCCCTAAATGGAAGGGACAGCCACCTTTAGCAGAGTAAAGAAAAGTTAATAAAAAAATAGAGGAGCCCAGGTAATTTTTTTCTGAAGCAGGACTGCAGTAGTTACTTTAAGCACTATGGCTGCTTTCATGAGAGTTGTTAACCACATTTTTACCTCTTATTAAAGCATCTCTCCTTAAATCTCTACTACAGCTGCAGGATTATCCGTTCACAGAATACATACCTCTCAGAGAAGAAGCGAAGTTATAGCAAATTGAAGCAGAGGACAAGCCAACAGTGAATAACTTGCTCAACACAAATACATTTTCACTCCTCCGCTTAGCAGATAGAGGAGAATTGAAGACTTAACCCAAGTAACAAATTGCCCAGGCAACCCAAACTCTTTATTTTGAGGCTGCTTTCAATTTTTTTCATTCTCTGAGAATCCTGTTAACTGTAAAATAACTGTCAAACACAATTTATTTCTTCCAAGTCAGTCCAACACCACAGTTTGCATAAGCCCAGTGGTAGAGTCCCAGAGCATCCTGTTCTAGAGCTGCTGGGCTGCCTGATTAGCATTTACCTAGGACTGCTCTGATCGCCAGGCTCACTTATTCACATTACACCTCATGTCAGGGGGCCTCCTCTTCTCCAGTTCTCTGGCAGAAGCAGCTTTAAGGATAACTCAGTAATTTACTGTGGTCCCAGCATTCCACTTGCACTCTTTGTAAAGATTTATAGCCCAGGCAGCATGTGGAGATGTCCAAAACTCACCTCTTCTATGCAAATATGAGTACTTAAAAATGGCTTTGGCACAGCCACAGCTCCATGGATAGAAGGCACGAAAGGCAGGAGGCTCAGCACACTTGGAATGTGTTTTCTGACCCGCTCCTTACCTCACCACACAGAGACAGCTGCAGTAACAGGAAACTCACCTTCCATCCTCTGATGTATGACTGTACAATGATAGCTGAGCTCTTTATCTTCTGATACCTTTTTTGTTGCTGTATTGGAAATAAATTTGTGATGCTTAGAACAGAATATTGCAATTGTAAAATACTGCATAATAAACCTTCCATTACTAACATTTGACAATATGCTTCAGGACACAAGCACTAAGTGTGAAAAGTGAAAAAATTTTGACCGAGCAGATCACAGTGCAGATTCTGCGTTCAACTCCAGAGGAAACAAAGCACACCAACAATGCTGCATGGACAATGTCACCCTCTGTTTACAGAAACACTAAGTTCATGGTCAGCAACATAAATGCAAATGAAATGCTAACAGTAACAGCTTTATTTTTCTTTCCCACCACCAGAGTAGCACACAAACTGTCACAAACGCTCAGGTTTGTCGGCTAAGCTTTTAACCACTTTTGCATAAGACTTGCACTGTTCCTATTACCCAGAGTCCTCCTATTATACCAAATCCTCATGATAGCTTAGAAACAGGAAAAAAATAAAACCATGGATTCCTGAATGAGATGCTGGAGTATTATTCAAGTATGCCAGTTTGAATAATAAATTTCTTGGTCAGCCAAGCCTTTTCCTTCTAAAAAGCTCAGCTCTCCAGTAGTCCAGTGTTTACTGTAATATTCAGTTCACGGACTACAACAGGGCTTTTGGATGTGACACTCAGTCCACACAATGACAGGGAACATCTTTGTGAGTGAGGTAGAGAGAATCCCCTCTAGGCCACACTCATGGCATGACTGATGTCTGTCATGCCTTGCAAGGGAACAGACAAGTAAGTGTCTTGAGTCAAGCACAAGGAGTTGTCAAAAAGCTGTATTCATGCAAGGGATTAATTACGAAACCTTCCAAATCACAGTGGCTAACAATCATGTTGGGTTAGGAGAATACTGCCCTCCATCTACACAAAGAGGCTGAGGAAGTTTCATTATCATTAGCCTTAAGTAATAAGACAACTTCTGCCAGTGATGTAATATAGGTTTACAGTTAAGAAATCAACAGTGCTTGGTCCTGTATTTGTTTTCATTTCTTTATCTTTAAAGTTGTGACAATCTCACTGCAGTAACTCTGTTTTAAGTTCATTCAGATTTCACAAGATCATAATGAAGCCGTAGGGGCACAATGCAATTCTGTAATGATGCTGTTTGTAGAAGTGGTGCATTCAATTTCATAAGTTCAGAAAGAAGAGTTTTTACAGTAAAAAAAGCATTTATTCATACTTTTCCCAAATGATCTGTCTTTCCCTTTAATTACTCAAGAGAAATGAAGCAAACACTAATTGCTCTCAAGATGACAAACAGAAGTGCTTGTCAACTGAAACATATGGATTGTCAACTCTGCAACTTGCAGTTTAAGATGACTTTCATTATATACTTTATCAAGCATTCTGATATGCTTGTGCTATTTTCTAACAATGTCAGAATGCAGCTGAGATGTTTAAGAATGGTTTTAGAATTTAAAAACAAATAAATCTTTTTGATCATATAAGTCCATATTATTTACTAACCAGTAAAAAGACAGGGAGGAGTCGTATAACAGTGCTGTTCAGTTCATGGAACAAAATATCCAGTCCACAAACAGATTTGAAACTGTTTTAGAACAGTATCAATAACAATACTGAATTATGAGTCTTAGGAGTTATAATTAAAATAAATCCCTGGGATGCTCCCAAGCAGCATTAAAGAGCCTCAAATGCAAAGGTTCCAAATAAGGCAAAAATACAAAAAGGCTTAGGAATGACTGAATTCCACTGAACTGCACATGCATATTACTGAACATTTTTTACATATTAACCATATGTTTTGGAAGCACTGTAAGTGTTGGGCAGCACAGCATTTTAGCTGAATGAAAAAGACTTCCCAGATGGCCAACAAAATTCAAAATCCTGCTCTCCCAGAACTAGGCTCTGGTGAGATTTTAATTAAAGAAGCAGCACAACGTAAACACTTATTCATAGTCTACAGAAACTAAGTTGTCTTTATTCACACTACTAGTATTTAAATATTAAGTTAAAATTGAAATCTTTTGACACCTTTCTATACATATCAAGGAAAAATATCCCATGAAGGTTATATGTATCAAACAACGAAAAAAATCCCTCATTTAGTAATGATAGTATCTTACTGCGTATCTCCTGAACCAAGAAGCAAGCACAATCTGGCTTTTTTTCATTAACAAGAAGCGGGTACGGCACTTCCAACCTCTATAAATCTTTCCAATTAGAGTAGCCAAGTCCTCCAGCCGCTGCTTTCTCAGGTCTTCTAGTTTGAAGAGCTGGGTGTGGGGGTTTTGGTTGACATTGGAAGAAAAACAACAGGAGGGAAGAGAAAAGGGAAAAAATCCAAACCCATAAGTACAGATATTATAAGAAATCTCTTCTTTACTCAAGTCCCCCCTCAGAAACATTTTGTTTTATTCATCTCCAGAACTACAGGCAGACACACCAAGATTTCTGGTAGATACACTGCCACAAGTCAGTGCATGAATGTTACATTAAATTAAGGCTGATGGCTATTTTAGAGTCTTGATTCACACCAATTTTAAAGGATCTTGTATTAAAAAGTGCCTTTTTAAATGCTACATTCACAGCAATATATCAAAGCACTGTAAGTAGAAAAATCTGTAGGAACCAGGTAGTGGATGATGCAGCTCACAACAGGCTATCCCCATGAGAGAGGGCTGGATTTTACAGAAGGCATTTTTCACTTACTGTTCTTGGGTTGCGGATGAATATCTTTGATCTACCAAATGAAAATTCCTCTTCAGGGATTCCCAATTCATTAAACAGCACCTCTACTCCAGCCCTATGAAGGAGTAAATGAGCTTAGCAAACATGACCCCCAGCTCTAAAACTTCTTAGTTTACAAATTCACAGCTTAATTTATGGAAAGTATGTGAAAGCATATTTTAAACTCTTAAATAGTGCTTGACATGAGAAGATTGAAAACGTAACTCATTTACTCACTCTTTTTTTTTTTAGCTAAAAGCAAGAATAATCACTGCAAAGATTCAGAATAATTTTATGAAAAACGAGCAATTTTGATTTTACAGCAGCAGCCGTGGCCTATTTTTTCTTCTCATATCTATAATTATTTTACCTAAAAATAAAGGAAAAAGGAAGGGCCCTAATTTCTAAATGTGAAACAAAGACTGACAAGTTTGACAAATGCTAGTAGTTCATTATCTTGCCAAATTAATTTTATGAACAACAGAAAAGAGGAAAGAAGAATTATGCAGATCTTTGTGATGGTTATTATAATGCTATTGTTATCAATGCTGCACTTCCACCATAATCTTGACAAGCTACGGATTTAAAATTTACAGACATAAATTGTATCCAAAAATGTTAATCTATTATGAAAGAAATTTAATTCATGTTATTGGCGGTCACATGTAAAAAGAATTAACAGAAGCTTATCTGCTACCTCGGACATTATCTGCAAAAATACATGTGGATACTATGCAATTTAAAACTATATATATTTAATACAATTGATTTTCAAGAGATATTATCTCATAATTGTTCCCCAATCACTATGTAAAATTATTCTTGAATGAACAGAGGAAGATTGTATGGCTGTCTTCAAAGAAATGAGTGCTCCTGCATTTTGAAATTTGGTTATTAAAGATTAATGCCCTCCTGATCATTCCAGACTCATAATAATTTTGATTTTATTTTAGTATCTCTCTCTCTCTCATCCTTTCTTTCAGACCCAAATCAGTAAAGGCTGTAATATATTCAATTTGCAATATATGCAAAACGTTTAAAAAATCAGAACATGTGGAAGATAGTAATTTCACTCAGGACAGGTAGGAATAACTGCTGTTTACCTACCTGGCTGGCCCTCTCCAGTGGGGCCACGTCTGCTTACACAGCATTTTGTACCTTTCCAGGCAAGGCTCGTACGCCTGCCTGAATGCATAACCCGCCCTTCTGACACGGACATTCTCCAGGAGACCGAGGTAACGGATCTGGTGGCACACCAGGGCTTCATTGAAAATGTATGCAGCCTTTTTGTCATTAGGTTTGATGCACCTGGAAAGGAAGACGGAAAGGGACTTTTCTTTGCCACCCTGTACACGCCAACAACTATTCTTGTGAGTTTAAACCATAAATTTCAATAGTTTATCAAACAAATTCACCAAAGCTTTGCCATTGGGTAATTTACCTGATGTAGTTTGGATTTTTTGTCTGGAGATTTTTCATCAGGGTAGCAACTGAAGCCTTGAACTGTGATCCTGCTGTTGGTGGTCTCTTTAGGTTGATCTTAGCAGGGTTACCTTCTGGGAACAATGCTTTGATAAGAGAGTGGTTGGCCTTCCACATGGCCTGGGAGAGGTCACGGTACAGAAGATCATTATTTTTATCAACAAATCCTTCTACCTGATACATAACCTGAAAAATAAAGAAGAGTCTCATCAGAGCAGGTTTTCAACTACAACATAGGCCAGTTCAAAACTGACCAGGAAACTGATTTCTCTTTCTTTCTCACTATCCAAAACAAAGGACATTTCAACTTTTATTTTAAATCTGACATTTGGAAGATTTTTTCGTTGGATAAAATTACTGTGAAAATGCTACCTGAGAAAGATGAATTTCCTTATACTGCTAACAGTTCCTTGTGCCATTCAGTTCTGGTTTCTGAAATGCAAAAAAACCCTTCTTCCATGATAACTCTGATACATGACCACCTGCCAATACTCCACACTAATCTTTTTTTTGGCTGTCAAAAGGTTTTCTCCCTCTCTGGAATCAGAACAGCAAAAATACTTTTTCCCTTCAAATTACTAATGCTTACATTATTTGCCTAACTGAAACAAGATATGAAATATCACCTCTTGCTATTGCAGAAGCAAGCAGCTCACTGTGCAGTCCTCAGGGGACTGCTATTTTAAAGGACTTTTACCAGGAAAGCAGTCCAACAACAACAAGCATGAATATAAAGGTCTGACCTGCAGCTGGAGTTCCAGGAGTCATCCAGGGAACTTCATGCAGAGCTCTGATTACTATTGGCTTTTTTAAATTTTGAGGGTAGGGAACTTATTTGATTAATTGTGATTAGTCATCTGGCTGGTAACACAGATTCTTCAGCTTCATGATTTCTCAGTTCTGCATAGATATGTACTATGTACACAGAACACTGCATAAAACTAGTACTGACACAGCCATATTTTGCACAACAGCAGGTGACTGGGAACTCGGGCCACATTTTACTTTGGAAGACATGTTTCTGGTTTTGACAGGTGTTGTAAATGCCACAACTGAAAAAACCCTGTTTATATTTACTTACTTATATTTCATAAAAGGAGGGTCAAACTTTTGTTGTCCAGAGACTAGATCAAAATGTTCTCAGCTGAGGATGGAAAAATAACATTCCTCCCAAAATAGGAGGAATTCACTGACTCTGCTCTGCTGGGTAAGAGAATGCCCATAATAATCAAAGACCCTCACTGCTTGCACACAATCTGTGTGCAGTCCTTCCCAAAGTATTGGGGTATTTTCAATTCACTTAGAATTTTGAAAATCAAAGAAATATCTAAGTATTAATCCCTGATATATGCAGTTACAAAATCTTGGCAAATACGTAATGATAAATTAATGAAAGAGCCTCAGAGGCTGAAAGTCTGATATTTCCAGGACTATTTTGATTGAGCAAATTATTGGGCTATCCAAAACTGTAAGATTGAGAAAATGTTAAAAAGCATTAAGCAGTCCTACAGAAAGGAAAAATTTTCCATATATTCTTTATTCTGTGAAATTATGACTTCAGCACGTTCAGACATAGAGGCATAGTTTCAACCCTATACATACGTTTGATTTTTTTAAAATATAAATGTCTTAACCCTAAAAATTTAATTATTTTGATTTTTATTAATAAAAACTCACAATGAATTACACATTGAAAGCTGTCAGACTCATATTTTTTCATACTGTTTATGTTATAAGAAGCAAATACTTTTGCAAGCCCTCTGTTATAGGTTTCTCTTCCAGTTGTTTGAACACACAGGCCCTTCAAATGTCTAAAAACTCCACTTTCTCAACAACATGGCTAAGGACTGAAGCTAGTTCAGTGAGAATGAACATGTTTTGCAAACTATGTTGCCTTCAAATTTGTGTGAATTTCTGTCATTGTAAATAATGTTTTATTTCCAGAGACCAAGCAGCAGCACCAAAATGTGGGGCATCTTTTGCTTTGATGAAAGGAGAATTGCCCTTGATTCCAGGCAGAGCAGGAGGACTTTGTATACAGGGGCATGTAGTGACAGGACACGGGGGAATGGCTTTATACTGATAGAGGGCAAGTTCAGATTAGATATCAGAAAGAAATTCTTTACTGTGAGGATGGTGAGACACCGGAACAAATTGCTCAGAGAAGTTGTGAATTCCCCATCCCTGGAAGTGTTTAAGACCAGGCTGGATGGAGCTCTGAGCAACCTGGTCTAGTGGAAGGTATCCCCTCCCCTGCAGGGGGTTTGGAACTAGATAATCCTTAAGGTCCTTTCCAGCCCAAACCATTCTATGAACTCTGAAAACCATTCAGCTCAAATCCCAAATCTTAGCTTTAAGATAGAAAAGATTAAGACAGGTCTGGATTTTTTAATCAGCTACAACAGCTCCAACACACCATGTACTCCCTACTTCACCAGGTACCTTGCCAGCATAATGCTGAATCCTGAAGCAGCTGTGTGGCAAGGAGGTGTCATTGAGGAACCGCGAGCACTTGCTCATCCGGCTCTCAAAATGCTGGTGAGTGGCACAGACTTGGTTCAGTTTCTCTAAAAAGGTGTCATCTGTAACAGTTCCTGGTCTCAGGCATTCTTCGTCCAGCATGGCCAGGATTCCAGTTTGGTTCTGAAGTTTCAAGAGAAGAGCTTTAGTACTCATTTCTATTACATTCCACCAAGACATAAGAAGGAGACTGTTCTCCCATTTGACTTCTGCTATCCAGAAAAACATTCTTCAAGCCATCCCAAAGTTTGGTGGCTCTTTCCCTAATGACCATTTCCAACAGATTTTTAGTGCCTGCATTTTTGAAAGACAACTTATAAGATCTGAATCTTGAAATTCACACTGAAGTTTCATGTCATTTATTCAGACTGTAGAAACTCCAACTTAATGGAAAGTAACCAGTTTATAGGTAAAGTCATAATATATTTTATGTTAATGGTTAAAAACTGTTCTGATTATTAAGGAATTTTATCTTTATTGCTGCTCTAAATGCACAGGAAGTCCTCTTATTAGTTACAAGTACTTTCTGTACCTCAAGTACTCAGTAATATGTCATTGAGTTTTCTAGTTTCTATACAAAAAGAAATATTAGTTACAATGCAGGATGTGATATCTGCTGTTGTAAACAGCATGAAATGTAAACATTTAAGAGTTGTTTGGTTTTGATATTTTTTTCCATAGGTGATGCTGAATATTTATAAAAAAGTAACATATAGCTTTTTAAAAAAACTAAGATGAATAATGCACCAATGACTTGTTCCATACAATTAAAGCGTGTGAGGATGCATACAGACTTAACAGATAAATTAAATCCATGCATTAAAAAAGCTTATTCATAGATATTTCTGAATACAACTTACATTTTCTATTAGGTCACAAATGATAGCATTGTTGAAATACTCAATATTAGTCCACTCAATCCCCTATAAGAAAAAAAAAAAAAGTGTATGAACAGGGAAATAATCGAGGGAGTTCTTTCCTCTAGGCAATTAAAACTATAATCCAGTTAACAAGGAAATTACTTCCAAATTTAATTCTATATTCTTACCAACTATTTATTTGTTAAAAAAGAAATGCAGCCATCCAGTACTAACATTATCTGCGCAAATTAACTGTCCTTGAGTGGCTGCCAGACTTGTTCTCCATTCCTTTCCCCCACCCGTGTCAGCTTCCCATGCACTCCCCTGGCACCAGGCCAGGCTCCTCCCGCCCAGCACCGCGCTGCCC
Organism: Serilophus lunatus; assembly: GCA_013399895.1. Classification (NCBI taxonomy): domain Eukaryota; kingdom Metazoa; phylum Chordata; class Aves; order Passeriformes; family Eurylaimidae; genus Serilophus; species Serilophus lunatus. The sequence continues at coordinate 728,102 of VXBA01004775.1, read as the reverse complement.
ACGCTCCCACTGCTTAGAAGGAAATTAGCCCATTTCACTGCAAGCATCTGAGATCAAAATTTCTAAGTTCTTAGTTGTTGGGATTTTTTTTATTTTTTTTAAATGAGAGGAAGAAAGAGGGCTAAATTTAGATGAGACCATTTGAAAAACCCTGAGTCTGGCTGTTGTTCAGATATTCTTAATATCCTGGGGTTTTTTTTCAAATATCAGTGATAAAATTTCCAGGATGAGATTCCAATGCATCACGAGTTAACACTCGCAGGGCAAAAGACTGAAAGAAGAAAAACACTAATTTCATTCTCAATTTGCACTCTGCGGTACTTCTTACAGTTTAGGGATTTTTCAGAGCATTTGAAATATCATTCAAGAATCAAATTGTAGTAATGATGGTTCACTACTGAAACTAAAAAGAACAAAAAAGCAGAAATTTCATGTTATCCTCAGGGTTACAACACAGGAATTTTATGTAATTTTTAAGACTGTTTATACAGCAAAATGGTATCATCCAGTTTGAGCACAGACAGCGTATGCCAGTTTTTACAGCTGTGAGCTGGTATTTTGTCTGAGCTCCGTATGTCACGTGGAGTACTGCTGAAACCCATTAAAACTTCAGCTTGATGTTCACTCACAGAGTAACATCAAACACCAGAGTTTGGGCTCCAAAGCACATCTTAAATTTACCCATAAAGCTCAGACAGCTCCCTTCAATACTTAACTGAAAGAAAACTAGAACCAAAACTCTATTTGTATTTTTTTTCATGTTGCATGCTATTGTTTTAGCCAGCCAATTCTCTTTGAGAAAGGACTGGCTGTGGCTGCTGTTAGGGTGCATCTCAGACACTACTGTGCAATCAAAAACACAGGCACTAATAAGTGGTATTAATCTTCTAATAAATTAATTAGCCCTTGCTCAGTACTGCCCGTCTTTGTTGCCAATGAATGAATGAGAGTGGGGTCTGGTTTTTACCTGGAGAACTCGTAATGTGAGAAAAAGCCCAAATTAACATGTTTTGCTTAATGTAACTATCACACAGCCCTACACAAACAAGCTCCATGCTAGTTCTGTGGTCAAAAAGTGACTCTGTTCCCTGAGAAGTGGTTCCAGCTTGCATGCCTGTGTATCTTTACAGGGACAACAGAAAAAGGAGAGGATAAGGAAAGATTCATTCAAACATTACCTCTCGGATGTATTCCTCCTGCTCTTCTTTGAGGGTAAGTTCAATGAAGATCTGCTGCAACTTCTCATTACAGTAGTTGATAATGAATTGCTCAAAGCTGTTGTCCTGTCAGATAAAACATGTTTGTGTTTGCTGTTGTGTAAACACACTGGAACCCAGCTGGAGTAAGTTACTGCAGCAGCTGCAAATCAACAAGCCGCAGCATTAACTACTCCATCCAGTTTTGCCATGTGATAGTTGGAGTAAAATTTGATTGAGATAATGATTAGTTTGGAAATTTTAGTCCAAATGCTTCCCTGAAGCTTTCTCTGTTGGGAGGGACAAACATCTCTGTATGTTTTTGTAGCTTCTGTGTCGATTCCTTGGAACAAGTCACAAGGGCACCTAGAGTGTCAGGGAATAATAAGAGAAGTTTTGCCTCGCTGAGCTGTCCCCATATGTAATATGTAGTCTTCTGGAGGGTCTGATAAATGAAATTATAACAATAGCATTAGCTCTTTTCCACTCAGTAGCCAATAAAGTATCCTATTTCACTACAGATTGAGGCTCATGCTGCTATTCCAGTTGCAGCTGGGCTTGGGTTAAGAGATTATTGGCTCCAAAGGTCAACACACCTCCTCCCTGCCAACAAATCACTCATGTAATTGCCCCTTGAAATGATGGGAAACAAAAGAACTTCATCGACCAAAAATCCTCTAAGAGGCTAATTCATATAAAACTGGGTTAGGCAGGAGGCAGATGTGTGACCCTTTGCAGAAGGCACAAGGGACTAGAGCAGACCCCAGGAGCAAGGGTGTGCAGCAGGACAGCTGCTCCGTGACTGCTGCTATAGCAGCCTACCCCATCCCAGGGTAGGGCTGCTGCAGGAGCAGGGCTGTGACATGACAGCAGCATGCTTCCAAGAGGGACACACACCAGCAACAGAAACCATGGACACATCAAGCCCCTAAATACCACAGGGAAAGCTCTCACACGATCAAGTCAGCTGAAGTTTTACTGCTAATTTCACCAGGGCCAGGACTGCAGCATAAAAGCTGTGGCTCACCACTTCATCTCCATTATCTTAAATGAGTGCAGTTTGAAGGCCAGGTGCCCATTCTGAGGGGAGGGTCAAAATGCCCATTTCAAAGAAAAAAGGAATCAACACCTTCACTGGCTTTTTTACAGTGCTTGAATGAGTTATTAATATGGTAATAATTCTATATATATCTGCAGAAATTGCTACACCCAAGAGCACTTCTGGATATCTGGTGCAAGTCTTCGCAATGTCGGAGTTTTGGGGTTACCTCCCTGTTTGTTTTTTTTCTTTTCTTAATAACTAGTCATCAAGAACACTTTGGTTATTTAGGAAGTCTGAAAATATGCAGGATAAGCCACTATGCCTTTTTACACTACCAAGGAGTCTGCTATACAATACCTGTGAAGCTCAAGTTATGCTGGTAGAATTTTTATGACTGAAGGCAACTGCAATCATTTAAATGCTTACATTATGGATCTGGTTGCTGAATGAGATTAAGAACATACAAGCAGATTAGAAAATATTGAGGTAGCACAAATTACTTTTATCATTTTAGTTTTAGATGAAGCAAAATCATAGCTGATCACCAAACTTTTACAGCCACATCAAACTGCCCCTCTCACCAACTGCAATTATCACTCATATTGCACAACTTGCACAGCTCTAGATGAGAGTTAAAATTTGGCATGCAGCAAAATCAGCACTGCAAACAAGTCATACTTACTGCATTCTGTTGAAAAAAGAAATTACATAAAGTGCAGTCAGTATTTATACTACTTCCATAAAAATACAGAATACATCTATTAGAATTTATTTAGTGTACAGGTAGATCAATCCTTTTATCACTGAAAATGCAAAATACTACATAAATGCTATGTATTACTCCTTCATAGATGAGAATGTCTTTAGGTACTGACCAAATATTATCAAATAAACCAAGAGATTGAGACATATCAGAGAGTAAGACAGAACAGCATTGTTGCACTGACCTGTCTCTAAGTCAACATGTACCTTTTGTCTCTAAAAACCATATATAACCTTGGGTATACAAATCTCAGCAATAGGAGAGGAGAATGAGGAAGAGAAGAGTAAATACTGGAGGAAGAATGAGCATAAGTTTATTTGACACATTCAGACAAGACCATCACTTCAGATAAATTGAGTTTGAAGCAAAAGGACCCCAGCTGTCACATGACCTGGACAAAGAGAAAGGGTAAAACAGGCTCTGCATCCTCCTGCCAGGCACATGCCACCCAACCCAGAGAGACTGTTTCTCCAAAAGACCATGCTGTCCTGATTACAAGGACGGTAGGACTTTTCACTCACAAATTATACAGGCTTGGAAGTCAAAAGAGGATGGAAACTGAACAGCAAATCCAGCTAAACCATATAACTAAAAGGTCATTAACAATACATTTAAGTAATTGCTAGATGTTTTCCTGATTTGTTGTGCATCCGTGATATTTATGGTTTGTCAAAAAAAGGCAAACCAAAATCCACAAGGTTCCTCACAAATTGCTCACTCTGAGCTATGAAATTCTATTTTGACACTGCCAAGCCACTGAAAATTGCTGTTCCAGGAAAAAAGTTACTGAAGAGTGGCAATGATGTTGTTCTCCATGAATGATACAGAGCAAAAGGCTAATAGTTAATTACAGCAAAGAAAATGAAGGAAAATGTTTGAAATTACTGAAAATTTCAAAATACTTATCTCTGAACAGACCAGAGACAAATTTGTCAAATTAAATACACTTCAGAAAGAGGTGTTTCCTTTTACAGGTTTTAAGAGACCCTGTATGAAAAAACATCTCTAGGTAAATCTGAGTATGACAACAGAGATGGTGCATTTATTCTCCCTTACAGAATCACAGAATATGCTGAGTTGGAAGGGACCCATAAGGATCATCAAGTGCCACCCTTAGACCTGCACAGGACCATCCCCAAAGGTCACACCATGAGTCTTAATGTATATCTACAATTTTTAACAATGTGAGGACTTCACAAAGCATATAAAAATGCTCACACAATGAATTGTCCCCCAATGTTTTAATGAAGGTTTCTAAAATTTAATACAATAGAACTAGAAGGGATCTAAAGAATTTCTGACATTTTTTTTTACAAGGCAGTAAAAAATAACCAGTATCACTGGTAGCACATCCCTAAATCCATCCAGGAGACACAGGCTGGAGGCACCCAACCACCAGAGACTGTAGCTGCTCCTTACTCTGAACACTTGCATTAAGCAACAGAAAGGGTTTTGACCAATACAGGAGCAGTCCAGTCAGACCCAAAATTTGAGGAAGAGTTAGCAAATTCAGATATTCTTAGGAAATGGTAGGGAGAAGGCAAAAAAATTAAGGCCATATCTTCTCATAAAGTCAGCTTCTCTTCCAAGCTGTAATGCTGCTACTTTAACATTGAGGGCACCACTTCTATCCCTGCATTTTTATAGCAGCATTTCGAACTATGCCTTTGAACTCGTCATGGAATACAAAATAAAACCTTCAGGGAAGATAAAACCAGTCTCTCAAATTAAATTAAAGGTGCTGGGAAACAGAATGTCACCTGAGATACGCTTAAAGTCATGTCAAATTCATAGATACAGCTCAACCAACCACCCTCAGCTTATCCTCTCAATCTTTTATCAGATGCAACAATAAGTTTAGACAAGCTGAAAAATGCACTGACAAAAATCAAAGCCTAATTCACCATGTTTCTCGCTTCACAAATAATGGTGCCTTGTTCACACAGCTTTATCCTTTATCAACCTTCAAACTACCGGGCACCAGGGTGGTATATCATGAATAACAATTTTTGAACTCTAAAAAAAATTCTACTCCATGCAAAAATAAAGTGATTATAGACAACCAGATCACAATGGTCTACTCATTCAGGTTGTTAGAGTCAATCATGAAAAGCTATAAAGTTCTACTGCTATTACATGAATTACATACAGGTGTTGAAAGCCTATGGAAAATATTCTTTGTTCCTTAATATTTTACCTGACTTCTCCTTTGAAAGATTCCACTTGTGTATTATAGAATCATCTGAAAAAACATATATGAATGTTCCTGACTTTAATATATCAGTAAAAATGACAATGGGACACAATATTTTTAAAAAATATTAATAATAATAATTTAAAAATTAGGGTAAAAGTCTTTTACTGGTCTCAGGTAGAAACGTCTCCACTGGAGCTATGAAAATACCTAAAACAGGGCATTTTCCTATTAACACTAGATATCTTCTAACCTTCTTTCCCCATAGAGAATTCAAATTCATTTTTGAGTACACACTTTCCAGTGATTTCCAAAGACAAGAAGCAATAAAGATACCTACTTAAAATTGAAACCCAGGTACTTTTCCATACTAGTAAGCAGGAATAAATTCCTACCTTCCACCTGCACAATAAAGTCCTAGTTTAAGCAAACCATTTTCTTGTGTGCACTCCAGTTTTCCCCAAATCTACAGACTCACCTATACCATCAATATCACACCTATACAGGTGTTTCTCAATACTTCCTCTTCATTCTTACTCTTTCATCACACCAGTTCTTTTTGAGGGCCAGTTCAAAAATCTACATATTGTCTAGTCTACAACCACACTGACAGAAAGGTGCCCAGCAACACCTTTTCAAATACATTATATGAACACATACAAGTAAAAAAAATACTTGAGAAGTACTTAAAGGAAAATTATTATTTGAAAGAAAACCTAAACATTTCAGATCATAAGACTGTTGAAATCAACAGGACTAATGCCATTAAAATGAACATTTACATCAATAAGAGGAGGGGAAAAGACATACAGAGACTGATGTTTTTGTTCTGTCACAAAGCCCCAGAGAGGAACTTTTTAAAACATCAATGCAGCTCCAGGCAACAGAAGTCTCTGACCTCCTCCTAACATAGGCAGGTGAACCCAAGTAGTTCCATCAGGCCCCTAGAGAAAAGGCCAGATGGCAAAAGCAATGATGATAAAAGACCAACATACTCGCTTCACTGAGATGAATGGTGGAATGAAGGGTGAAACCAACCAGCAAATTCAATTTATATGCTACTGTGGTGTCTGGGGATAGGGATTTTTATGTATGACCACAGAAGCATATGAGTTTATGAGTTGAAACTAAGAAATATAAATGCTAGACAGTGAAAATCAGCAAAATGAGAAAGTTGCATTTAAAGAAAATGAAAAAAGATACTATTTTAATCTCAGAAAGCAACGGCCCAGTTATAATGTGTGATTACATAACAACCATTTTTCAAAATTATTTGCCAAGTTAGTTAAGGTATTTTATCCATATTTATATCTTTCTTTTCTGTTTACATATACAAACATGAGAGTAATCAAACTTATATCCTGTAAACTAGACTGTTCTGTGCTTTTGTGCAAATACCTCTATTGGCAAAGAACCAGAGAAGCATATAATTTAACTATATGTATTCCACATACATATTTTCCACATATATGTAATCAGACCATGTTCCAGTGTATCTAATGGAAGCAAGAAAGATATATGCCAAAGCTTCTGGTATTACCTATTTTCATGTTTGTGTACCTCAAGAAACTTTGGCCCTTATTGATGCTACTGGTAGAGAAACAGGCCCTCTGATATCCTTCTTGCTCTCTGCTGTGGTGTGCAAGCACATGTCTAAACCAAATTTGGACTAAAAAGGGCAAGAAACTACAGTGAATCCAGTGCATGCAATGCACATGTGGTTCATGGGAATCACTTCAATAAACTCAACCTGAGAAATTACAGTCCTGGAACAACAGGGATTACAAATAGGCAAGAACCTACTATATAACCAGAGCCATTCCTCCACTAAGACAGAAACACTTATAGGACAGAAATAGCTGCTGTAGGGCAAAGCATTATTCTCACAACCTGAAGCAGAGCATTTGTGTGTATTTGCTCCAGCATTTCAAGTATTTCCTCTGTTGAAAACAGCCAGCCAATGGGATTTACTTCATAAACATGCCTGTTGCAAAATAAGCCTCTCTAAATACTTATATTAAAATGTCATTAGCTAAATGCTGATTAACTTCCTAAGATGCACCTCTGCTTATGAGCTTCCTAGCACTTAGGAAATTATTGCTTTAACAGTATTTTTCAATCTTCATGGCACCTAGGAGTCCACACAAAGGTCCCTCTCTAAAGCTCCTCTTTTGTCAGCAGACACAATTGATCAATTACAGATTAAAAATTCACTTCTTTTCACACTAGACTGGGCTTTGCCCTGAGTGATCAGATTGACTACAAGGCTGGGTACACACATTTTGGCACTGCCATGTGCCAGTTCATGATAAGCTGATGGTCATCAGCAAAGGGTTGAACAATTTTGAAAAGGAAATCTGTTGCAAGGTAGACAGCCTAGAAGAAAAGGCTGGAAATTATGGTCTGGAGATAAAGGCAACTACCAAAACAACAGATATCCATGGTTGAGTTAGAGGTCAAAGTCAAGACACAAGTCACCCTTAGATAAAAAAAAAAAAATAAAAAAAAAATAAAAAAAAATAATGAAGGTAAAATAAGATTCTGGTAACTCAATTTCCTCTTTAGATTTTTTTTTCTCTAGCAAATAACTGGACCCTTCTCCTGGTACAATAATACTTGGGAGTGGGGGGTGTAAGCCCCTGGGCCAGCAGCAATCTCTCAGAGCTCAGTAGGTTATGCAACTGTAATTTCCTTCATGTAATCAACTGTATAGAAAAAGGGAATACAACCAGTCAGCAACTGCACTAAGCTGTTGTATAGATTTATGGTAAAAGTGGAAATACCTTAAACACCTCAGAAAGGTATTTTCAATTATTATCCCTCCTTATTTGGTTACCTTCCTATAAAAACAGATACTTAATGCCATTATGAATTTGTTAATATGATGAAGCTGCATTCTTCGTATTTCTAACAGATTTCCTCAATAAAGATATTGGCATTTTATCACTGTCCAGATGACAACTTGCATTGTACACATTGTGTGACCGATCTTCTTTCTGTCACCACAAAGGACTTCCACACACAAGAAACAAGCTAAATCGCAGAAATAAAAAGAAATGCCATCAAGATGCATCACAGACTGTGAGAAATGGACCTGGTTTTACTGCTGGGTACTTGTTTGGCTCTTTTTTGGTAATATTTTTATTTACTTCTGGGGTTTATACAGAATATGATGGATACTGCTGTGTCTTTGCAAGTTCTTGTGCACCTGAAGCAAAAGGAGTTGGTCAGATGCTGTCACCAAAGACAAGGCATTCACATCAGCTCAGTTCAACCATCTGCAGATGTCTGAGGGCCAAATGGAAATAGTCTCTTTCTGCAGCTCTATTGCCAGCACATCCCAGTTTCTTGTCAGGCTAAAACACGTGGAACAAACTGCTCTGCCAAGGGACTGAGGAGAAAGAAGCACTCACACTCTCAAACTGTCTTTTCAGGGCCGGGCAATTGTCAACAATAAGCCTCGTTTGGCAGCTTAAACTTTCATAAAACTCCAAATCATTAACTTCATCATATGGACCAGCTACATAATGGCACCTGAATATTCAGAATAAAGCCTTTAAGCCAACTAGCACAGATAGACATTTTTATCTCTGAAGGCTAGGCAGGATGAAACACTCACACTAGCTCCACGACATTCATTTTTACATACCCTAGTTCTACACAGGAAATGTACACAACAGAAAACTAAGCACCCAAACCAAAGAGAGTGAGCCTTCTGTTTGTCTCTGCTGAAACCTGCCAGGCCCTCGGTCATCTGACTCCTCCAGCCTCCACTTCTCTTTCATAAACCCCACCCTTCCACAACCCTACCCCAACATTTTGCAGAGATCCAGAGACCGCTTCTGCACAAAAACACATAATCAAACATGGAACAAAATAGGACCAGCCTCAAACCTACCCCATGAAGTCTGTAACTGAGCTGATTCTAAAATTCCTAGTGCCACCAGACACCACCTCTACCTCATCTCAAATCACAGTCTAGACTGCAGACTGACTACACATGCAACTGCCTAGAAATGTGGATAAACATACTTGGAGCAATTAGTGTCAGGCTTCAATCCATTGCTCAAACTCCAGCAGCATCACACAACCAGCCCAGACCTTTAGACTGCATTTCCATGCTAATCCTAATCCCTAAATCCTTGCCCATAGACAATTCACACAGAACCACACAAAATTTCAGCATTTCACTTCCCAAACATTCATTCCCAGCATACAATTTACCACAAAGGGCATGGCAGGATTCAAAAATAAACACAGCTTTGCAGCACCTACTTTGTGGATTGTTTAGCCAAGCTAGCTGCTGACATCTGCCAAACCCATAGAGGTTGAGGATTATTGATAAATTTAAATTCCCTAATCTAAATTTTTGGACAGCCAAGTCCTTGTATCTGCTTTCTTGGATGGCTTTTGGGCTTGTCTTAAAAATTGAGTTTTTATAGACTTTCAAGTACATTTTTGCCAACAAACATACTTTGTAGGGTAGATGTTAGTTCTAACTTTCAGGAACAGACATGAAAATCAAAATCTGACTTAAGAATTAGGTTCAAAAGGGAACTGCACAATTTTAATCATAGATTTTAATTAATTTATAATTAGATGGATAGAGTTTCTGTCATTAACTATACCTCAGCTAATATTTTGCATGTTTATCCATTGTGTATACAAATGTACCACACAGCAAAGCACTCCAAATTCCACTATACTTGCTATGCCATAAATCTTAAGCCATTATTAAATATTTCCACAAGAGTGTTGTGCAGTGTTAAAATTTCATTCATTTACTGATTAATCTAAGTAAATTTAATATATAAATAGAGTATATAAATACATTTTCTGCTAAGTGGTTGCTTAAACCCTCAAAAATAATTATCTTTGGAAGCATTTTTTCAAGACATTTAATAAGTTTTGTGGTATTCAATCATTTGTCAGACCTTGACTTAAAATATCTTACTACATGACATTCATTCAGGCAACCACAAGACCAGTGACACTTTTCATATACAGTGTTCATTATAGAATTATTTTACTCAATTCAAGAGTTATGACATAACTTCATCTTTTGTTCCAGCTAGAGCTGCATAGTAAATGAATTTTGGCCCGCCTTGATAGAATGCATTTGGTTTTGATTCAATTGAGAGTAAATCAGCAGTTTCTGGTTATAAAATTAACCTGTCTGGGAACACAGGGATGGCTCAGTGGGTGGTACTGAAAGCACAGCTAATTCAGGATTTTCTAACGGACTGTTTTTCTATCATTCGCCCTTTGAATTATAGTACTGCCATGCAGTTCCAATACCAGTAACTGTACTAGTCACCTTTAGAAACCTAAACCAACAACATTTCTTCTTCAAACATGTTTAAATTAAAATATGGTGCAGTACAAGCTACACGTATGCTTCTGACATACCATCCAACCCATTTTGAATGCTCATCCATTATTTCTGTGATGCTGAACCAAGATGCTCGGCTAGTGCTCTCACTATAAGTCTTCAATTCATGAGAAGGAGTCCCACCTTGTATGAACGTATTGTTGAATTTCATCCTCAAATCACAAGGCAAAACCTTTCCCACTTTTTCCAGTAAAACCAATAATCAGCATTTAAAGGAGTGAAAAATAACTACTCATTATTTTAAAGATTTTGAGTTTGTATGAATTGGAAAAGCTACACTGTAATTCTTTGTGACAAGTAAGTGAAAAGAGCCTTGTTTTTTCATTTTTCTCCTGTACGCAACCACTTACTTACGGCTTTCTAAGATGTTGAATTCCTACCAAAAAAAGTCCATGCAAGAAACAACACTGTCTCTGGAGCACAAACACAATTACTCAGTTGGGTTGTATGCTAGTGCAAACTCCTGTCTCCCACCTCACTGCACATACTATCCTAATCAATCAAAAAGAACTAGCAAAAACAAGAGTCCTGCCCAAGGGTGCCAGCAGTACCATTCCAGTGTCCAGCTTTCCAAAGGTATGCCAAGGATCAGCTCTAAGGAGATCTGGCACCGAGTTCCCCATTCAGCCACCTGATCACTTGCACTATATTTTCATAAATATGCTCTTACGTTTAATTCAAACAGTGCAACCTCACTCAGTAAACTCTCGAAGCAGTATCAGCTTTCTTCTTCCTCGTCACAGAGGTATTTTGATTTGCACGTATTTGGATGTTATGCTTCGGAAATGAAACTTACGCCACTCTCACATGAACAATCACTCTTTTCTGGATTATTGTCATACTCTACACAGTTCAAACACGTTCTCTGGATTTTCAAGAGGGATGTAGGGAAGTGGGTAAGCACTGCATGTTTTCTACTGATTTTTCTCCTCAGATGAGTTTCCAGTTTAAACACACACAGACTCCAGTGAAGATTTATAAATCTCTTAACAAAACCTGTCAGAACAAGATTTATGAAAATGCCCTGTCCCTGGTGCTCTCTAACCCAATTAAAAACTTCTAGTTGATTGTTTTGTTTCAAAACATCATCAATCTAAAAATACTATTGTAAACAAACAGCAGTGAGCCACAGATCATTAGCTAAGAATCAGTATAGAATATTTATCTAAGTGAATTGAGATGACATGCAATATAATTCCTTATTTGACAGGAAAAAAAAATATAGTTTTGGTCATGTTTTATTTTTTCTTTTTACAGGATACAAAGCTTGTTCAAAGACACACACAAAATGCCTGAGGGCAGAAATGACAGTGTGAGACTTTCTTCTATGCTCAGAGTGTTTTCACAACAAAATATATTTAGTTTATCCATCATAAATATTTATTTATATATGATGTAAAATCACAAGTTTAATTTTTGTTTCAATTGCCAGATATGCTAAGACATCTCTCTTTGCCTTGCTTTTCTAGTGTTTTTCTGTCAGGAATGACACAACTGATTCCAATTACATGTATTCTGATTACAAATTCATGAACTACTCTATCAAGCTTTAATAACAGCCCTTTTGTTAAATGTTAACCATTATAAAGGTCTTACCTCAAAAATTTCAAAGCCATAGATGTCCAGCACCCCCATTACCTTCTTTCTCACTTTTGTTTGTGCCTTAAAAAAAAATAAAGATTGAGTCAGTCATTGGTACAGTGCATACTTGAGAATTCAGAAAGTTAATCTATCTCATAAGTAAGCAGTCAAATTCTGTAAACTGAAATATTAAGTATGGTTTCCCAAAACACACTTAATGTGTATATTTTTCCAAGTTTAAAAACAGAGCAGAGAGAAATTTGTTGATCTGTGATACAGTTATTCATGTGTCACAGTGTGCAACGAAAAAAAAATGAAACCGGTAAATAGTTTTACTGTACACTTTAATTTAAAGGATTTCTATTGATTTCTTTACAGACACAAAATAACAATACCTTAATGCTCTCATTGATCCTGGTAACAAGCCAAGAGAACAGTCGACTGTATAAATTCTTAGCCAGAGCATCACGGGCATAATAAGCCTAAACAGAAGAAGAAAAATGTTATAAACGCTGGGCTAAACAAAACCTTTTTCTGCTACTGACATATCTTAAAGGTGCTATGAACCAAGTAAGACCAGCACAGGCAGCAGTGTCTCTGCCTAAGCAGGCACAGGAGCCAGACCAGGGATGCCAGGACACTTAGGCAGCATCAGTGTCTTACTGGTGCACTCCTCTGCCTTCCTGGCCACAGACTGGCTGGAACAGCAGCCAAAATCAGTGCACTTCAACTCCCTTCCTGCTCTTCCAGATTCCCTCATCCCAATCCTAAGCAAAGGAACTTGAGCAGCCGCAGTTAGGGAAACCAAATTCCTGCTAGCCTGAGTTGGTGAGACACAGGTGGCAACCACTCTAGCTCTGCAGCATTACAGAAAGCTAAATTCACACTGGCAGCAAAAGTTTCCCAGCAGCCCTGGGCATACAGCTCACATGAAATTACAGCAGTTGCCCTAAATGAAAACAGCCTGCCACAACACTTGCAGCATGTGATTTGTGCAGGACTGTTTGTTATTTCATTCACTGCACCATTCTCCTATCCCTCACCTTTTGGAGGTAATTCACACATGAAAACAAAGCATCCAGTATATATGAGCCCTTAAAAAACTCTTCAGAAAAAACCTACTTATGCTTGTGTAGTTTTTATTTGGGCCATAATGATTTAGCCATGTAGATTAAACTGCCACTTAAAATAATTCTTTCCTATAAAATCAGACCTCTTTTTACCTGAGCCACATTTAATGTTGTTGAAACTTTCTCTTGTTTGGCTTCAACTGTCCGGAAGCTGAAAGCTCTCTCCAATACAGACTGGTCTATACCCGTCAACTCACAGATTTCTTTGAGTTCTGGCACAAAAAAGAAAATTGTAAATACAATGAATCATTGCTTTTTCCTCTACGAAAGCTTTTAAGCAGTGTAGCATTTTCCCAAAACAGGTGCTCTTCAACATAACTGTCACATTCTCTGCCCACTGCCCTGCCAAGCAAAGTTTTTAAAAATATGCACAGCACAGGAAACAGAGCTACTGGTTTTGAAAGCACTTTCTATCCTAGTTATTTTTGTGGAGAAACTTTTCCTCCATTTATTGCAGACCTCTTCTCATGATGATAAACTTTCAAATGAAAATAAATGCACTGTCAAAATGTATCAACTGCAAAAATATCACCAAAAGAATCTGACATTACCATCACTGCAAAAGAACAAAAAGCCTCCACTGCAGAAAAACCAAGCAGCTACAGAAATGTACAGCACCATTTAACACTTCAGAAGAAAGTGTTAATAAAGTAGGGAGAAAAAAGAAAGTAATCATTTTTGGAATTTCAAACAGAACGATTGAAATTGCATAGAATTCAACCCACATTTCCCTGAGGGTGAGATCTGGAAACAATCTAATTTAATTCACATGTAAGGATATTGTATATCTACAGAAATGACAAAATTAATAACGACTTCAGAAAAATTAGTGGTTTTCCTCCCATCACTAATCTCATCTTACCATTTTTATCTTTGATTTTGCTTTCATCTAGGCCATTTGCACGAGATTCAGGCTTAAATTCATTATTTCCCAATTTCAGAACGGCTGCCACTACTTCAAAAACCGACTGTGTTTCATGATCCATAAACCCAACAATCTGCATTGCATTCTGGAGAGGGAACATAAATTTATGAGATTAAAAGTAACTATATTTAATCAGATCATACTTGAAAAAGTCACCATATATCTGCATTGGCATAAAATAGAAATGTTGTATGAACACTTTTGCCACTAAAAATGCATTATATAATTTCTATGCTTAAATAAGTCTGTTTCATAATACAAAAGATGCGATAACAGAGCTGGCATGTCAGTCCAGTCCATTTCTAGGACTCATTCAGTGTATGGGTTTCTAAAGTGCAGTACTTTTTTTAGCCATTTCATTTAGTTTATAACCCAACCCACTTTTTCACAGTCAAATGAGTCTTCTCAAACCATTCTTCTCAAACTTTTAGAATCTAAATTTTCATAAACTAGGTAAAAAGGTCCTATATTCATCTTGTCCCTAAGTACGATCAAGCAAAAATAGGACAGAATCATCTTGAGAATCATTCCAGCCCAGTTTTTATTTTGAATTGATCAGCATTACCTGATTCATGAAGCTCTGTGACTGCCATCAAAAGTCACTACATAAAATAACTTTTCCCATGATCTGACCATGGAGTCTTGGCTTCTTTTTTTAATCTTTTTTTTTTGTATTCCCACAAGAATACTCCAGAAAAACATGATCCTTCGTATTTTCTGGTTGTAGCTAGGCTTTCCTGTGCAAACATGCTCTACCTGTGCATGAGGAATGCCAGCACTGGGAAAAGATGGCCCTCCCAGCCCAGCCCTGCATGAGTGGATGGACTGACATAAGAACTCTGCATCAGTGGTGAGTGTACAGACAACTTCTGTTGCTTCTTACCCTGACTGTTCTGAAGTTTGCAGCATCATCCACTCCATTCACTTTGGCAGAATCAAGGCCAAGGTAGTTGTATCTGCTGAAGTCCCTCTCCAGTTTGAGTTTGCCTAATAAATCAAATAAAAATATAATGAGTAACAGCATTCCTGTTAGTGGCTTTATCCAAGAACCAGTATTGTTAGAGGCTGCTATTATTGGATTAAATTTTCTTCAAGGATCTTTTAATTATAAGAATTCTGAGTAAGAACAGGCTTTCTTATTTCTTTATAATACACTGCAAAGCCAGTCCTGACTCAGGTATCTGGATAGTATCAAAGCATATGTTGGCTTCAGGTATTACTATTGCCACTGCCACAAAAAATTTGAAAAATGGATGAACATCACATTTCCCACTAAAGAAGATGTGTATGGAACAGCACATAAAATACAAAGAACACTCATATCGGAACATGGCACGAGTGCAACACTTACAGAGAAACTCTTCTGATGCACCAGACAGTATCTGATAGAAAATGTGGAAGTTTCTTTCACCTCTTGGCTGTTTAACAACACGAGACTTCTCTAGTAGATCTGAACAAACAAAGAAAATCTTACAGGTCAGGGAAAGACCACCAGAACAAACCCCCTTAAAATTAATATAATCCTCCATCATTTTCTACTTAATTGCTTTATATCATCATCAGCAAACTAGAAGATGATAAATAGTAGGTATGAACCTTATCATAGTATATCACATTAGTTATATTTATCTCAAATGTTTCTTTGAGCAAATGGTAAGCCCAGTGCACTTGTAAATGATGCAGTCTACAAGCTGCAAAAGGAACTCAGGTCAGGGAGGCAATGACCTCAAAAAATGTCAGCCAATTTACAATACCACCACCGATTTAAGATTTGGTGAGGATGACTGTATGGGTGAAGGTTTGAAAAGAAGCAAAATGTTGCCAGGCTAAGCACGTGAAAGATGGGTAAATGAAAAGGTAAGACCAAGTAAAGAAAGCATTTAATCTGAACAATCATACAGCACTTTGTGATCCTCAGGTGCATCAGACTATGAAATAATTCCCAGTGGGGCTGACAGAAGATCCATCCTAGCATCCTTAAAGTGAAATGAAAAAGCAGCACTTTGAAAAGCGTTGCTGCACTGATGGAGTAGCTTGACAAGCAGACTGCTTCATCCACTGCTCTTAGTTACAGGCACGTTTCTAAGCCGTGCCCATAAGGGCAGGAATCCAGGCAGGCAGCATAAGCTGACTTGGAACACATTGCAACCACTTCAGACTGAACATCTTATTTTCCATGGAGGCGACAATTCAAAGGTTGTTCAGCCTGTAATGACTAGGAGGCTGTAGCTCAAGAGCACCAGGAGAGGGAAGAGGGATGTGATAAGAGAAACTCTGGATAGGTATCAATGTTTTTGTACAAAAAGTATGTTTTTTCTTCTTTTCTCACTGACGCACAAGCACTCACCATGAGTTTTCCACATAGCAAAAACACAGTTCCTAGTGTACAGTTTTTCTCTTAAGCTACAAGTTCAGTGACATGGAGACAGAGACATTCAATGCCTCTATTCCAAGTGCACCTACCATGACCTACCCACCACATGTCTCCAAAGGGAACTGCTACATCTCAAATGCCACTTCTCAGAAGAGCATCCACAAAGTGAGATGAGGTTTCACAAAGGTAAGACACGGGGAACACCACGTCAATTAAGAGTATGTGGGGTTGTTGAACACTGCCCTTGCTGGACTGCTATAATATCTGATGTGTATTCTACTCTACTAATCCTCAGATTTCCATTTCTGCTGATACTGAGCCTGTTCAAAGTTAGAGGTGGAGCTCAGGTCAGCAACTTTTGTGCTACAAGCTCCCCATCCCAGCCTCATCAAGGAGAAGCAACAGGGGAGCCCCTGGCACAACAGGGCTTATCCTGAGGGGGAGCATCTGCCCTGAGGTTCCCTTCATGAACAGAGGAGTGCAATACAGCATATTCCTGTTTTTGCCAGCTACAGGCAGTGTGTGGTACCTGTGTTACCCACTGTAATTACCGAAGCTTACGCCCACTCTTCTTGTGGAATAGGAACTAAAAACCATTCTTCAAACCACAAAATTACACAAATCTTCAGAGTCCACATAAACTACAGCAAGTCAGTCCAAAAATTACTTTCTGCTCTAATAATTAGCCAGTGACAACAAAGACAAAACTCAGACAGTATTATTAATCTTCTGATTGGCTTATAGTAGGGCATGTTTCAAATATTTTACAGACCAGCTGAACTATGTTATTCCATAAGTATGCCACTACCTGAGAGAGGAACTACAACCAGAACATAAGATGGCATTGAATGGACCTCCTGAATGACAGCATCTGACTGTGTGAGGAGAAATATCTCTTCCCCATATAATGCACTGTGTGACCATGTCAAAAATTTTAGCTTTGTTTGAATAGACATCTGTTTTCATAACTTAACAACTCTACAGTCTCTTCCTTCCAAACATGACACTGTTCAGTATCTGGAAGTTTTGCACATCATGACAACAAAGCATGCCCAAGATAACCCAAACAAGTGTTGTCACATATTACCAGCAGCTCATCTTTACAGGGGCAGGTCACAGATTCCCACTTTTGCCTTTTACATTTTATTAGCATCTTTTTCCTTTTTTTTTTATACACAGCTAACTAACTTGTGATAGTTGATACCATGTCAGAAAGGCTAAATCAGAAGCTGGTGTTCTCACCAGCAGCCCAGTGTGCAACTTCTCTACTTTTGACTTCACCTAAAACAGAAGCTCCCCCTTTGAGCTGTGGTTCTAAGAGCTGTCCTAGTTAGTCAGCCTAACTATTCGATATCTGACCCTCTCTAGTTTTTAATTCATAACTGAAAGGGAGAGGCTGATTCCCCTGTCCAAGTGTTAATACTTGGGCTGGGAAAGGCAAGGTGAGCAGCAGACAGTTCGGAGTTGTGCTGGCTGTGAAGGTTCTCCAGTCAAGTGTTGGAACAGATCGCAGCCAAATTTAATCACAAAAAAATAAACAGCTTCAGCTCCTGCAGTGGCTGCACACACTTCAGGAAATGGCTGTATTCTCAAAGGATACTGAAGCAGTGTGGTTTGGCTTATTTGGATTTAAAAATATTCTGCCTATAAATTTACTCAAATGCTGTCATGAAAGTTCAGCTACACGTCCTGGCAAAATGTTGTATGTAAGCCTTCTGATTACACGCATGCTCTCAGCAGATTTAACAAACAGGTTCTTGAATGTATGTGAAATTACAGAAAGGTAACTGTCTTGTTTTTTTCACCACAATTTATCTTATTTATATATTTTTAGAAGCAAAGAAGTTAACTAATAAACAGTCAGCTTTCCAAAGTCCTAACATTCCATATTCTGTCAGCCTTCATAATTGAGGAAAAAAGCTCCAGAAAGCAGTTAATAATTGAAAATCAGGTATTTTCCTTTACAAGGCAGCTGCTGCTAGTTCTTTTTACGCTGCATTCATTGCTTTTTTCTTTCAGTTCACATACAGACTGAAATCAGACTTGTAGGACAGATCCAGACCATCTGCCTTACTCTTCAGAAAACTTCTTCCCTTTGCTTGCCCTAATTAGCATTTTAATAAATCAACCAAATATATTTTCCTTAAAGCAACTACTGCACTACCAGTAACTCTTGTGTTAACTCCCATATGATTACAAATTCTGTGGACCAAACACCCAAAAGAGAAAACACAAAGATTCACATCAGAGCACTGCACGTGGCCACTTGGTAGTTCTGTTGACAATGGCATGTGTGGACAGATGGTGCTTATCTACATGAAAATCCACAAAACCAAAAATCCCCAAACTCTCTCTGTATTACACTTTGTTACAGAGTCTATATGAATTATGCATAGGGACTATACAGAATTATCAGGAGGGAATGTTTAGGTATCCTTTTCTGCATTATCTAACAATGTTTCTGCTCCAACAAAAACATTCAACATGCTGCATGTATCAAAGCAACTGTAAAAATTAAATTGCTTTGGGAAAGTTCAGTCTTGGGAACAACTTCTTAAACCATATTGTCTGAATAGCCATTGATTCAGATGACTCAAAATCCAGCTCCAGGCCTCAGGTTCTGAAGATTATTTGTTATCCTACCTAACACTGATTTAAGTGCAAGAGATCTGTGTAAGCATCCTGCTAAACAATTTGACTGAACATGAAAGAAACAAATAAAAAAAAGATACTGAATACTTCTGCAAATCCTAATGTAACATTTTACACAAATTCCTTTTGCCTATTTAACCCATGAACTTTACTGATGCAGAAAAGTTTAGGATATTTGCATTTCTCTAAATACCCTAGAAATTGAATCAACATTCAAGAAAGGAATAAGTAAACACCAAAACCAAAAAACCACACTACCTTGGTACATTCTAAATAATCCAGGAAAAGTTTATTTTAATCATAGTCTCTTCAGTTGTCCGTGACCAAGGACCCTTTTAGCTACTCAGCCAAAGTTAGAGAACATGTTCCAGTCATGGAAGCTTATCTCTACAGCCACGTTATGTTAAATTATGTTTTCTGTTTACCTACCTTGATTGTTCAGCTGTCATCAAAAAAAGTTATGGATGAAAAAGAAAGTACAAATTTCTCAGGAAATGTCCTTGTTATTCCCATCAAGTTTATTATAATGTTCTCTTGAATCAATTGATCCAAAACTGTGTCAAAAAAACCCTACTGCCCGGGTAGTACATGCAGTGACAATGACTGCACAGACTGCTCAATTTAAAGAGTGTTAAATCCCCATTGCTAGAGTGATAAATGATGTTTAAAAGTGAGCTAATAAAAAAGTTTGATGTACTTCATTGTTTGTTTTTTAAACTCTTCCTATTTTAGGCAAAACGATTGCTTGAACAGTGCAACCATGCTAACAGAAACACCAGCTGAGAAGCTGGAACAGGTTTAGATTAAGGGAAAAAACCCCCAACTAAAGGAAATCAAAAATTAGTATCTTCCCATAATGTCTAATTGTCACATTTTTGCAATATTTCCCTAAGAAAAGGAGCTTACTAACAGCAATCATCTAACTACAATCAATAGCCCGAGGTGTTTATTTCTCAGTAAATGGATCATTATTTTTGACTTTTGAAATTAACAAATAAGTTGTAAAGAAGAACAAGTCCCAAAGTTACCACTTTGCTAACCTAAAAAAAAGTTGTTGCCTTAGATAAACATCATAGATTTCTTTCACGTTGCTGTTGAAAAAGAGGGCAAAACCAGGCCCTTTCTTAGTCACTTGTTATTTGGAGTCTAAGGATATTTTACTGGTTAAAAATGGCTTTCCAAAAGCAGGCATTGCATACACTGTACTTCACAACCTGCACCCCTGTTGTCTTCTAGTTAATCATTAAATCCCTGAAGGGCTTAGGCAGATTAGGAAAGATCACCTCTTGCTAAAAGCTAGATATCTTTCAGCAGGAAATTCCAGTGAAACATGAAAATTTAAGACTTACAAAAGTTCTGTGAAAGATATTGTAAGATTTGTACTTTTTCAAAAGTTCAAACAACCGTAAGTGTGAAACATTTTGGACTACTCTGTGCAAAACCATTTCAATCATAAAATTTAAGGTATACAAAACCAGTCACAAAACTAATGAACCAAGTGTGTACACATTGTCTTAAGCACAAAATAGAAGCAGCATCTGTGGACAGAGAGTCGTATTTTAGAGTTGAACAAGCTATTGCAGGTAGCACCTATTACTTCAAAACCAGATGCACCTATTTTTATATAAAAATAAATTATTCTGCAAATACAGGAAAAGAAACTACTGTTCTCCTTTCTCCTCCTCTCATCCTCACCAACAGAGTAGTTATAATAAATAAAAAACTAAGTAGGTTATTGATCTTTTCTGTAATTTCCACAATATTACACTCAGCTGAAAGCAATACTCCAACTGCTTTGCCTCACAAATGCTCTGGAAAAAAAAACAATCTCTGAGCACGTAAGTGCTGACAAGACTGTCCACTGCAATTGCAGCAACTGTAAACACCCCGCAGGAGGGCAGAAAGAGCAGATACACCTTGTACCCAGTTCAGCGAGAGAAAATGTTAATGCTATTTACGTGTCTGTAGGTGCCTTTTAAAGCAACAGCGTATCTTTAAGTGGGGACTGGTGTTTGTTACTAAACAGTGATAGGACGTTCACAGTCCCAGGTGACAACACAGTAAGGGTTAGTGTTTAGCAATACCCACAAGAGTAATTTGGACTTCCTAACCCCACGCACACGAAACAGGTCGCTCACAAACGGATGGGCTGGCTGTTAACAAGCACCAGGAAAGTTCAACTTTCCTCACACAGACCCCAGAATCTCTCATTAGGAAAAGAAGCTGGGACCTTCATTGGAAACTAACAAAAAGGGAGGACTCTAACAAGTCAGGCTTACTACATTCCTCACTCAGCCTTCTTCACCCTCCTACTCGCCCCACATCTGCTGATGGAGAATCAAACAATTACAACACATGCTACCTGAAATCATTTTTATTTTGTAGTCTAAGGGGACAAAAATTCCTGGCTGAAGTAAAGTACCTTAAGTTTGCATAAATCATATTCACCTCTGATTTTCCATTTCTGATTTCTTATCATGACTGTACACCATGATATAACAATAAGTCCATTTCCTTAGAAATCAGCATGGTTGGAAGCTCCAAGCAGCCATGTAAAGTACATGAAAAGAAGCAGTGCACATTTTACACTGTTCAAACATAAAACTGCCTTCAGTTTGGGTACATACCAGTTCTCACTTTATAGCTGTTACAAATCTCTTCCATTTTATTATTTCCATTCTAATTTTACTCAAAAGATTTACACTTCCTTTTATGGCATATTAAACATTTTGATTCTCTCGGGTCCTGCAAAAAGCACTGGACATTTCCACTGACTGTAAACTGGATAGAACAGACATGTAGTATGAACTGTCATGATAATTTTACCCTTTAACTCCATCCTCTGAAAGGTTCACTCATAGGTTAACTCTTCTTATTAAGATGTAAGAGCTCATTGAAGGGCATCAGGAGAATGGCCCAAGGGAAGGTCACAGTAGCATCAGCCACTACATGAAGGGTCACCACAGGCAGATTAACCAGCCTTTCACAGAGCTTCACAGCATTCCAGAGCAGCACAGAACAGGCCATTTCAAACAAGGCCTTTCAGCCTAATGGATCTCTGCTTATTTATACCAGTCTGATAAAATTAGTAGCTTATCTTCATTACCATCCTTGCCACTAAAATAAACTAGATGCTCACTGTGTCTGCTTCAAGCCACTCGTGGTATGAAATACAGCTTGGTGACATGGGCTGTGACCCAAAAAGCCCACTAACTTAATTATGTTTGGAAATCAAGCTCGTCAGAAACAACTATTAAAGTTTAATCAAAATGTTAAGATGTCATCTTCACATCATACTAACACCAAATCAACAGATGGTCAGAAATCAAAGAAAATTTGTGAATACTTTCATAATCATATTTTCCCCTTTACAGATAGGAAATTTCAGCACTATTTGACTTCATGCTTGCTGAATTATGAAGACAAATTTTGATTTTGAATTAAACCAGAGTAAATTCTAAGAGGTGCAAAAGATTTTAGGCCCCCAATATCTTCAGAAGGGAATGATGATGCCTCACAGAAAGAGAAGTATTTGTGTTGCAATGCAGTGCTGTAGATGTTTGGAAGGCAGTACAACCAACTTACTTTGAAACTGTAGAGGATTTAAACTTCTTCTAAAGAGAGATGGATGGACTATCAAATTTTGCAAACATTAAATCAAAAGAACTCAATACTTACCAGTGACATACCCTGCCAAGTATGAGGCATTCCATAGTTCAACAAATAACATCTTTTCCAAAACAGGCCTTAACCATCAGGTCTTTATTTTTAAATTGAAATTAATTTTCTTACTATGAGATATTTATTAAGTATGACAATATAGAAAGAATGCCTAAAATAGTCATCTAAAAATATGTCTGCCCTTTGTTACATATGTCATCACATCAATACAATTACATGTAAAGTTATAATTACACCATGCAAAGATTTATAGGGCAGATAAACTACTGAGCAACTACTTGGATCTCCTTTTGGTATGACACAATATTTTAATTAGATGACTCAGCACAGTACTTTCAAAGACAAACTGTTGAATGTATAGTCTTACAAAGGAGGGTTCATTTTTATGTATCTATTTTGCATGTGAAATAAAAAGAAACAAATAACACAGCTTTTTAGAACCTTTTCATTCACATCTAGTTATTGATGAACACACTGAGTGTGCTTGGCCTTTAATTTTTTTGACTGCCAAATATCAAAGCTAATGGACAACCATAAACCCTTAAATAGTGACTGCTTTGTGTTTCAAGCTCTACACTGTCACAAAAATCATGCTCTTTCAGGCAGAGTTCCAAAAGGTGACCTGGTTCAGAAAAAATGTTTGCCTCTGAAAAAAGCCAAAACCTATATTTATGTGTAAAATTCTTCACAGTGTTTTTAAAATGTTTATGTTATATACGGAGAGGACAGTTCACCTTGGGTGAGTCTCATTATTTCACAACCAGTAAAATGCCGATGGAGTCAAAAGTCACATCTTTAGAAACAGCAATGAATTTGGCTGAGTGGAAAGAGGGGTTAAGGCTAGGTCAGTGACACCTAGTATAGTCACTCACTGCCCTCTTCCTTCCCCTTTTAAAAATAAGAAAACCAAACAAATATAGCTTTATATAGCACAGAGGAGCAATTTCTCTTAAAAGCTGCATTTAAACTCTCAAAAGAAAAGCAAGTCAAAGCATTCTGGGCTGCCATTCAGTTCCCAGCCTCTCTCTTCCCAACAGAGATGGTTAGAATTTCTGAATTGCTATAGGTGTCATGAACAACTTCCATGGCTGCCTTTGCCTCCCTAAACACAACAGCTGTTCATCCTCCCATATGATAAGCCTTTTCCTACACTTTGAGGTATATAAATTAGTATAGAAGGCTCTGCTTGCAAATAAACATACCCATCTCATGGGGATCTCCAGTACATTTTGTATCACCCTTACAAATTACAAAGCATATCTCGGATATCATCTACCATAAATATGTGACCTATCAATTCTAGTAACACAACTGATCCCAGAGATTCAAGCATGAAAAGACCCTCAGATACCCATACCCATCTACCATCAGCTTCAGAGATAATATACAGATTCGTGCACACCCCTTAGTATGTTTGAAACAACTAAGTAAATCCAATATTCATGTTCGCTTCTCACTCTAAGGTACATTATTCAGCACCAAAACAGTAATAAAATTGAAAAGTAGAAGTTATCACATAGTGGAGAGATACTGTATTACACTATCAGAGCTGATCTTTTCAATAATTGAACCATACCCTTTTTAAACAGAACATTTTAAGCTCTTGATATGATGGTACAAGAAGTAATACTCACAGTTGCTTATAACTCCTCCAAGTGGGTCACCCTTGAAATCAAACTCAATGTCCATGTATTTTCCCTGTGAAAGCAACATATTTCAAGACTATAAGCTCTGTGTAAGACAAACTGCTCAAGATATTTTTAAGTTAGTTGATTGTTTTTAAATGATAAAAGAGTCATCTGACAATCTCCTGTACACTCCATCAGAATTTTGAAGAGCAGAATATGATTCAAATCTTCTAAGACATTACCATAGCCACAGATTTTCATAAGAACACTTTTAATTGGTTTTGTAAAGCAATCCCATAATTTTCTCAGTTTCTAAGGTTATCTAAAGAAAATGCACATTATACAAACTTCCATCAGAACGCCAAGAACACCAAACAATACTTGTCGCCATTTAGATATTACCATGTTTATTAACAGAAGATTGCAGGAAGAAATTTTCTTCCACACAGACTTATTTTCTCAATGAGAAATCTCAGAGCATGAATCAAGGCAGCTGAAGGAGAGCCACTCACTTTGGCTTAAAGGACTGGCTGGCAATGAGTACTGTTAGTAATTGTGGGATGTCTGTCCCTAAGCGTGTGCCTGCCTTGTAAAAGTGATGGATTTTTCCTGCTGAACTCTTTCCCTCGTAACTCAGGAGACCAGAGGCAACAATTAACAGACTGTCACCGCAAAAGTGATTTCAATTTTAGCTGCACTGGCACAGTGTGTTTCCTTGACTTCTGTTTGACTTTTCCACATCACAGAAGATTGCTCTGCTCTTTGCATCATTTTAATTTATTTGACAAGTGTTTAATCTAGTAACAGCTACATTTAACAATGACAAAACGGACAGTCCCATACTGTGAAGAAAAGGCAAAAGCAGTGCAGCTCACATTCACAAGGAAATTTAGAAAGATAAAAACTGCTGGTAGTAATTCAACCAAATTCCACCCTCTGGCACTTAAAAGAGGACAGTGCTCACTGGGAGGATGGTGAGGCAATGAACAGGCTGCCCATTGAAGCTGTGGATACCTCACTCCTGGAAGTGTTCAAGGCCAGGCTGGATGGGGCTTAAAGAAGCCTAGTCTAGTGAAAGGGGTCCCTGCCCATGGCAGGGGAGTTGGAAGTGAACGATCTTTAAGGTCCCTTCCAGCCCAAATCATCTTATGATTCTATGACAAAACCAGCATACTGGAAAGC
This sequence comes from Serilophus lunatus, assembly GCA_013399895.1. Classification (NCBI taxonomy): domain Eukaryota; kingdom Metazoa; phylum Chordata; class Aves; order Passeriformes; family Eurylaimidae; genus Serilophus; species Serilophus lunatus. The sequence continues at coordinate 702,362 of VXBA01004775.1, read as the reverse complement.
CTTGTGTTTCTACTCCCTTATTCACTGCATTTAGAAAGAGATTGGGTTTTGTTTGTTTTTCTGTTTTGCTTTTAATTACAGAATATAAAAAACAAGCACTTTATATTTACTTAATCAAAGATACTTTCTAATTTACTGGATTTTTTGTTAAGATTGGCTTGAATCTACTCAGACTCTATTCTCCTTGCTGGCAGCTGAGGCAGGCTACAGAGGATAGTACATGCACTGTCTTGTTTGAAGTCAATTCTGAGCTGATTCAAACATTACATTCAACATTACAGATAAAAAAATTAAATCAGATAATGAAATTTTCATTTCCCAAGGACTGGGCCAACTGAGTGTTTCCAAAAGTATTTTTAGCTTTGTGTTTATAAGCAAGGACTTGAAAGGCAAAATAGTAGGTTCTTGCACTTTGTCCTGGAAAGACTTCTGCTTGCAAACCGCCCCTCTTCTCTTGGCTGTCTCCTCCTCCTTTCTCTGATAATTGCATTCTTTTACCCTTTCTATCAAAAAAAATCACCAAAACAAAAACTCTACAGGTGCCTCAAATTTTGGCCCTGACCTCTGTTCACAAGCAGATGCAATTAGAGCTGCAGAAGAAGCATTGATAGACATGTGGAACAACATCATCAACCTTAGAGAATTAGAACAGAAGGGGAGAGAAGACTCCCACACGGACAAAAAAGCCCTCTCCAGTCCCACAATATTCCACATTTTTATCCATTGGCTCTTATTCACAACATACCATTTTCCCAGTGTATTGATTTGCCTTCTATCTACTTTGCACATCCCATATTACTACTCTTCTGGACACAAGTGGGCAAATGACAGAGTTGCATTCAGTCTTCTGATTTTAGCAGGAGAAAGAGTACTCACACTTGTGAATCTCCCAACTCTAACTTCAGCTTTTTTTTTTCCAATTGCCAGTTCCAATATTTTCACACTCAGTTTCATGCTAAAAAAGGCTCAATTCAACCAGTTGATTATAAAGAATGTAAGCAAAAAGGTAACATTGAAAATGTTTACATTAAAACTAAAGTTGGTTTTGAAACATTATAGAAAGCAAATGAGTACCAGAAGTAGCAATTTTAACCAGAAAAAATATGGAAGGAAAACAAGATGACACAAAATGACCAACTTGCTAAGCAGACCAGTTGCTAGACACATGGTCACTGACATTAAGCCACCAGTGCCAGAAAATTAATAAATCCAGCTGCACTGTAATTATGTTTTCATCCGGCCACAGACTGCCATTTGTTTTCTTTGTTTTTAGCCTTTAGTTTCCAATAGATGTCTATGCCCACACCAGAAACCAACAAGATTCTTAACAAGGAAGTGAGACATCTTTTAAGAAGTGGGGTGACTGCTAATAATGCCCTACTGACGCACTGGGCAAGGAAGGTACAACGTACATTTGAAATGAAAAATAAAATACTGATCATTGCTGAAGGTGTTTGCCTTCTTCAAACACCACAGTCCCTCAAACAAGAGCAAGAAAGCTCTCTCTCCAAATTATTCAGCTCCTTATAGATGCCTCGATGGCTGATACAGGGTAAAACAGAAATAGCCAACAACGTAACAGGCTCCCCTAAAAGGATTTCAAACTCAGCCTTGAAGAAAATACTTACAAATCTAGAGGAGTTGTCATTCCTCACAGTTTTGGCATTTCCAAAGGCTGGAGAAAGAGAAAAGCAAATATGACAATCAAATCTATCAGTAGAAAAAAAAAAGTTAAATGTTAAAATATCTATGTCTGCTTATTTAAATGTCTGCTCATTTAAAGGAATTAGACTTCTGAGAAACAAGATCCTGTCCATGGTATGGGAATCATTCAGTAGGGACAGAGTGTGACAGACATGACCACAAATGTGAGAACACCTATGGAAACCAGAGAAGTTTCATCTCAACACTTCCTGTGCTTAAAAAAACTGAAAGAAAAGTACACAAGCATAAATGGTTCCAAAACAAAATTGCACCCAGATTAAGCACATATGCTTTGGGTTTGAATCAACAAATTTAAAATTTTATTACTCAAATAACTTTAAATGTAGGAAACATTTCTTTCCCTTCATTTGAGAGAAAGAAATAAATCTTATTTCCCAGAACAGAATACGTTAAAAGATGGAGGCCAGAACTGAGGGAATTACAGAATGATACTATAAAATTTTTGGCATGGTATAGTTTAATCAATGTTTAGGAACTGATTTGTTTATGGTATTCCAACAGATTTATCCTAAGCTGAATATTAATTAGCTGAAATAAATCAGACTTAGAATGAAAGTTTGCCTTTAGCTTGTCTAAGCTTTTGTCTTAGCTAACTTTCTGAATAGTTTGGTTTGAATGTCTTTAGCTCAAGTTTTACTGCAGTGAAAATTCTCTCAGAAAGGACTTCCCAAGGCTACATTATGATGGGCAGCCATCAGCTTAGAACACGGGCAAGACAAGTACTCAGACTGGAGGACAATTCAAGCTCCAAATGTTGTCAAAGCACACATCAAACCGAGTGTCCCCTACATCATTAAGTATAGCACTCATATTCCAACAGAAGACTTTATTTATCCCAGTGTTTATTTACATAGCATATGTATTTTCAAGGATCAAATCAAGTCAATGTTTTTGGGGCACAAATAAATACATGCCTTTAGGCTTCTACAAACTTGCATGAGTAGACTTATTCTTGACCAAAGAACTAGAGCCAAAATTAAAATTTTGTTGCTCCTGAAGGCCAGGATAAGTGAAAGAATTGTTTTTAAAATCTTTATGCCCTGCAATAAATCATCTTTTCTACAACCAAATCTCTGGGCTGCATTTTCTTAAACATAGTGCAGAACAGTGGAGTCATTTATAACTGCACAGAGTCAAGCACAAACGTTCCATTATAAAGAAGGAGACACATTCCTTGGTTTTCCCTTAAATTCATTGTTTCTAAAAGTTAATTTACAGTAGCAACTGTAGTTTAAAAAAATAATCCCATGAGATAAATTATGCATATGTAACATTTATGTCATTTTCTTGCATTGAAACAGAACTACATAACCAAAGAAAAATAAACCTAACCACAAATGCTTAATTTCTGTCTAAAACATATATAAGCAGCCAGGCTCATTCAGCTTTTATTTCTTGCAGAATAATCCAGTGTCCACCTTCCAAAAAACTAAACAGGCAGTTATCAGCACATCAAGTAGAAAAAATAAAACCTTAAAACTCTAAGGCAATCTTCTGTAAGCTTCATCTATTCCTCTTGCATTAAAACAAAGATTCATAAGCCAACAAGAAATAAAACATATTTGGCAGTCCCCAGGGAACAATCTAGCTCTGACAAGAAAAGCCTCCATACCTCCCATCATGCTATTTCTGCCTATATCTGAAATCTGCTTCCAGAACAGTGATAAAAGCAACACAGCTCTTCTCTCTGATTCCAAAACAATGGAAGGCTCCAATCCCCCCATTCAGCTTTAAGTGGAACATAGCTGATCATGAGAGAAAGGCTTATCCAGCACTTCTATTATTCTTAAATGTTAACATTTCATCCTTCCTTTACAAGTCCTTGCTTACAATTTTTGTTTTGTGTACAGTCGAAGACCATGTTATAACCATCCAGTTCCCCACTGCTCTTTGCCCAGTTTTGCATTCCCTTTGCTTTTTTATTTTTCACTTTTCCCCCTGTTCTCACTAGCAGAGTGCTTGTCCCTGTAGACTCCAAATCATCACATACAAATATAGATAGCTAGGTCATAAATATGATGTTGACATTCAACAACCTTACAAACACCACATATCATCTGGCCATAATGCAAAATTATTGCACAGCAGTCCTGAAACTTTCTCTCAGCACCACAACAGCTTTGAGAACTCTGAGCAAGACTGAGTCAGGAATCAACAAAATAGACCTAAATAACTCAATGCTAACCAAGGCACTTCTGAAGGCAATTATTAGACAATGGGACAAAACTGTAAGCCTTGAGGATTATACATCCTATCTCCAGGAAAAATGAAGATCCTGTTTCTGGCAGCCAACATCTTTAAATTAAATTGACTAATTAAAAAAAAAAAAAAAAAAGCCTTTCATGGGAGAGCAGGAAAGGCAGTTGTCAGGAAGACAGGCCAACATAGTCACCACATCCAGGGAACAATAAGTCTGAGGGAAGAACAGGCATGCATATGGATTGGCTCAGTTTTTTTCTAAGACCCATTTCTTCACCCTTTTTTCCCCTAAAGAAAAATAATGTCTTACAGACCATGTTTGTTTACTAGAGACTATATGATTTGGAAGGAAATGAATCAGAGGGACTGAAGCCTTTTGATACAGCCAAGCATCATCAAGGCAGGGTTCGAAAGGGTAAGCCCTCAGAGAGCAGCAGGAGGAGTCTGGGAAGTATGACTTAACTTCCTAATCTTTCCCTACATGAGGGAAACCATTTTCTCAAGAAAACCTACCCATAACTGAATAAATCTTATAGCTGTATTCACAGAAAGCATCTCCTACAGTTTTAGACACCAGATAGCAATGAAACAACAGACACAGTTTTCCAAATGAGCTCAGCAGGAACACCAATTCACACAGAGGTAATATGCTCATACATAATCTATGAGATTCTTACCTTCAAGAACTGGATTTGACTGCAAAAGTTGTTCTTTTACTTGGTTAACCTCTGCCCCTTTTCCACACACAGCAGCTACATATGACATGACAAGTTTGCTTGCCTCTGTGAGGGGAGAGCCAAATAAAACAGCAATAAGTATTAGCAAAAAGGCCACAAAATTGTTTGCAGACTGGATCTCCATTATATTTTCTCAATGCTAGGAAGTAAAGGCACATTTAATTTTAGTTTTCTTCTACATTGTTGTACCATCTGGAAATGCAGGAGGAACACATCCTGCTATGAGATCCATGCCATTAAATCAGCAATCCTCTTGATTTAAATACCTAGAGCCTGCCCAGACTAAAGAAGCCATCACTGGATATGGCACATTACCTGCTACTTTTCCATTTAGCCTCAGTAAGAGGCCTTCTCTGAGGAAAGAACATTATCCTTTGCTGGCATGTTGGAAATGTTTTAATCTAGCCTGAAAAAAAAACAGGCTCAAGCAGTTTCAAGACAGAAAATTCAAAGAGTTTGTATCAGCAGATGCACAAATGTAAACACAAAACACTTACACACGTGTAATCACAGCTCTTGAGCAACTCAGTAACTGCAACATCACATAATGCACTGCACTCTGGTTGAAAGTATAACAAATAGAGAAAATGAAGCATTCATTTAAACAGTGGAACTAATTTGGAGGCACAAACTTTTAACAAAGTCTGGAATGATTCTGGGTTCTCAAGGCTGCGTTCATAAGGGTGTCAATCACCCATATACAGACAGAAACAAACAGCAGATAATCCATCCAACCCTTATGTTTTTTCTGGTCAGGAAAAAGAGCAGCTGAAGAAGGATTCCGTCTCTAAACAGAGTCTGTGATACTATGATGCAAGATAGTAAAACTGGAGGCAATATAGGCTGATATACAATGTAATTACTAACAGCTGGAAATCCTAGCAACTCATGACTGTGGTAATAAAAAAAAGCCTGTTACAAATTTAAGGGTCTCATTTCAGGAAAGAAGTGACAGATGAGAAGTTATCCTTTGGATTTCCATTCTTTCCTATTTGATCAAATTTATTTGCCAGTACTACGTTACTATCCCATATTGTAGAGAAAACTGAGTACATCTGCAACACAGGAAGCAAGTGTGGAGCAAGAACGGGTGTGCAGAAGGCTCCCATCTCCTTTAATTGCTCCTCTAACCCAGTTCTCATTTTTAAGAATCTGTGTTCCCTTCATAGCTTGGAATTATCAAATTATTTAATTTGAAATATTTCTTAAAACAGCCAATATCTGTAGGTAGAGCTACCCTAGTCACTAAAAGAAGCATGCACTGAAGCAGCAAAGAAGCTATGATAATAGTATACACACAATAACTGCAAGACAAGCTTTGAACATCAATGAGAGAAAATAAAGGCCCTTTCTTTTATTAGGAACTTTCTTTGGTCAAATAAAGACATCAGGAAGGGAATCATCATCTTAATATCTCAAAATGTCTAAATAGATCACTTGTTCTGAAGATGTATCATGTTTTCTTGACACTGTTACTATCAATTAAGAATATAAACATGAAGTGAATCAAAACCAAAACTGGAAGTAAATAAAAAGACACAACTGATGACAGTCCAGCTTCAGTTCTGCCAGTGCAAAAATGCCAAATGTTCTGGCTACCAAAACTGTAAAACAGAGTTATACAGTATCTGAACTAAGAAGTTTGTTTCCTCAGTTCCAGGAACTTCCTTTGCACCCCCTTTTTATGATTGTTTTTTTAAATGAAAACCTGACCTGTCAGCTAATAAGCCTCATTTCAGCAACATTACTTACATCAAATGTAAGAGAATACCACAGACTTCAAAATTATTATTGACTTGAATTTCAAATCCTATATTATTTTCTACTTACTTTTATAAAGAAGGAATAATTCATACTATGTACCATATGGCTTTGAAAACTATAGAACAGTCAAAATCTCCATACAAATCTAAATCTACCATTTACATATAGAGAAGTTCAGTAACTCAACCACTGATCCACCTTTCAAATGAATAAAACATGTACCTCGGTTGTATGAGGCGCTTCATAATTCACAGTTCCTGAGTAAATCAAGACATAATATCAGTAAAGGACTCTTTTCTAAAGCCTGAACCTCTAGAGAGAATCTCAGAATAATATTAATAAGAACTTGATTATTTTAGCACACACTTTTACTGAACACATGTTTTTCATGATATTGAACTGTAAATAAGGATTATATTACAAGACTTCATGACTTCTTTATTGGATGCCACACATCAAGGACCAACAAAGCTGAAGCCTACACTCCATATTTTCACAAAAGGCTTGGAAAGCAACTTCTTGTTACCCATTTAAAGTCTTGCTCAGAATAAGCACACAAGTCTCCATGCATTCACAGATTCAAACGAAAAATCTCCCAAATTACTTGGAAACAGATGCATGCCTTCCTACCCGCTGCCTCTTTTGTAAGTCACCTCTGCTTTAAATTGCTATTTTAGAAAATAACTGGCTTCTTTCTTTTTTAAGGTCTACCTAAAATGTACTGCAGTTATGCAATCCTCACTTGATTTCTAACATTCCAGTTTAAAAACTAGCAGTCATTTTCAAGGAAATTTCAGCTTTGCCTAAGAAACACAGTGTTCTGGTACACAAGCCTATCTTAGAACTGAAGCTGAGAACAGCATGCAAAAGGCCGATAAAATTTCCAAAGTAATCAGCTACTATTATTTCTTCCCTTTAGACAAAGAGTATAATCCAGTTTTAATGCATGTATTTATTGAGAGACAATTAGAAGTATCAAGTCTAGAAAACCAAGAGCATTTCATTTTCTATGTCTTCATGTTTCCCCTCAGCAGAGCCTAAGTGTTTTCTGGCCCTTACAATACTGTATCAGAAACCAGCATTACTTTGGTATGACTCTGCATACTGATGAGGACACTGCATTAACATGGGGCAGGACTTCATCATGGTGACACTGTGAAAAAACACATTTAGTTTATGTGTGTTCACACCTACAGCAACAAGTGTGACAGCACTCATCTTCTGCAATCAGCAGATGCAAAAAGACACTGATGTCTCTCAACTTACAGATTCTAGCATCACTTTGCCAGATTCTGAATAATTCTTAATGTTTGTTAATAAGATTCAAACTGCTCCTCACCTGTTTTTCCAGCTCCACTCTCTCCAGTGATAAGGATGCACTGGTCTTTGTCCTGATCCCTTAAAGATCTGTAAGCTTCATCAGACAGAGCAAAGCTGTAAAGAAAGAAAGCATCAGTTGAGAATTGGGGAAAAACCCCCAAACAATAATTACAGTCTGTTCTTCAAACATCCAGAGGGGGAGAAAAACAAAACAACACCCTCCAACTGCTATCGTTCCATAAGGGGGGAAGCATTCACTTTTCAGAGTATAAAGACCCAAAGAAGCAAAATGGATACTTTTTCTCAGAGGCTTACTCAGCCTTTCTCCATAATCTCTATGTTTTTCTAAAGGTATCAAAGTCGATACAAAATAACAGAAATGTAGGGAAATGTAGCCAGCTTTCTTTATTGAAAAAATGTCAATAGATCTGCAGGATGTATTTTCTAAGAAAAGTGAAATGGGAGAATCTTATACACTAACAATACCATAAGCTGCAATTTCTACTCAGTATGAAGAAATCTCACAACCATATAAAACACTGAGCATTTTAAGCCTTTGGGAATGGCACCTTTGGAATTGTACATGAATATGCAAAATTATTTCCCAATGTGTTTTTAACTCAGTAAGTGTGATGTCATGTAGTGACTGTAATGTATATAATAAAAATCAAATCATCTTTTCCTGGAGCTCAGAACATCAAGACATGGAAACTCCAGGCTGCAGTTTGAATCCAGATGTGCTCTGCTGCCATGCAGCAACATATGCTTTGAAGAATTGCAGATGTCTTTATTATATTTAGTTTTCTTTAGTAGTAATTTTGAGACAGACAAAAAGTAAAGATTTTCTTTCAACTGCATTTTTCCATTAACAGAATAAAGGACTCCAGAAACCAAGCTTTAGAACACCTCAAATAAAATAAGCAAAGTAGTATCTGAAAAAGGACACAAAAGCAAAATCCAAATAAAAAGACATAAATGCCTTACACAACGGAAAAAAATCTGATAGCCAAACATGGTATATTTTTACATGAAATTAACATCTATTCAAAATACCAAGAGCTTTGTTAAGTTACTCCATTTAGTAAAACATTTAGGGTTTGTATGTACTTAAAACTGGATATTGTTTACTATTTACAGCAGACAAGTCATGTATGAAAAACAGAAATGAACTCTTAGGTCAACATAAAATGTATAATCATTGCAGGTTCATTGCACTTTTTAGAAACTTGATTCTTTATTCTACAACAGTTCAGGAGCTTTGTATTCAGCTGATAAGTGCAAACAGATCAAGTATTTGTTTTGACCAACGTAGCCATTTAGTGCTTTCACAGGCAGCCACAGCCCCTTTATAGAAAAGCAAGCTCTTTGTCATGACCAGTTAGGGGAAGGATGAACAACACAATGCAAGCAGTGAGAGCCCTTTCTAGAGGCTCTTATTGCTGCAGTTTGAAAGCTCCAAATATTAAACCTACATATTTATTGCTATCACTGTCCCTTAGCTCCAGACTTCTCTCTCCAAAAGGTTTATGAAGAGCTTATCACAATGTCCCAAGTTTGTCATCACATGAATGTGTGACACCATTTCTATTTCCTTATCCCCCATCAGCATTAGACTCATATTTTCTTATCTGAGTTCTGGTTTTAGTTGCTTAGTTGTTTTTATGGTTGCATCATGTTACCAGCTCAGCCACTCTGCAAGAGATGAGCGTGCCAAGGGAGGGGTATTCTGAAAAATTTGGAAAATGGGTAAATGAAATACCTCCTTTACTATTAAACAGTAACATCTCCCCTTCCCTCTCTAGTACCTGCCAAGGATGCTTATGACATTTCTTTGTCTCCCTTTCCTGTCTTCTCTCCTGCAGCACTTCTGCCTCTCTAGTTACAGGACCCACCCAGGGCTCCATCTCTCTCATCACTTTTCTTGCCAACTCACTTTGTCCAAAGCACTAAATTGCAAATCTCTCTGCACAGATGGTTGGGCCTCCACTTCACACCCAGGATCAAAGGTCATTAAGTCCTTTTGATACATATCCCATTGAACCCAGAGTAAGACTGATCTCTCAAATCTTAATACTGCTATGGTGATTGAAGCATTTAACTCAGTAGTTCAACTGGAGGTGAAAATGTGTTTACGAGAAAGCAGCAGCCTGTAATGTTTTTAGCATTACAACAAAGTCAGATTGCAATGTGGCCAACATGCTGGAGACCAAGCAAAATAAATAATATTTTGCTGCTGCTGAGAGACCACGATACAATTTCTGGCACCCATTTTAGTGTCCAAAATCCAAACTACAGTAGCAATAACACTTTACCAGACTCCTTTACAGGACATGTTTAGGAAATTAATAATATTTGTTGAACGCTGCTGCAAATATATTTGTGAATTGAAGAGTACAAGGTGCAGCACTCAGAAAAGCTTATTCAACCCACATTACCTTCCTTTTTGGAAGGAAAAAATAAAAAGCAATAGGATAAAGATGAAAGAAATAAACTGCACTGAGCATTCATGGCCCGTGTGAGATAACTTTAGTGCTGTGATTTCCACAAGTTTGACTGAGGAAACTGACTTTCAGCAAGAAGATAAGACTGTGAGATGCTTTTCAAACTCACACACTGGATGGGCTCATTCTGTGCCTTAAAACAATCTCAGGCATCAATTAGTTTTGCACTGTTGAAACAACTTTCTTGGCAGTAGTTTCACATCCAAAAATCAAGTCAACATCAAGAACAGAGAAAGTATTCACTCTATTGTTATTAATATACTATCAATTGTAACTCAGTATACCAGTTGATATATTACAAGTTAATCAGCCTAGTATGCATTCATATTTTCTAATATATCAAACTTAAGATTCTCAACAGCCCTCGTCAAAATATATTTTACTGTTTGATGTATTTATTAACTCTGACTGCACTGAATAGTTATAAACATCAAATGATGCTTTTTCTCCTTCCTCCTCAGAGAAACTGAGTGTCTAATATTGCATTGAGATCTCTTTTGGAGAAGAGACAGGGATTTCATCCAGTTCTCATTTAATCCAATCTAGTTAGAGATGCTTGGCATATATTATTTCTTCCAACCTACTCAATCCACCAAAGCCTAATACTCCACCAGTAGACCAAATATTATCTACTTCAAACAAAAGAAAAAATAAGCCAACTTGTTTCAAAAGACATTTTGTACATATACTTATCAAAAGCTACCTAGTAGAAGTGTTCTAAAATCTGTCACTGATGCTTCAACCACTGTTCCAACAATTCAACTGGAGGAGGACTAATCAAGAGTCTATTTAAACAACTAAGATTTCCTTCTCTTTGTGGCATGCATAAACACCATTAGGCACATTTATGCCAGAACCTGAACAAAGACCTTTATCTAAAAAACAAAGATAGATCTATTCACATGTCATGTTGACTTTCATGGCACACCACTACACCTCACAATCTTTCCTATTATTGCCTTCTATCTTTACAATAAAAGGAAACCCAAACAAAACCAAACTTTGAGTCTTTTAGTTCAAACTCTATATGATCAAAAAAAATATAATTTCATGTTCTTCTCTATTTGTTAAAAAACATATTTAATGATTTATAGACCACAGAGAATCCTATTCTTTTCCTTTTAGCAGCATTAAGAGACATGGCTCTTTAAAGTCAACATTTGCAACTGTAAATTTAAACCACATACCATTCTTCCAGCCACCTCACAATTACAGAGCCTAAGTAAAATTTTAGAATACTTTGTAGTTTAAAAAGCAGTTATAAACCATGTGTTTCGAATTAGCTGGTGAGTGTGTCAGCAGTGTCAGTTACCATACCTTATAATAAGCTCTCCTTTGATTTTTAGGTTTTCATGAAAGGAGATGATATTCTCCTACCACAATAAATGCAGAAATATTTACTGGAGTTCTCTTTTAGCTAAGACTTAAGTATAGAAGCAATTTGAAATCGAAACGCCACCCACACCTAGCTCAGTAAGAAGGCTTGGCTTTTTTATAGCACGGCTTTTTCAGCCACAAGCTCCAGATGGCCAGATCTGTCACAAAGTCCTAACCCAAAAATTCTAACAAAGGGAAACAGCATCCAGGCCTCCAAGGGGAATTTCCAAAGGGTTCTGGCAATTTTCAGCATCTCAACAGCCTCTCTTTGCTAAAATAAAACCCTGGGGTCAGGAAGAGACAGGAGCAAGGTTCCCATGCATCACCCCAAAACAAGCACCAAGTGCCAGGGCTGTATTTGAACGCTCCAGATTACACTCACAATTATATCGCGATATAAAACCCTTGCTCTTAGTGTCAGAAATTCAGCTCATGGGAGCAGAATTTCTACCGTCTTTCTCCTTTAAGCCGAAATCACAAGAATCAAAATTTGCTAATCACTGGTACTTCTTTCTGCTATCATTCTTCCTTTCATTTTCCTTAGCATTCCTAATTAACAGTAATTAGTTAACACTATTTTAAATTCCCTCCAGTTGCTTTTCTCATACACTAGTAGAGCCAATTCACTTCATCCCATCTTCACCAGCTGTTGCTTTCATTCAGAGATTCTTGGTCCTCATTTTAGAATATTTATCACTTAATCTTGGCTGGCAACTGACAACTCATTTTCCTCATTTCAAAGGAAATTAGGAAAGCCTCTGTTCTTGACCATGAATTCCCCATGAAGCAGAGCCTGGTACTAGGGCTCAACTGCTCAGGAACCAGGGTTCGCTTGTATTCAATGGTGTCTAAACACACTGGTAGGATACTAAACATCAGTGTTCATCAAACATTATACACCATGCTAGGCTAAAAATAACAACAGTAAAATGTAAATAAATTTTACATTAAATATAATTTATTTCAAGTTCAATTAAGAACATAATTTAATTTCCTTCTTTTCAGAATGCACAGAAGTGTTCGGTAACAGGATAACAGCTAACGAATTATTTCCTCTTAAAACATGAAGTGGGAAAACATGAGAATCACAGTTTGAGTATAAAAATTCCTAACAACCTGAGCTGGGAAGAGTAGAAGCAAATTTTATAAGGTACTTTGAGGCTTTATGCTGTAAATCATCACTATTTCCTATATATGTTCTCCCGCCCATTGAAGCTCAGTGGAAAATTCACCATTCAGGAAAAACAACTGTAAGAGATTATTTTTAGTATTAGCTCATAGTGCAGAATCATTTAATCTAATTGCCCTAAGGATAAAAAGTGTACTCCCATTTTCCATAATTACAAACTGTCTCATGTTCAGCACTTTGACACACTTGAAAAGAAAAGGTTGATTAGCCTGCTGTAGTGAATAAAGTAACAGCTGAATTGATGGAGCATCAGCTAGGATAGACCTTCACAGGCAAGCAGCTGCTTTTTTAATAATGCCAACCAAGAAAAAAAAATAAAACAAATTTAAACACCAGAATAAAGAGGTGTGCTAAGACAGATGGAAAGCCTTTTCTCCTATTCATATTCTCCATTTTTATTTTCTGAGTGGGCTCAGAAACCTGTTTTATCAACAGTACTGTGTGGTTAATACACACAGGAGAAGGGCACCTCCTGTGTAGGCCTCTCCTCTTTGTTATTCACAAAAGCCGCTGTGACATTATTAGATGGAGAATAAAGCCCAAAGCTGTATAAATCAGCCCATTTGATTTGTAAGAAGTAGCCATAATTTATGGAAGGAAGGAACAGAGTAAGAGGGAGAGGGAAGAGGACAAAGCCACTCTTGATTTTCAAGAGTAAAACACTTCAGTACACAGGCTAATATTAAGCTGGAGAGATTTATTTTCTGTTCCAGTAGACTGAGAATATAATATACTCTGCAATGAACATATATACACTACAGCTTTAGCAGAAGACTTTTTTCAGGCCAATAATCAGAGATCTGGACACAAAGAAAAAAATATTTTTGCTGAAAATCTTATCTTTCTCAGACTGAAGCAGATTTTAGACAAATTTAGACAACTCAAAAAACTCCCTACAGAGAGATTCAGCCAATGCTTCTTCCCTAGATAGTATGACTGGACAACCTCAGAGCTCACTACAGCCTGATCCCTTTCTCTGTCACAGGATGGCACATAATTCCTTCCAAGGAAGGTTTTATCAGTTTTGATCTTTTGATCACTTCCTTTTACTGTAAATCCAAAAAAAAGATTTTTTTTTAAAACCAACAGTGATCTTTTCCCAGCACTGTACAAAAGAACCAAAAATGCAGCCATTGATTTTCTGCCTATTTCAACATGTAAGGAATCTTGTTAGGGCTGCACATGAGTATAATGGAAAAAAAGAAATGCCTTTTACCAAGAGTCTATGACACAGCTGTTGCCTTATTTTTCTTCAACTAGTACAAAACAGGATCTTTTCAACTGAGGATGGCCGTGCCACTTTCCAGTTCAGACTACAATCCTTCTAAGATTTAGCAAACCTGGTAAGCGCGTCCACATTCCATTCAACAGCTCAGTCTTGGCAAGGAAATACACCCAGCAGACCACGAGAAGAGTGACCTGGGCATGGGCCAAGCGTTGGGTCCTCCAAGGTTATGCAAGATGGTGGCAGAGGGGAGCAGTAAGCAGAGCCTTGGTGTTGCAGATCACCAAGCCAACAGGTCTGCCCCGTGTCCTGGTGACACGTTAACTGTGGAACACCAAATTGAACTAATACGGACCAGTGCCAGCTGTACACAATATCAACACCTGCAGCTGCACACAAACAAGAGGTATAACTTGTGACTTAGTTTGCCCAAAGAAGAGAATTAAAACAGTAAATTCCTATTTGGAGAAGGTTTTTGTTAGCTAAAGTGAAGATATACATAAATAAGGTGGGGAAGCAAATATCTCCTTGCTTTGCAGAAGAGCAACTTATCTTGGATTCCTCCTTGACTAGTCCTATTTTCCTTGAAATTACAGCAGCCAGCTGAATGGCACACAACCATCACCTCCCCACCCACTCAGCCCATGGCGTCGAGCATGAATCAGTAACTCCCAGTTCCAGCATTTATCAGATGAGTTTGTAACCAAAACAATCCCTCACCCCAAACACTAGGCTGTGTTATCCAAAGGAGCCAAGCAGCTCCTACATGGTCCCCCAGGAGGACACAGGCAGGCCTCTCACAAATCAGTCTGCTGTAATGTGGACTGAAGGATTTTCATTTTCTTGGGGGAAGAACCTTTCTGTTTACAAAACTAGTAATTTGACTGGGCTGTGATACCCTTGAAGGGAAGTAGAAGGAAGTGTTTTCTACTATTTTATCAAAACTCATATTTAATTAGACATTTATTTGCTAAGACAAATCAGCAATTGCATGCTGGATTTAATGACTGCCTAAGCCAGCCAACTTCTTGCACTCAGTGTTTTTCCTGCAAACCTATACACTGAAGCTTTCTGGTAGCCCTATTCTGCATCAAATGCTCCAGGTTTTTCCCTGAACTTCCAAACTAAGGGCACTACACGAGCCTGAAGCCATTGGGAGGGAAAGCAGTTTCATGTCACGTTAGAAAAGCTGATGGCAAGTTATCCAGTTTCTCCATGGACCTTCTGAAGCTTTGTAGTCCCTGAGGCTGGGCTTGTAAAAATTAGGATTTATTTAACTTGCCCAGTTCAAATGGAGTTACAAGGTCAGATAGCTGAACAGTAAGGGAAGAGAGCTGCAAACTGATTTGGCTTCTGCCAGGGTTTAACTAGAGGGCAAAAAATTATTTAAAATCCCAGTTTACATCTATGCAGTAGCAGTTTTGAATTGCATCTCTGAGCTCTAGAATATATGTGGAAATGAAGGGCTGGTGGGTAGGGAGGAGAAGTGGGAGCAGGGGAAAACACTCACTCGCTTTCTCCACTGAAATATCCAAACTGTCAATATTTTTACAGAAAATGGAATAACTATCTATACCTAATACAGCATGTGTCAAACACAGGGAACTTCACTGGTCAAACACACATGTTCAGTTTATTTTGGCAACATCCAAATTTTACATAAAAGAAATCTTTTTCCATGGAACAAGAAATGCTTTGATTATGCTGCTGCACCATGAGAAAAGCACACCATAAGCAGACTCCCACAATAAAACTAATTCTTCTTGCCTTAGGTGGCTACAAATAATATGTTTTCCACCTCAATAAAACACTGCAAAACAATTATTCCCCACCTCAATAAAACACTGCAGAACAATTATTTGCCATTTTTAAAACATGGATTGTAGTTCCACATGGATCCTTACAATTATCCATAGCTATTTCAGAAAAAAAAAAAAAAAAAAAAAAACCAAAACAAGCCTAGGGTACAGGTTAAATGAGATACTTCAAAAACATGACTCTATAACACTATTAGAAGAATAACGAGCAGTATAACTTCGCTCTTCCTGTATACATGGGAATATACTGTCAGTCTTTTTTTCTAATTTCCTGTTATAATTTATGATTTAAATAGTATGTATTTTGGGGACTTATAGTTTGTGCTTGTCCCAGTCAGTGGCAGAGCACTGATTTGCCCCATTTAAAAATGCCAGTGACTTCTGGATCTCACAAATTAAACCACATTAGGGCTGTACTTGTTGTGGGGTTTTCCTGGGGGACAGAAGCGGAGAGTGATGATCTTATGACTTCATATGGAAAATTGTTTAGCAAATAGTATTTCATGTCTCTGGTTCAGAAAACATACTCCTGCTTAGTAAATAGAAAATACTACACTTTTTTTTGCAACCCTAAGAGGCATCACCCTGAAGCCAGAAGGTAGGAATAATTAATTTCCTCCTGATGCAGTGACACCAGAGATACAGCAAGTCAAGTTTTGACTTCAACGACAAGTGTTTATTGCTACCACATGCTCATGCAGGGACTTCTCTCACTGCAAATGATTTTATTGCAGAAGTATCAATGCTTTCCAAATAAGCTTGTTCTACTTTGCTAACTGGAGATGGAAAAAGAAATTTATTCCTTTATTCTAAAGTAAAGAAACATGTTCCAGTACTCGAGGGAGAAAAACAGTGAAGTAGAGTGTGTAGTTTCACATGTTCATAGAAAAGGATGTGCTTTAAAAGGTCTCCCCTCACAGGACAATAGCATAATCTAGCACAGCTAAACTCCAGTATGCAGCAGACATCCAAGAGCCACAATATCTCACATAAAAAGGTACATTTTGGAGTGATGTCATAGCTGTGTCTGTGAGACAGCTAAAGAGATGGCAACACATTGCAGTGGAAGGCAACAGTTTCCCAGCAGAAAACATGCCAAGCACTTGACCAAATTCATGTCATGGTACCAGAGAAATAGAATCATAAAATGGCTTCAATTGGAAGGGACCTTAAAGATCATCTAGTTCCATCCTCTCTGTCATGTGCGAGGGCACCTTTCTCTAGAACAGGTTGCTCAGAGCCCAATCCAACCTGGCCGTGGACATGTCCAGGGATGGGTCACCCCCAGCTTCTCTGAGCAACCTGTTCCAGTGCTTCACCACTCTGACAGTAAAGATTTTTTTCCTAATATCTAATCTAAACCTACTCTCTTTCAGTTTGATGCCATTCCCCTTGTCCTGTCATACATGCTCTTGTCAACAGTTCCTCTCCATCTTCCTTGTAGGCTCCCTTCAGGTACTGAAAGACCACAATTAGGTCATTCTGAAGCCTCCCCTTCTCCAGACTGAACAATCCCAATTTTCTTAGCCCTTCTGCATAGGAGAGGTGCTCTATCCTCCTAATCATGTGGGCTCATTCCAATAGGTCAATGTTCTTCCTGTGCTGGATGAAGCAGTGCAGATACAGTCCTATCAGAGCAGAGTAGAGGGGCAACAGAAGAATTCTCACATCCTCAT
This sequence comes from Serilophus lunatus, assembly GCA_013399895.1. Taxonomy (NCBI): domain Eukaryota; kingdom Metazoa; phylum Chordata; class Aves; order Passeriformes; family Eurylaimidae; genus Serilophus; species Serilophus lunatus. The sequence goes on along the minus strand of VXBA01004775.1, from coordinate 684,832 downwards.
AGCTATTTGTAAGCTAAAGTAACTTGATAATCATCACACTTAAAGTCTAGGCTCTGTAAAAAAGCTAGAATGCAGCTGCCTACAAGTTTGTCAGAGACAACAGTAACAGAACTGCAAATAAATGTAATTCAGTTATCTGGAAAACATCTGAAAGGCAATGTCAACACTATGTAATTACATAGTTATGCTACTAGTCTACTGAATCTTTTTTAATTTTGTAAGTAACTCTTAACAAACCAAGTAGTTTTTTAAGAAGTTAAGAAGGCTTATGCAACTTAATTTCTGCCTCACACCTTTTTTTACCAAATAAAATATCGTCACAAACCCCTGGGCAAAGTAGGCACTAAAGCTTATCTGAGCTTTTGAGAGCTTGTTAGCTCAGGTACAAGACTGAGTTAATGTGTATATTCAGTGTATTAAATGGCATTTGCTCAAGTTTGTGAATGAGACTTGTGGATATGTGCCCAAACTTATCTTTCTGTGAATGGTCAAAGCAGGAAATGAAAAGCCTTCTTCAGGCTGCTCAAACACAAGGCTTCAGTTCAGCCCCCATGGACTATTTCCAGCAACAAGGTATTGCACCTATGTCCTTGGTTGGAATGCTGTTGCTCAAGGAGTATGTCAGCTGTGCATATGTTTTTTTTTTTCATCCTGTGGATACATCCTCACTAAGAACCATCTTGGAGTAATTATGATCAGTTGCAGTTTGAACTCCACAAGGTTAAACTACTAAAAATTATTTCTGTTCTGTGTAAAATGGAAACTGTGTATACAACAAAAATGCAGATTTGAACTAATTTACTGAGATGACCACTGAGATGACCACAATTAAACTATTTTTGTAGTTCAGACCTTTGTTTGTAAACCACAATCCCAGCTCTCTTATCTATTCAAAACATAAGTAAAAGATTATTTAGTGCGCTAGACTGTAAATATTAAGACTGTGTATTTCCTGATTCCTAACATGAAAAAGTTTATCTTTAATAACCCAAACTACTTTAACCATGATGTACCCAGAGTTGAAAAAAAAACAGCCTTTTACATAATGTTGTCAATATAAAGAGATTGAATGGAAAACAATCTGACACTAAAGATGGCACAATATCTGAAATTTTACTGAAGTTCCTTTAAGGCTTTAAACATTAGCCTTGCTTATGCTGTATCTAAAATCATGACAAAGGCTCCTGGCAGAGCAGATGGGCATTTCCGGGTGTGCTCTAAATTGTCTTCAAAAAAAAAAAAAAAAAAAAGAATTAAAAAAGACAACCATTAAATACAGTGAGACACTTCCAATGAAAAGGACAACAGCTGTTCTTAATTGCAATTTGAAATCCCTGATCTTAAGAGAGTACCATGCTGCCAGTGCAGGAATGGCATAATGAAAATTCTGGCCCATGTGCAGACAATGCATAAAATGGGATTTGTCTCATTTTTGACAGGGCCTCTACCTGCCCTCACTTTTCAGATGGTATTTAAAAGCAAAGCACAGCAGTGTCTCCTTTATAAGTACAACTCATCCTTTTCAGTGTGCAAAAAGCCTCAAAATTCTAATGAAAAGAAAAATGAAGCCATTGGAACATTCTATTTTATGTGACAATATGAATTATTTTTTAAAAAAATCTCAGCATTTTATGCCCTAAAAATATCAATGACATCATATGAATACTAGACAGAACAATCCAGTTCCAGGAAAATGAGAGAAATGGGATCTGGCAAAAGAGTTACCATTACTTTAGACTACTGAACCATTTACACACATCTCCAAGATATATTAAAGCACCTTTATTTTTATGCTTTTTTGCTTAATTGTCTTTGGTCTAATAATCTAGACAAGCCTAAAACTTTTTAATGCTTACAAATAAACACAGAGTATAACAAATACACTCACAGGCNAAAAAAAAAAAAAGAGAGATAGATTATGGTAGATAACTAAAAACATTTGACTCTCGATCCCCAACATGACTGAAGTCAAATGTGAAGTATGCTGTGTACAGAGGTATGAGTAAATATTTGAAAACAGTTCTGAAATTGAAGTTATTTTCTTGCAGCTCTAAGCCAGCAGTTAATTCATGAAGGATGCTCCAAGATTATTTTCCTTTGTACACCATGACAACAATTACAGTTACAGAAGCATCTGGAACAGATCTCAAGTTAAGTGTTTCCCTTAGAAACTCACTACATTTTAAAGGTACCCAAATGCTTGCACTTTTGTAAGCTTCCTCAAGAACCCCACTGGGCACGTGAGTGCTGGCTAGGACCACACAGAGCTCTGCAAATGAGCAACTGATGGATGAGCAGGCTCTACTGGAGCCAGGTGGGTCCCTGGCAGCAGGACCTCAGAAGCTGTACCTGCTGTACCTGACAGCACTGCCAACTGGTATGGCTGGGGACACTCCAATGGTATGTGAGCCAGTGGATCTGGTGCCTTTAATCATTTTGTCATAGCGGAATATGCTGCTGTAGTTTCTAAAAGACCAAGAGATGTGGGAGGGTGTGACCAGAGGCAACGAATCCTCTCCATCTCCTGGGGTATTTTGGGAGACAGTTTTGTCTTCATGCTTTTTATATCCTCTTTATTCTCTATATATACTCCTTCCTAGCCTAGGAAGTGCTTAAATACCACAAGAGTACAAAAATCCACCCTGAGTCCACACAGCCCATGTGTAAGCAGCTCTGGCAGCTCCACCCTACCTGTGCAACAGCTCTGCAGCTACACATGGCATTGTACATTCAGCATCTTGGACATCCCATGTCCTGGACACTCACAAGAATGACACCACCAATGCCACACAAAAAAAATTTAAAGGGCCTTTTCATTTCTTAATTTAGACTGTACTACTTAGAGGACTAATGGAAAGGCTCGTTCCACCAAACTTTGGAATCCGGTCTAAATGTCACTCCAGATCATTCTAAAAATTAAAATAAAGCACAACATTCATCTATACACTGCTTTTTCAGGCTGTTTATACTTCTTGGTTGTAGGGTGCATTTTTGGATCCTCCTTACAGCCATATGTCCTGCTATAAATCAGTTCCTGTATTATTCTGCAGTATTACAAATTTTCATGCAATCTAATACCAGCAGCAAACAAGCAACTACTGTTCTTGTCAATAAGAATATATCCAGCTCTGGAGCACTGAAGCAAGATGGCTGCATTATGTACTATCCAAACCCACTCAAACAGCCCTGCTCCAATTTCAGGAAAAAGCTACATTTATTGTTGCTTGCAAGAGAATCTTGTTTTATATGCTTAAGCATTCAAGTTGGCAAATCACTTCCAAAATGCTCTTCAGAGACTCAGATGGCCATTTCAATATGGCCACATCACAACTGCCCTCCTCAAAATTCTTATCTTTTCAGAAGGATTTCTGAGGTCTCCTACAAAAGTATAAAATGTAGGAAACTGTGCATCCCATGAGGGGTGTGAGAACAGACTGCAACCAGAGAGGCCCTTCTCAGGCATTAAGTCCTTCTGACTATTGAAGCAAGTGTGATGCTTCATCCCCTTTTCATCTACACACTTCAGGGACTCATATTCATGGTTATACCATATACAGCACTGCCTCACTATAGAGGTTCAAAGAGCAATTAGCCTGACCCCTGCCAAAATAAGACTTTGGTGTTCTCTGTAGCAGTTTTTTCCAACCTCCCTCCTCCTTTCAATTCATTCCTAACATGGGTTTAAGAATTAGGTACTGACAGTCCTCCTTAATTGCTATTTATGATTTCTATCAGTCATAGATGTTCCCTCCCTGCCCAGAGGTTAATTTTGCCAACTAACCTCTGAAATTATCATCTTCCCTCAACTATAAATCTCTTGTGCTGAGCCACATGAACAAGTCCAAAGACTGAGTCTGTGGAAAAGTCAGGAAAATGTCTGTAAAAAGAGGATATTACAAGGTGAACAATATCATAGGGGGGCAGTTAAACAAAAAACAACACCAACAACAACAACCCACACCCACCCCCCAAAAAAAAAAAGGGAGATTACAAAGTACAAACTGAAATAGAAATGTTAAAATAAACATACTGGAGTATATTCTGTGTAATTCTGCATAATGAAGGACACTTAACTTTGCCACAGGCTCTCACCCCACCACCCCTTTCTTCAACAAATAAAGACAGCTGCTATGTATCCTACAATTCTGCTACTTAGGGGGAAAAGCTTAGTTTTACTCAGTTAAAAACTATCCTTACAGCTGGGGCTTTATCATACACTTCAGACAAAAGTATTTGCATTACATCATAGAGGAAAAAGAGTTACTGTGATCTTGGTGTTTCTGAACACATGCAAAAAATACCAGCAAAAAAACCAAACAGCCAGAAGCTCAAATATAACTTCTGTATTCACCACTTGTATTGGCTTAAAGCTTGCACAAGAAACAGTAAATTGTATCCACTGTCAGAGTGACTGCAGATACCCACAGGATAATGGTTTATCCCAATAATTATCTATATGATGATCATTGAAATGGGGAACTGTTCCTCAATCTTGCATTTTAACAGATACCAGGTTGATATATTTGTGCTTGTATTCTATATAAAGGCAAGCTGGTTTTCTGAATTTCCTTTCATAAGTTTAAGTCTCTCTACATTTGAAAGCTTTACATGGAAAACGATTGTTTCTTCAGAAATGCCTGATTTAAAAGATCTAATAATGAGTAAAGAAAATATACAGTAAAATTGCCATACATGAGATTCAATAGATGTGTGATAGAAGCCTTCTCCGGATTTTTACTGCTGTCTTAGTATTCACCATAAAAACTTCAGTGCATAGCTAAAAAAATATACATTGACTGAACTCTTATTTGTTTGTAGCTTGCTCTTAGCAATACAGCTGTCACTTTTGCTCTGTCTCTCGATTTAAAATAACCTGTGATTCTTCTAGAGTGAGCAGGAAAGGCCTCTCAGAACATAAAGGGGAGCAAAAAGCTACATGCCACCCTACCTCCCAGGAACAGAGAGCTGCTAGTAGCTGTGAGCCAATGCTAAGACAGGAAATGCATGAAAGCACCTACTCTCCAATCCCTTAGAGCAAATCTGTTACTGGTAGGAAAGTGATACAGCATGATGGTAACAAATGATAGGGTATGATAATCTATTTGATTTCCGATTGTATCCTCTTCAAAGATGCCAGCAACTGCCTTTGTTACTGGTGAAAATCAATGTAAAATAGCAAGATAGACAGCTTGGCTTGCTTTCATGACCAGCTTGCCCACAAGGTAAGCAGAGCAGCAATTACATCAACTGAAAGAGTAATTACATCAACTGAGAGAGCATAACAGAAACGTAAGGACTGCACAAATCAAGCAGCAAACTGCTTGAATCTGAAATGTCATATTCTGCCCTGTCAAGTCAGAGGCAAGTCTGATCCTGCCTTGCAGATGAAGACAAAACCAGAAAGATTAGCAAAACATAAAAACCCCGACAATTAAAAAGTTTGATAAACTTCCTATTACAACTATGCAAATAACCACAGACCATGAAAACAAGCATTCCAAGAGACATAGAAAAGTAACACTTCATTACATGGTGCCACAACAGCAGCAGTTGTTTTAGAGACAAACCAACTACTAAAATAAAATCTCTTTGATCAAGTTTTATCAGGTATAATGCTATCCAAAATCACCTGACTAGAAACTTTCTCTGAGAAATTCAGTTTGGCTGCCTATTCAAAGTGTGGCCATGGCCTTACTCTAGCTTCCAAATATCACTTAAAAATAAAACCAAAAAAACCCAACAAAAACCAAAAAAACCACACACACAAAATAAAACCCCCTGCCCTGCAATTAAGTATTAACTGGCGTCACTGAAAGAGTCAGTCACTCTCACAGACGCTCTTGAGGAAACACAGAGCAGATGACTAGGTGTTCCCTCCCTCCCTCCTCTTTGAGATTAGGGCTAAGAAAACACATGAACAGATTTTTCACTCCCATAAGTATGTTTCCTTCAATGACCAAATATGGAAAAAACCTCCAGGTACGGATTTCCTTCATGTGATTACATACTTTTCACTCTTTTTCATTCTTTTTTCATTTGCTCACCAAGCCTGCTATTCCACTGGGACAGTTGGCAACCTCAAGCACAGCCTCCCTATATCAACTCAACACACTCAAACATACACTTGTGCCTCAAGCATAGACAGAAAGTCATACAAAACTACTGGAAAGTAACCAAAACATCATTTAGGTTCCTTGTTTCCCAGGAGCTCCCACACAGAGGCAGAGCTAAAGGAATGTCCCATGACAGACTGCTCTAGAGATGCTGACAAAACCTGGGATTCTCAAATCTGAATGTTCTCTCCAAAATGACAGATGTTGGAGAATGTGAGCTATCATGCCAACAGGTGACAGCACATTTTTTTCTGACAGAAGTTTTTGGTGCCATACTGATCTGTTTTTCAAACCAAACCACTGCTAGAAATCTTTGTCAATTAATTGTGCATTTTTCTAGCTAGCCTTAGAAACAAAATTACAATATTTGTACAAAAAAGATGTTGAAATATGAAACATGCTATATATAATTTTATTCCTAGACACACTTTTTAGGTTGTATGTATTAAACAGTCAAGAGTTTTACTTTGCTCAGGATTACACAACCGGAACCAAAAGTCTTTTCCCAAAGCAGTTAAATGGTGCAGTGGGCTTATCCACAATCAATACTTCTGAAGAGGCCATGGCTCAACAGATTTACACATCAAAGAAAAGTAAGTATGTACATTTCCACAAATCAATGTGCGTTTTTTTACCCCCAGGTCAGAACAAATACCACAAATTGCAATTTGTCTCACTGCATCTCTTCATTAAAGTTCCTGAGTAACTAAAAAAATCCACCTTGAAGATTGCATGATCTCTGGGCAAGTGCAGCAACCTCCCCAGATATGCCTGAACCCTGCTTTTAGCAGTGGCCTTCCAGTGCCACATCAGTCAACCCTAGAATTAGCTGCAAGCTCCAAGGACGGGATGACTCCAGCTCTGTTCCAAACTCAGTTCTTAGTCTGTATTGACCAGTGTGGTAGTCAAGCACCTCATTGGTGAACAGCCCAGGCTTGGCTTCAGCAGGACTTTATGGCCACCCTGTACACTCCCCTCACGGTCTGTTACTCAGCATTTAAGGACTAGCTCCACATTCAGAGAGTGAACAACTGGACTGGCATGAATCCTGAGGCACATCAAAAGCACTACATATTAAAAGGGATGAAAAGCTGTTTATGCTTGTAAGAGATGGCACAAGGCAGCCTACACAGCACTTATTTTATACACCTACAATACTTCGCAAATATCTTTTAAAGTTGGTGAGAAGTTTACCGATTTTAGCAGAGACTAAAGTGACTCTCTCAATTACCATAAGCATCTACAAGCAGATGGGAAGGGGAGTAAGGTCACCAAAAAGATAATTTTATACTTCTACAGTTTCATAACACCGCATCGGTAGAAGAAACCACAACAAAGATTATTTCCTAATCCTGTATTTTTAAAGATATTTTGTCTACTTAGCAGGTTTCAGAAGACAAAATTTTCATACAGAAGCAATACCAAATACAAGAAAATTTGTGGAGAGATCATGTATGTCCTAAACAAATTAGGCTTACACTTTTCTTGACTTGGGACATTATCCAAACTCGGAAGGAAAATCTCTTACTATCATGCAGTTGAGATCTCCTGACATAAGTTAAAAGTCAACATTTTCACACTTCAGTCTCCTGCTCTTCAAGAGGATTTCTAGTGTTTGGGCTTCAGAAGTTCTTGCTGTGAGGTAGCAGCCTGACCATACAATTATTGTCATTAGTGATAAATGATGTTTATGAAACATTTTTCTACCAAGTTCAGACTGTCGTAATGAACACAAGAATGATTGTTGACCATTTCTGTTCTGGAAAACTATCTCTCAAGAGAGACAGAAAAATGTGGAGATCAATATTACTATGTATTTGATTCAAAGTGTAACCAAGTACATAGTACTGACTTTCAGAATGCCAGACAAACTAACTCCCAGATTTTTAAAATACTCCACCTTTGACAGCAAATTTTATGCAGCTGAACAAAATTAGCAGAGCAGAAAGTTCTTTTAGCTCTTTTGTGCTTGCTAAACAAAATTGTGAAGAGAGAAAACCTGAATGTATCCAGAGTTCAGATCCAAGAGGTCCAAGAAATAACAGAAGCTTATTTGATCTGATTAATGGGCTGTTTGCATTTCAGCCAACGCCTCTGGAAAGGTTACAGATAAAGTGTTAAGGCAAAAAATTAATCATAACAAAATAACTTCCAGAATGATTTCCACACACAATATCCTTCTAACCTAAAAGCTAACACTGAAGGAAGATGCATAAATTTATGGCCATGTTTAGATACTTATCTGATTGCTCAACGCAGTCCCCTGAATTTGTGGCAGCAACGTTAGGTGCAACATCACAACAAGCTGGGAACATTTCCCTATCCTAGTGTCATGCCAAGGAGAGGAACAGCTGGCTTTAGTCTCACCACTACAAAGTCTAACGAGATAAAATGATGAGTGTAAAAGACAGAACTTGAATCCCAGGTACCTAATTTGCAGCCACACCACCCACAGTTGCCATCAACATCTTATCCTATTAGGCACAGGGCATGTTCCTTTAGACTCAATCACTCTGAGCAAGAATTCCGCTATATATTTTAGCCTTAAAATTTGAATTACATATTTATGGTGCTCTTGCTGTCCTCTTGGAATGAGCTCATTTCCACTCACCACAGAGAAGAGAAGACTAAGCTTTATTTTCCTACAGTTACCATTCAGACATATCCAATATGTTCCTGCTTTCACCATGAGGGTTTTTTTTGTTTGGTTTGTTTTTTGCATTGCACTAAGATAAATTAAGAGTTTCAGATATCAAAAATAACACTATATGACTCAAACATAGTAAACACCTAGAGACTTCCATAAGGCAGTCTGGACTTAGAAAGAAACAGATTTCCTTGAAAACAGACTGTTTATTTTACAAGGCAGTAGTAATGGTTACTGCAAATAATTAGGGGAAAATGTTTTGAAATGCACACATCAGAACCTAAGTGCATGAAAAAGAAAGAGTAACTCAATTTGACTTCACTTTAAAACATAGATGAGCTAACAAAAGTTCATTTTGTGAGAGTGGTGGTGTGATTTTTGTTTTACTTGCTTTAATCAACAGATCTTTTGAAGAGACAAACAGGTGGTACCATCTGTTCCAGGGCAGAATGAAAACTAAAACTTCTTTGCTGTACTTACATGTGAGGACTGAGTTCATAAAAGTTTCGGTTTCTGTATTCTTCCACTTTCTCTGGAGTATAAATGGGTAGAGATCTGTAGGGGTTTATTGATATCACCACACTGCCAATGTATGTCTGTTGAAGGAAAAAAAAAAGTTATTGTGAATTTTTAACATACTTTTGCTGCTTATATATTGTTTGCCCATTTAATATTTCTGGAAAAAAAAGAAAAGGGCATACCTAATTGCAGCAATGAACAAGTATGGACATATACTCTGAAACATCTTTTAGACCTCTCTCAAAAATCACTGCTGGGTACCAAGTAGGTATTTCAACATAGCTGAAAGCCTCTCAAGGACATTTTCTAAAAGAAAGACCAATCATACTGTACTTCTGTGACTAGTTCAGTTAGGGGAGGGAAAGGAAAATGGGCACAGATGTTCACAAAGAACTGACTCCATCTGCATGGCAAATGTCACACGAGTTTTGCTGCAGCCCTCGGGCACTCACACAAAACTACATAAGGCAATGCTGGAGATGGACTGTGCTCCCTTACCCAAGGAGGAACTTGATGACACCTTATCAAAGCCCCAGGCACAGAAGAGCTTCACAGCGAAGAAACCCGAAGGCTAATAGCCTCTGTCAGGTTTCCATCCAAGGAGAGATTTACTGTCAAGTCAAAAAAAGGTCCCACCATGGTTCCTCAGCAGATGTAAACCATAAATTTTATTTCCAAAGTCTAAACATGCTCTCTATTACCCTTGGAAAGCAGAGGGAGCAATGCATTATTTTACTCTTATACTCCATTTGCTGCTGAGCTGAGTGAAGACCAGCTCTGTGCACCATGACTACCATGCCTGCACATGACACAATTAATGTGCTTTTGTCGAGTGTCCCACAGCTCTTTCTGCCTCCCTCCAGCTGCAAGGGCTGCATCCAAATACACCAGAGAGGCAAAAAACTCCATTCCATCATGCCTGTAGATACTGACCAAAGATTACTAGAACCCCAAGTATTTGGTACCTATTTTCACAACCATGAAAGAAACACCTGATGAAACACAATTTACCAATAACTAGGGCTCCCTGGGAGGTGTAAAGCTGTACACAAAAGCCACAGGTTCCCATTACTTGGATTACATTTGCAGTAACTACAGAAGAAAAAACAACAGCTTTTACAATGATCTATGATTTTAAATTGTTTCTGTGCAGTGATATCTGAACACCTCACAATCACTGTTTGGATTTCTCCCCATAGCATTTCTCAGAAAAAAAGTGATGTAATCTGCACATTTAAATAGGAGAAGAGGCATGAGGAGCCCAAGTTACTGACCAACAAGTTCAGTAGAGCACTGAATTACTGCTAGAGCTGCAGTCACAAATGCAAAATACTAATTGCTGCAACCCTTCTCTATTTAACTTCCAAGTCTAAAGCAATTTTCTGCTAAATGCTAAACTAAATTTGGTCCTAAGCAGAAAGCAAAGAAAGCATTATTCCTTATTTTCCATGGCATATATATACACAGGCAAGCTGTGAACTCACATGGCAGTTTCTGTCCCAAATTGAGTGGAACAAACTAGACTGCAGTGATAAAACAAGTGGCATGAAGCCTCCAGAGACCCTCCTAGTTCAACCTTGCAGTGATAACTACTCATGGGACGAATTAAGAAGCAGCCACTGATGACAATTCATTGTACAATCCCGCTACAATGAAACACAGCACTTCTCCCATGGGGCTCAAAACACATCATTTCTAAACAACATATACTTTCTCCTCTCCCTTCAACTGGCCAGAAACCTTCTGCAGAACACTTCCTGCCCAGGACAGAGCCAATATCCCAGGACAGGCTGGTTTCATCCCAAAGGTCCATGCTGAGGGCTATGAGGAGGAGCAAGCCTGGAGTTAACTTGCACATTGGCACCCGGACTACGACCCAACAGAGGGACAACTCCAATCTGCCTCACATCACAACCCCTAAAGGCGTTCAGATACAGACTGTTGAGTTCAACCCCAAAATAATTAAGATTTTCGCTTCTATTAAACACAAACCGCAATGTGTGCTTCTGTACATGTCCTTCAAACAAAGAAAAAATTGTTCAAGTTTCGTGGCCATCTTCCCCCTACAGAGGAAAGCCTTTTCTGACTTTGTCTAATCTCTTTGGCTGAAGAAGATGAAAATGCAAAAATTGCCTTTCTACAGTGTTTACTTTGCTCTCTCTCAACACATGCAGCCTTGGCAATTTGCAAGTCTACAGATTCTTGGCAAGAATAACAGATACCCAAGAGTAAGAAGCTTTCTAATCTTCTTAAGTGCATAGATACCCCAGCTATGATTCTTCACTGATAAAACATTAATATGCTAAATTGTTTCCTCCTAAAGCTTAGGAATCTGTGAATTCAGCCTTTTGTGAAATCAGTATCAGTGAAATCAGTGAAAGTATCAGCAGAAGAGAGACGAAGGCCAAATCTTGAAGATTGTATTTTGAAACATGAATTCTTCAGAACTCAAAGACTTGCCCCTATTTTGCTGCCATAATAGCATAAAATTGCTAAATTTCTTGAGGTATCCTGAGACATCAAGGTAAAGAAAGATGAGTCAAAGTGAAAACCTTGATTTTTAATTTTAAATATAGGCATTCAAAGGAGATTTATTTAGAACCATCTCTTCATGGCTAAGTATTGCTTAGACAATGTATTTTGGGAATTCAAGTCAGCTTGTTATTGTCAAACGTAAAAGAATACAGATCATTTCCTATAATATCAATATTTTAAAAGGTCAATTGACTATATAGAAACAAAGACATACTCGTGTCCATTTTAAACACCAAGCCAACACATGCTAAGAAATGACTGGTTTTGCTGCAAAGCTGCTTACAAGAACTAATACATTTCCTCTTCTAAAAAAGCCAATCTCTCAAAGCTGGTGCCTAATAGCTACTTGCTACTGGTGGTCTGTGAGATTCCACATAACAGGGATAAACAGATCCGGAAAATAGCTTTCCCACATAACATCTGTCTTCCCACCAGAACTCTATTATAAACAAACAAAATAAATGGCTTAAATCCTTGAGCAAGCGACAAGCACAGAAACATTCCATTGCTGAAAGCAGAACGCCCAAGAGTAGTGGGAGACCATTCCACAGCACCCCAGGGACGAAAGAGATTCTTGATTTTCCCTGATTAAGGACAAAAATGAAACCCCAGAGGAGAAGCCTCGTGACGATGAACGTACAGAATAGTCAGGAGGTTTGATTTCTTTCTTGGTCTTGACATGGTCTTGTTATGCAAGTTTGGACAAGATCTGCTGTCTCCAAGTTTTGCTAAGTAGACGCTTGATAATATTCCTTACTTCCAATTTCTCCTTTATTGCAATAACTCACAAGGGCAAATTTTGCCTCCTTGGTGTGTTTGTTCAGGACTCAAAGCAAAAGGACCTCTCACTCAGCAATTATCAGTGCATCTGCCAGGTAACATCTGCCAGGTAGCATGGAAATACTGTAATGGTCTAACATTTCATCTGCAGAAAACAGCATTCAAATTGCTATCAGGCTAAATGACAATGAATTTTGCATTGTCCACCAAAACAATACATACAACTCATTCCTGTTCAGTAGAGGAGTTAACATCTCAAGAAGGAAAAAAAAAATTGCAAGTCAACCAGAAAAACTATTACTACTTTTTACACCTCACTTTGAAGTACTGTTAGAGATGCAATGACCAAGAGACTTTGATGCCCCATTTTCTCCCCCCTAGGGCTAGAAGCCAATGTAACCATTTGAGGCAAGATAATAGTGCTACTTCAAGCTTATAGGCATCTTTCAAGGCTCCCAGTACCTTTCTAACTCAAGCAGACTGGCTTAAGAAGAGACCTGAAACTGAAAGATGATGTAAAGCTCTAATTGCTCATGAGAAACATAAAGGTAGCAGACTTTCCACAGTCAAGGGCTGAGGAAAGTTCTTGCTAGAAACCGGACACTTTCAGCTGAGGGGTTGCAAAAACCTTACAGTGAGCCCAGTGAAGGGTCCCCAAACATCTCTGCAGCCAGAATGCACAAAAACTGTGAAGAAATCTGATACACAGGGAAGAGGCAGCACAGGCCAACCCTGCACCTGTGAAAGAGAGAGAAGAAAGGGAGCTTTTAGAAGACCACTAGTATAGCTCATGGGAGAATATTTCACACCCTTGGATACAGTATATTAATAAAGTTATTTTTCATCCTGTCAAAGTTCCATTTACAATGTCCCAAGGGCCCAGAAAAAATTGCATCTGCAGAAGCCAGGGAACACTACTGACACCAGCTGAGGCTGCAGCACAGAAGCTGCACAGCTGGAGCTGTAGTAAAAGCTTGCTCTATATCTTAAAACTTTTTCTGGATCTCTGCAAAGCAACCTTCTGCAGAGTTTAAAATCATTAAGCATCTACACAGATTTGTTGCAGACCTTCTGGAAGTTTAGTCTACAGCCCTTTTGTCAGCTCTGTTAAAAACAAATCCACTGCTTCTCATCTGTGGCAGCCTGTAACAATCCAGAGAAATTGCTGCTGCACACAAGTCAGTCCTGCTGTAAAATGCTCATCTGATAATGTACCCTTCAAGTGTACTAAATTCCCAGAGGCCAAAAAATTTGCTCTATTCATTTAATATTTTACAAAAATAGAAAAGAAAGAAAATGTAGTAAAATAAGATTGCTTGTGTGGGCACTGATTCTTTCATTTAGGCAGACCAATTTTAATATTCCAGATACGCATAATGCATATTTATTAACTATTATACTCAAACGTACTGGGTTCCTATGACTTTTAATAGTTTCAGATCATGCCACTGAAACAATTCATTGAAAAGAGAGACAATAAAGATCAAAGAGAAGTGTGGCCAGATTTTATTGGAATGAATCCAGAACCAAAGCTTACACAGCACTGTTTTCATTGGTGGGGGGAAAATGTGTTTTGGTTTTCTAGGGTTTTTTTAACGTGACATACGGAAAATTACATTTCTAATATAATACTCATTTTCCTTTGTATTTGCCTAAATTACTGCTGTTCTGCATATTGCCAACTCATAAGCACATGTGCCGCTGCATGCTCAGAACAGCTGAGGCCAAGGACATGGCAGAGGAAGCCTGTACTTACATGTTCTAAGTTTTCTAAACTGTCTTAAATTCAAACACAACCCGGCAAATTTAATGCTGCAACTTTACTCAGTAATGAAGCTTCCTATTTTAATAAACATCAGCAACTAAATCAGTACTTTATTAAAATATCATCTATTATTTGAACAATCATGCTGTGTGCTCAAATTTGTTTTACATTGTGGTTGGCCACAATAAAATAGCTAAATGCACTGTGCTTCTGGTCCATTGTGGGTTTTTTCCATGTTGAAAACAGGAATTTGCAAGAGATAACGTTTGGAAAGAGTAAAGAAAAGAGTAACATCAAAACTAAAAGCAAACCCACACAAGCCCTTTACTATTTCTGGGGCTTTGATTTACTGTATTCCTGCGTATGGCAATGTAGGTGTTTGTACTGCTTGGTGGAGAGGGATGGGCTGAGTACTTGAAAAAGACAAACAAACAAACTAGGGTTTCATCCTGCAACACTCCAGGGTTTGCCTGCACTGTTTCACAACTGCACGTACAAAATAAACTCTACTTGTGATCCAAGCCCAGCAGCTGCACTCCATGTTGAGCCAATGCTGGGAACATGAGCAGAACCTCCAGGTATCCTCTGCAAGCAACTTCACAAGCACAGCACAGTCCCAGGATCCCAATGAGCAGTGATCAAGTGGAAAGAACAGGAACTAATGAGGTTCCTCAAACAGGAGCTTCTGTGCAGGTTTCCCCATATCCAAAAAGATTTGGACTCACACAGCATCACATGGCACTAATCCTTCTGTGCTTTGACTGTTTCCATCAGTATTTCCCAGTGAACATACCATCTCTACAAAGCTCCTGATCAGCTCTGAAGGGGTTGCAATATTCAGTGAGCTGCTACCGATAACAAAGTCTGTTTCTATCTCACTCATTGGAAGGGAGGCCAATGACAAAGACGTGTTCTTCCAGAAGCTAGTCTGCAGTAAACTGAAAATACAAGCTATGCTCTCCTATGTAGTCTTTCTCTCTCTGTATATATATTTTTATATATATATATATACACATGGGAAAACCTCTCCTGCTCCTTGATATTGTTTTTCATGTCAGTTCAGATGTAGTCCTTTATAATTTTGTCTGCATGACTGAAGAAATTTATCATTGAGTTGCTGAAAAAACCCCAGCCTATTATCCATGCTCAAGACGACCTTCCCAGAAATACCATTTTAGTCCCAAAAAGAGGGTGGATAAAGTCTGTATGTTGTAACAGAAAAAACACAAAACAACAACAACAACAAAACCCCAACAATCCTGGTAAGCTACTGTATGTGCTTAACACAGTTATTAACCATGCTGGGCAGCTTTGTAAAACATGGATGGGAGAGTAAATATTGGGAGGGGGAAAAAAAAACAACCAACCAAACTACAACTACCTAGAAAAGCAGTGAATGAGTTGCTGAAATTAGGAAGAGGAAGTAAAAAAAATATAAAATAAGGAAAATAAGAAACTGAGGCTACAGTACCCAAAGTTCAACCAAAACCAAGTTACTGTTAGAAGAGATAAAATAACATATATGTTAGTGGCTGATATAATGACTCAAGAAATAAAACTCAAACAGGTCACACAAAGGCAGAAGTGTACATCTATATCCCAAAGCAAACAATTGTGACACAGGCAGCCTATGTCAAAGAGGAGAAACAACAACGCTAAAACATTCTTTAATAAAGGCTTGATCTGCAAGTCGCTGAGCAAACAGCAGCAGTCTGAACAAGCTGTAGGCAACCCACACTGGCCAGGTTCAAGCCCTTAATCACACTGCAACCTGTTTCAGATCCAAGCCCCGAAGAGCAGATCATCTGCCAGAGAAAGACGCCCACACGGCAAGTTGAAGCGAGTACTCGAAGTGGATGCATATGCACAGATTATTGGGTTTCTCTTCTGAGTTTCTTCAGGGCACAGAAATCTCTTCCCTGCTCAGTGAATATTGTTGCTAACCTCAAGATCATTATGACAGATTCTAGTGTTATTAATGAAGCAGACTAATCATCTCTGCTGGTCGCCTCTCTGACTATGTTGGGATGTTTTTATACAAACAAAATTCCTACACAGAATGCAATTATAAGCAAAACCAGTAAAATAAGTGATGGGTGAATCCAAAGGTGACAGGAGAAATTTTCAAGACAGCAAAAAAAAAGTGTTTGCCCACTATTCAAAAGATAAAGACTTGTTTTCGTAAGCAAGCAGTAGCTGAAGATTGGATAATGTCTGTGTCAAGAAACCATTGGCGAAAACATTAGCGAGAGCATTCATTCAAAAATATCTTATTATTTCTGTATGAATAAAACAGGGGGTGTGTGTGATATACCTCCTGCCATGCTGCAGCCAACCTAACCTATAGTCTTCTGGGTGAAAGCCACGTTTTTACAGAACTTGGGTATTTTTACTTCCATTTCTGTCATTTGTCAAGCTTTCATTAATCTTTCACGGTTTGGTTTCATATAGTGTGCACTGAAACAACCAGTAAATGCCCCAAATGTCATCATCACCTTAGTGAAGACAGACACAGTATTTTGAGGCAGAGCTAATACTGTGACAGTCCCTGGGGCCCTAGTGGAAGCATCTCCCACACCTTCTCATCTCTTTTTTCAAAGTGTCACACCAGAAGCAAAAAGGAAAGCGTATGGAGAAGGAGATGTCCTCTACACACAGTCCACTAAATGCATACAATTTTCTGTGATCCTTATAATGTTTTGTTACTCCTTCATGCAGACACTGCATGGGCCCCTACAAACCAGTGCCTCAACCACTGGGCTCAGCATCGTGGGAGCTGTACAAAAAGGAAAGAAAACAAAGCACTGCCTTAAGATAGGTAACTCTCCTCCCACAAAGCACATCAAGGTAAAAGGCAGCCAACCTGCTGCCTGTGAAAATCTTTACTCCTCACTCTAGGCAAGTTACAAAGTTTGCTTCACCAGAGCAGGCTGATATGAAGGGCTGGAGGACCCCCAGGATTTCTAACCACATAACAAGCAATGCAAGATTTACAGGGAGGCAGAATACTTCTTAGGCCACAAGCTATCACAGGAAAAGTTGTGCCTTGGGCACACAAGCCTTTCTTCACATCTGAAGGAAAAGCAGCAGGCTTCAAGGTCCTAGCCTGTGGCAGCTGCAACAATATTATTACTACAACTCAGTAGCTTCTCTCAAAGGGCAAAATTGTTGAGGCACTGATGGGAAAATTGCTCAAACTGACACAGGCATTCCCCGAGGGAGGCAGAGAAGGAGATAGGAAGAAACTCAGGTCCCTGGGGCTCCCATCACAGGCGGGTGGATGGCTGCTCTGCTCCAGCTCTCAAACCATCCTGCCTTTAAGAAACTGCTCATTCACCACATCAGCCACTCCTCAAACCCCCAAAGGAAGGCCAGCAGTCCAGGCTGGACTTGCTGGACTAACACAAGTAAATACGTGAAAGTACAAGACAGCAGGGTCAGACCTGGCAGGAGGAAAGACTCTTCTGCATGTTGCTGCAGGAGCAGCAAAGCACAAACCTGCTACCAACCAACAAGCACACAGCTAGAACGTACCCAAAACCACAGGGGACAACAACTTTTATCAAAACCAAACAAATCACTCAATCTGGCCTCAAAAACAGCATACTAGAGATGACCATGATCATACTGACATCAGAAGGTAATGAAACTGAGAATAAAATTGAACTTCAACAATCATTCGGTCACTATTAGCATAAAGATTTTCTCAGCAAGCTGCATTTGTGTTTCTCAATAACATAAGAGTCTGTTCTTCACAAAAGCAATGGAGTTATATGGAGGAATGGTCAAACAAGGCTGATGCGGGCCAGGACAACTGGTCTCATTCACATAATTCTGTACCCTGCCCAGTCCTTTCAAATGTAGCATCTGGAATACCAGGCATGAGCAGCAGGAACAAAGCCACTGTGCTTGACTGCAATTCAGTAAAGTTCTGAGTACCGTAAGGTAGCTGAAAAAAAGGATGAATCAATAATACAGACAGACACACTGGAGTAAAGGCAAGTCAGAAACAAAAGGGGTATCCCTAAAATATTAAAGAAATAGAGATCAGCAAGAAGCAGCTCAATCTATGAAACAAGTACATCACAAGAGCCATGCCAGCACAAGGATGGTACCTCAAATAGATAAAGCTGAGTTATTACATTGGAATGCCAAATATTTAATGTTTCAGTGATAAAACAACAAGTGTTCAGTAACATAAGGCTGTTCCTGCCCAAAGCAGCCCACAAACTCCACACACCAGAAAATACAAATTCAACACTGACATCAGAAAAAGATTCTATTTTGTTGTAAGAACAAAAAGCAAACAAACATTTTCTTGTAAGGAACAAAATGTTGACCTCTGCAAATTTGGGAAGACTTCAAGAAACAACATAACTGCAGGGAAAAATGTGCAGGGCAGCAGAATAAAGCTGTATCTGACCTTTAAAGACTGACTCCCGTGAGCCTACACAGCTCCACTCCCCTCCAGACTCTGCACATCTCCCTTGACACTTCTACATGACTTAAAAAGCAACAAACATAGTAAGAAAATAAGTTTCAGACCAACAGACTTTATCCCAAATCTCTACTACCCATGAGTTATTGTAAGTACATATATAGACAGATGCCCCCCTTCCACTTCTCAGCATCCCAAGATACAATGGAAAAATAATTGCTGAACTCGATTGGATGAGCATATTTTAGCCAACTTAGGGGGAAAAAAAATTAAAAAAATTTAAGGGAGGGAGTTCAACAGAACAAGTCAAAAATTCATCAGTTACACATAAACTGAATTTTAAAGTTTTCCATGAGGTCTGTAGGTTAGACATTTTAACTGCACAAACCGCCTCCCTGGAACCTTCAAATAATCAACACTGTGGAATTTTTTTCTACTTGCTAACTGCCTTGCCCATGAGCCACTTTCTACTTTGTAAAGCCAACAAAAAACTCTCACGGGCTTTTGTTACCAACAGTTACAGAAAAGAACTTTTGTGGAACAGAGACGCAAATTTTATCAATGACAAGTTTAAGAGTTGCAAAAACAATATAATAAACAATTATAGCTTTCTAATGAGATTTTTCTTGGTCAGACATACCTCAGACATTTCCAGACATGACTAAACTCCAAGATTACCATTTCCAATTAACACATGTGTGTTACCCTACGAGCCCTCTCCCCCAAAGCCACTCAGCATGAGATTACTGCAGAATCTGATGGTCTTTACTAGAATATTTGGCCAAACTCCAGCTCCACCAGCCTTCATGCTTATTTTTATAGGCACAGCCTCCAGCTTTGCACTCTGGTATGTAACAAAACACCCAAGTCCATTAAATTTTCCACCAAATACACATAAATTGAACAACAGGTAACGGAGCTGTAGTCTGCTCCCTAACTGTTAGGAGATACAATTATTGCCCTGTTTGTATCATGGCATGAAACTTAGCTAACGTTCTTGAAGGGATTTCAGCGAGTATGCCCAGGATGATACAAAAGGAACCAGAGGAACCGTATCTGAATGCTTTTGCAAGGGGAGCTCTTACAGAAGAGACTTAAAATTTCAAAGGGGTAAACAGAGCAGGAACTAAGATCTCCAACATGAAACATTCAGCATCAAATGTAACTGTCAAAGAGACTAGAAAAGACAAAAACTCTTTGAGTGGAATGAGCCCAGCTATCTTGTCATCTTTGGCTACAGGGAGAGGTTTGGCATTGTACACTGATGGCTCAATCTGACTCTCACATTTCTTAGAATCACAGAATAGTTTGAGTTAGAAGATGTCTTTAAAGGTCTCCAGTTCAACCTCCCTGCAATATGCAGGGACATCCTCAACTAGATCAGGCTGCTCAGAGGCCATTCCCAAGCTCACCTTGTGTTTCCAGGGATGGGGCACCTACCACCTCTCTGGGCAACCTGTTCCAGTGTTTCATCACCCCCACCATACAAATAATTCTTGCTTATTATCTACTCTAAATCTACTCTCTTAGTTTAAAACCGATATCCTTCATCCCATCACAACAGGTTTTACTAAGAAGTTTGTCCCCATCTCTCTTTTAAGTATCCTTTGTTGGTTTACCTACCAAGACTAGTTAACACAATCATGCAACATCTGTCCAACCTTAGAGCATTTTCAAATCTACCCAAGTTAACAGGTCTCATTCTGCACAACAAATCCTTCTAAAGGTTATAACTTGAACTCCATTTTAAAACTAACATATGTAGCACAGATACAGCTTCAGTCTGCAGGAAATGGCTTAGAAATCGATGTTGAGTAAGCCTGGTTTACTGCTGTAGAAACATTTCAATATGTTCACATGGCTTCAGTTTGACTTTGTTCTTTGAACTTGGATACAACTTCTGGTAATACCTAGAATGGACATGAAGACTGAACTTAAGCCCACAGCTGAGTCATTAAAGGACAAATCAATTCCTATTGCCCCCCTGAAAGGATCTTGAGAGGTCAACTTCTGTATGTAGCTTGTTGGAGCTGCAGAAATCAGCAGTCTTAGTTAATTAAGCACCAACAGTAGCTCTTGAATAGTACAATTGAGTTTCCCTGGGACAGCATGCAAATGACAGATTTTGCATGGTAAAACAAGC
Organism: Serilophus lunatus; assembly: GCA_013399895.1. Lineage (NCBI taxonomy): Eukaryota > Metazoa > Chordata > Aves > Passeriformes > Eurylaimidae > Serilophus > Serilophus lunatus. The sequence goes on along the minus strand of VXBA01004775.1, from coordinate 663,892 downwards.
ACTACTTCCAGGTGTAACAGAGGCTTCATTGTCCTCATCAGAGTCTAAAATCAGAAACACAAAGTGCAGTTGTCATGAGTGAAACTGGGGAAAAGACAGTTGTTGGCAATAAGGAGAAAGCAGAGAAGAGTTTGTGCTTGAAAATCAGCGTGGTTGGTACGGTGAGCACTGTTCCAACTGTTACTGTTTTACAAGTTTTCTAAAATATGCAACAGTGGCACAAAGTCTGCAGGGCAGCAGAACTCAGCTGATATGGAAAAGTGATAACATGGCTCAAGTGATTTGGTAAACAAAACCATGAAGCATCCCAAGGCAAGTAACTTGCATACTTGCTAGCAGCATGTATGCATGGGCATAAACATCTCTTATTCCCACGACTGATGTAGTGAACATTTTAACACTTGCAAAGATTTGCAAAGTTTTGCCTTCATATTGTCAATTCACAAACAGTACTTGTAAGACCTTAAAAAAATGTATCACATGATCAAACAAACCTGGAAATAAAAAGGGTAAATGATAGTGCAATAAACTACAAGGCAATGATTCGGGGGAGAAAAAAAAATATTTGATTTTGGTAGCAGTTTACCCTTCTCAACAGAACATGTTTAAATACTCTCCCACCTGCAAGGCAAAGGATCCTATGTTGCTGCAGAAAAGCAACACCTTGTATCACCTACCAAAGCCTAATACAGCTAATTATATTATTATATATATATATATATATATATATGTCAGTGCCAGGCCCAGCCAAATCAGTAACTGGGGGAAACACATACTTACTTCACTGTCACGATCTCAAAAAACTGTGTGCTTGAATACATTTGTCAGCCAGCTCATAATAGGAATAAGAATTAAACAGAATACCCGGCTTTCATTCAAAACAATTCTTTTGAAGAAAAACTTAACCAATCCAACTTAAGCAGAAACTTGTAATTAAATCTTTGCAATCCATAGTAGTTCACAGAAAAAACAAACACCTTGAGAAATCCATTCACATATGACTTCTTGCAATGCTTAGAGGTCGCACAGTCTAGCGTGCCCTCACAGAACTGGTTTATATCCTTAATGCCTTAAGTAAAACTTGCAAATATGACTCAAAAATTGGGCAGAGTGGTACTGTCTTCTTACTAGGCAAATAGCCTCCCTTCCTTCTCTTTTCCTTTGTATTTTCTTGAGCTAAAGTGGAATGAGATGATTCATTATCATACACTTTTACAGTGGGCATTAGAAATATAGCATTAACCCTAAAATTGATGTAGAAAATATTAATTATACAAGCCACTGACCGGAAAAAAACAAACCTCTGAATCCCAGAAGAAACAGCCACTGCAGTTGTTGAATATGTAGAACTTGCCAGAAGCAGAATGAAAGACCAGAAAAGAGAAGTCTGATATCTACCTACCTATATCAACATTTAAGAGTTATCAATAGGGAACAGAACGTATCTTCAAGAAACAGGGAATACTGAAGGCAGAAAGTTTTCCAAATGTAACTCTCAAGGGTATCAGGGAGAATTTTTTTAAGCATTGTGGAAGAAATCTTTCCACAAATACTTATTGTTTTGTTTTTTTCTCCAGTAAGGTTTTGAAGGGTACTGAGAGTCCTTGTCTTTTTTAATTATCTGTTTAATTTAAATTGTCAGTACAAACTGAAGCAGCAAATCAGTTGAACTGATACACTAACAAGTGCAACTGTGTATTACCAACCTAATGCCTACAGAAAAGAGAACAGGCATGGGGTTGAGCAGGGAAATAATTAGGGAAGAAAGATGAAAGAGACAATGAATAACAGAGGTACAAAAGCACAGGCTATAGGGGATAGAAGAAGCAAACAAAAATAGCACAGATCCTCTCTACACTGGGGGATGGAAAGGAGAAGGTATAATGAAACCATGAAAGTTCATATGCTTAGCAAGAAGTAGAAACATAATCACACTAAAAATTAAAAAGGGGAGGAAGGTTAAATTGTAATTAAGAACAGAACAAATTATTTGATTGCAATAAGCTGTAGACATAATTGCTTGTAGATCATAGCTATACTTTGGCTAAAATATTTCAACTTTTAAAAGACTTATCTTTACTAGCAACCTTAGAAAGTCTCTACAAATCATTAAGTTCGTACAGCCTAAGCAGTATAACAGATACAATACTATGCACATTTTAGCAAAAATGGAACAAAAATGAAACAGGAAATGAAAGGCTTAACCGGAATCACAATTCGCATCTTCATCCCCTGCCTATATTTCAACTGCCACTTCACAACATCCCTGCTGTTGATCATCACTCAGAGATTAATATGCCTGAAGATTTTTGATGACTTCCACATATATCCAAGCTCATTGTATCTATTTTAAAATTCAACCATTTGAATAAACATAACCTTTTAACAAATCACAGACAGCAGGCAACATTTAATTTGCCTTAGCAAATTCCAAGCACGTATTGTTTCTACTTAAACCTGCTCTAACATCCTTAAGTGCCTTCCCTGTAAGTGAATTATTTATAACTGCAATGTCCTCTGACAACAGCAGTATCAAAGTTATTGTCAGCAACAGTTCTGGAACTGTTTTTTATGAAAATCAGAGGTTCCCCACAACGCACAATGGGAAAAAGAAAAAAGGAAAAATATCCCAGATGAGAAAGATCAAATGCAAACAACACAGTACAGGAAAGACTACAGCACAAGTAAGGTTTAAAACATCCTTAATACAATAGATAATGTTCAGGCATTCAGTCTAAGTGTATCCTTATAAATAAACACATATCTTAAGAATGACAACACAGCTCCTCGTCGGATGTTATTTTTTAACATATACTCACATATACTTCATTGTGATCAAAGCGCTTTTTCAGGTTATTGATGAACGAATCTTCATTCAGTGGCTCCAAAAGAACCATATCTCCCACCCCTATCATGTCATCCAAAAGTGATGTCTTGACCTCCATTTTGGCCATTTTCTCCTGGAAAATAAAGAAACAAGAATAAAACAAAGAACAAAGTTATCTCAGTACTTAAGAAATACAAGTTAAAAACCTATCAAATAACACTACTACAAAATTACTTCTTCAAGGAACGTTCTCAAAGGCATTGCATCTACCCAGGTAGTCCACATGATTCCAAAAATTTAACTTCTAATAGTCAACAATGCCTTCTGGTTCACTATACATTAAACATAAAACTGCAAGGAACAGGAATGAAGATTCCAGGAGACACAATCAGATTCTTTGGACAACTTCAGTGCAGTGTTCAAGTGTACACAAACCCAAGTTTTATAAAAGCTTCACCAAGATCTCCAAAACGGGGTTTAAACTTGTCAATATCCTAATCTGAGTTTCTTTCTCACTCTTACTTGCATTTATTTAACTCCATCATCGTTGAAATGGAAACCAACTTAGTGAACCTGATCAGAGACAACTGATCTTAATTCATGAACCCTGCACACTAGTTGCCCATATTCCAGTACAGTACTGCTCTTGGTTGCTTGAAGCTACCAAATTACATCATTTCCTAACCAGACTCAAAGAAGTTACAGAATTATTTGTAACTCTATTGCTTAAGGAAACATTTTCACGGTGCAGCAAGAATCCAGCTGGATTGGAGACTCTGCTTCTGTATAACTGGAGTGGCAAAAGTCAGAAGCTGGGCTCTAACAGAGGACCAGGATCACACAAAGAAACCAAGTCTGATAAAGGAAGTAATTTAGACAAAGAAGTCAAGGTCAGGCCAAAAACTTGACACTTATTTGATCCTCCCATCCTTTTATTCTTCTAGTCCACTCACTAGAGAAGATTACTGAGCTCCTCAAGGACACCAGACACACAGTTACTGCTTTAAGCTTTCATGACAAGACTGAAAAATGAACGGATTCAAAACAGCAGGCGGCAAACGGGGAACCAGAGGTGAGAGAACAACTTTGCTGACTGTGCAAACTAAGGACCAGCAACTGCACAGACACACAAAACAACAGCTGAACTTCACCAGTCAGCTGCAACCTCCCAGCTACAAAATGCTATCAGGCTGTCCTTGCTTCCCGTATCACTGCAGCACATTTTAATTCTAAATGTTTTTTCTGGTCTTCCAAAATGCCATTGAGCAGCAATTACCTTGCCATCAGATAAGTAATCTAAAACAAGCAAAGTCTTTTCTCTCTTCCTTCTGCCCACAGCCACTAAATTGCTACATATTATTTGATGTTTTTCAGCAGTGAGTGACATTTGAGGGATATTAGATCAAAACTTAAGTTGTGATTGATGTTTTTCCAAATTCAACGAAGAGAAGCGCAGCTCCACAGGCAGCTGACGGAAGTGATACAACAAGATCCCCAAAACCTGCACCAAGCCTGGGAATTGCTAGAAATTCACATGGAAATGCGAAAACAGTGCTGAACTATGGTAACCAACCAAAGCTGAGTCAACTCTGCTAAACAAACAAAAGGGCATTTATTTTAAACAAAAACACTGGACAAATATTTCTGTGGAGAAAGATACTTTTATTCTTAAAAGTTCACCTCTCTGAATCACCAAAAAAATTTTAAACATTCACAGAATCCCATTAAGACAAAATCTTTAAACTACCAGTCTTGTTTCTTGTTACTTCCAATACACCAACTAATGCTCAAATAATTTTTGAAAGCTGAAAAAATAAAGCCCTTCTCAAGTATGGAACTTATTAAATATTGGGTTTGTGGCCAAATATATAAAAAAAGCCAACACAAAAATCCTAATAAGGGCAATTCCAGCCTAAAATTTAGGTTCTTAGTAGTACACCTCATCTACCAATGTGAAATTATATACCATCTACCACACTTCATGCATCATTGCTCGGGAATTTCAAGACAAAGAGCAGTCGAACCCATCAAGAACATTCATGTATTCCCAAGCTCAGTGGCACATTTTGGAGAAGAGGTGCACAAAGACATTATTCCTACTACTACAAGTTGGATCACAAAGATCAAAAAGTTGTACACAAATATTAATTTATCAATATATTTGAAAGGTTCAATTTCACGGTCAAAGGTAAATTTTCGGCTTGTGTTTTTCCACAATAACTTACAGTATACTATGGTTAAAATATTTCCACTAACTTGAGAGTTGGAAAATAATAGAAACATAAATGATGAAAAATTGGACAATATGTGGGACATCTTGTTTAACACTGAAGGCTCAAAATCATTTGCAATAGCTTAGCCCTTGCAAACTAGTCATTAAAAATGAATCATACATAAGTGTATGAGTTAAAGAGTATTCTGCCACTCCAGTGTTGTTAGCCTTCACTTTGGTGGAATCCAATCAGAATCTCTGCTGTGGTATAGGTAACAACAAAGGAAAATACGCTAATCTTGTGAGATAATTTGGTTGCCTATCTAAGGTAGCAGGTGAGGAAAAAAGCACTGTTAAGAAAATCCAACAACGATACCATTATATAGAACTTAATAACTGGATTTTATCTGCTAGAAGAATTTAGTAGAAGATCAATATATACAGAACTTTCAAAATACCAAACACTAATCTTTTAGAGTAGCCTTAAAAAAAAAAAAATCAAAAATCAACACATTATACAAGAAAAAAAATTTAAAAATAATTGAACTCTCACAACATTACATGGCTGAACTTCAAAAACAGCTCAGAAACTCGATCCAAATTCACATCCAAGTATTTGTATTTGCCATATACTTAAAGATGCCTTGCAGCTGGGAGCCTTTTCCCATCAGCACTGGTGACAACATGCACACCACAATTTGGAGATTAGTACAAAAAAGGAAGTGGCTTCTGCCTTTGCATGTATTCATGCACCTTTTAAAAGATGAATGCTTCTTAAGAATCATTTTCAAGAACCAGACCTATGAGAATGACAGGGCCAAAACCTGCTCCCAGTGCCTGAGAGATCAGAAGTGACCGAAGCCACAGCTGTGCTGGTGAGAGAGCAAACACCAGGAAACAGGAAATTAGGTTTAAGGAAAGAGCCATAAGAGGTTGTGCCCTATAAAACAACAACACTTCTAGTGATTTTCAAATGAAAACAGCTGAATGGTGGATGGAGGTACTGCTATGAGGCTCAGTCTGAATTGTGCTGCAATTTCAAACTGGAAATTCAATTAAAAATAACTTAAAAATGTAAATGGTACTCCCTTGATTCACCTAATACCTTGCTTTTGTGACCATTGCATCCCATTTTGTTGACATCAAGAAAAACAAGGGTACCAAGGTTACAGATGCAAATTATTAATATAGCAAATATATATATGAAATATTAATATAAATTAGCTCAGGAGAAAATCCTAAAATGCTAATGCTTGTAGTCTGCATAGCAGATTTTTCCTCCAACACTCACTGATCGCTCGCACACCAATTTACCACTTGAGGCTTCTCCCAAATTTACCTTTTTTATCCATAAAACAAGATTGGCAACATTTCACAACATCTCCCTTCTCTCTAGAAACTTGTCAAATCTGTTCTTCCATCCTTTGATCTCAAATCTAGGCCTTAATTCAATGGAGTGAGAACATTTTCAACATGTTTCCACTCTCAAAAAAATAAAAAAGAGATTATTCAGTAATCTTGCACAGTCTGATCTGGTTTATGTTGGACAACATGTTCGGGAGGAGAAGTACTGTACAGGCCATGTCTTTAAAGTGCTTTTATCCACACACTCCCACACTACAAATAGCCTTTTAAAACACAGACTGTTGTATTTACTACTTGTAGTGCCTGGGATTACCATCCAGCTGGGCCAGTTGAATCTTTAACCTTCTTGGCCCTCTTGGCCACAAGGATGGTAAATTAAAAATCACAGAATCCCACAGCAGTGTTACCATCAGCCATTCTGAAACAACAGCTAATGACAACTATAAATAGAAGACGATACAGAGAATAGGTAAAATCCCTAAAGCCTTGTACAATAAAGTGCACACATTCTCTATGGGGGAAATGAAGTAATACCCTGTTATTGCCATACAGCACATTATGGAATTGTCCGAGGTTTTCCACATCATGCTCAAACAGTGGAACAGGAACAATTGTCAACAGCTTCCTCCAGCTGTGCAATCCTTAGCACAAACTTAGCATTTGGGGCACTGCAACTATCACTGGCTGCAGAGGTGGCTTGTTTTTCTTATTTTGTGCCACTGTAGCAAATGGACAAAATTTCCCTACCATCAAAATTGACACTGATGTACCATGTATGCTTCAAGCTCCGACTATTTAAAAACAAAAAAACCCAAACGACCAACTCACTCTGGAAAATAACCCCTCTTTTTTCTAAATCTTAACAGGGACAATGCAAAACATCAATAATTCAATAGCAGAGTTATTTCATGTTCCAGGTTTGATCCTGAGCCCCTGTCAGGCTGTAATTATGCTTGCTCACTGTTCCCTGCTTTCTCTGTCAGGGTGCAATCAGCCCACACAAAGTGGGGACACTAACAGGCCACTGCTGCAAGAAGCAGCCACAGACACAGTGTCATTATCTGTACAGAACAAAACTAAAAGGGACTGCAACCATCATCTTGTACTGCTCATGACAAGCCTACATACCAATTTAGCAGGAGGCAGGACTTAAACTTGCCCTGTTCTTCTTGCCCAGCACATTTCCAGCCTCTGACTGATGCCCAGAAAGCTGAAGTCCATTGGAAACATGTTGTGCTGGTTTGTCAGGTAAACTGAGGCAGACTATGCAGCTGAACTGTTGCAATGCCCTTTTCACTCAGAGCTACATATCCAGACATGAGCACGTATGAAAAAATGCTGATATCATCCAAAGGAAATCCTTGCTTCCCCTTCTGAACCCCTAACTTTGTAGTCCTTGGATGCTTCAGGGGAGCAATGCACCCAGCATCTCCTATCCACTGCCTGGCCTTGGTCAGCCAGAAACACCTGCACCCTCCTGCCCAGCTGTGGCTGCTCTCAGACGCTGCTCTGACACCATAAATGTGATGCAGAAAACAACACAACGTTGCAGCCCGTGATTTCTTCCAGGAAGAAAATGGACTTGAGAAATCTGACAGACAAATTGCAGGAAGGAATGTTAATAGATATCACAACAGCAGTAAAAGCACTCAAAGAACTAAAAGGCTTCCTCTGACTCTCCATCTTCCTTTTTGGCCTCACCAGTGTCTGAATAGCTTCTGAATTCCTTTTTTTCCCCCACAGTCCTACTGAAAAAAAAAAATCATTAAGATTTTTCCAAACTGAAAGAGTTTATAATTTGGATCTTTTAAATTAGTTAGTGTTTCTCACATCTTACCTACCAAGCAGCAAGAGCTATTATTTGAAATCTTGCATAACTTCTCTTTAATTTCTGAGAGCATTGAGCATTACACACGTGTACCAGATTCCTTGAGTACTTAACAACAAACAGCTCTGGTGAATTACAAAAGTAAAATGTGGCATTAAGGGGTATATTTGTATTAGGACCACAGGAATGTTTGCATTCAGCAAACAGGGGAACAGCCTTTTAGCAACATCAGATTAGGACAGTTTCGCACCAGTGACTGCAATTTAGATGACAGAAGATCTGACCAGAGAATTCCACAGGAGAAACGAATGCCGTGCTACCAAACACCACACGTTTATCTAAAGATTGAGTAATTTTCAAGAAAGAATCAGGCCACTTAAGGTAGTGTCGAACAAACAGCTTCAACCACATGAAGCAATATCATCCTTTAATAGTTTAACAATGGAGACCTAACTGCAGTTTAGGAAAAAACCTGATAGTGTGATAATTAGACTTCATTAGGACATGTACAAAATGTTTGCTGCAACATGACCTCCACCAGACATAACCAGTGCTTGAAAGTTTCTTCATTAACAGGACTCAGGTCCTTTATAGATGCAGAGGGGAGAGGCTTGGGGTTTGCAGTAGTTCTTTAGGGTTTCATTGCACGGGGTTTGTGTTTTGTTGTGGGGTTGAGTTTTTTTATTTTTAAATCAGTCTGGTTACAACCCACATTAAACAGAAATTACTTGATGTTAATGCCCTAATAGTGAGAGAGATGCCTCTCTCATGCCTCTGTTCATATTAAGACTACGCACAAGTCTGTTATCATCAATAGGTGCACACAACCTCACCACCAAAACCAAAATCACATGAGCCACGTATGCAGAAGATACAGCTTTGCCCTCCTTCTCTTCCTTAAGAAAAAGACTAATTCATGAGCTGGGAGAATGAGCAAGGGACTGTGCTTGCATTTCTTTAAGGCTACTTTTCTGTTATTTTTTTCCTACTAGTTTGAATAACATTAGCATGGATATTACCTGCTCTAAGAGACCTTGGGGTATATCTATTCTCTTATTTCTACTTTACAGTCCCAGCAGTACACATCTTCAAATTACTTCTAATAATTGTTCTGCAGCCACAACACAATAACAGCCACCACTAATCGCACTCAGGGGTTATCTATTTCCTAAGTCAACTTACTGCCTTGCTTTAACTCATCTGTGTGGGTCATACTGTCAACTGTTTTTCCCAAAACCTAGTTTAAGTCTTTCAACATTGCTAAGGCACCGTACTTTAGCAGCCGTGAAAATACAATCAAAACATGTCTGGTATACCACTTTTACCCTGCAATTGTTCCTATACATTTTGGATTATTTACAGGCTTCAAAGAATTTAGGTGTGGAGTAGCTTTTTCTGTAAATGGTCATTTTGGAGTCTGGGGTTTGTTTGGGCGTTTTAGGGTATTTTTAAATTATTTCAGTTTAATGGGGAAAACACCTTGGGCATTTTCAATGCATCTGGAAGTAGATCTTCACTAACAAGGCTCTTTGTAGTCCAAAATTCTGGTTAAATTCCCACTGACTTAAGCAGAAACAGGATCTATGGTGATTTCTTACATTTAGGCTTTTCTTAGTCATTGCCTAACCACAGAGTTTTATAATCATTCCAGGTCCACATATACAGAAAAGGACGAAGTATTTAGGGACAATGGGAATCTCTCTTTGGCACATACCTTCTTGCTAAGATCTACTTGAATCTTTTCCAAAATAAGTAGCAAAATGTGACTGCAAAGCCAAAAGCTGTCAAAAATTCTGCCTTCTTCCCCTAAATCAAAGACTGACAGTGTTCTTTGGACAACACATTTTAGAAATTGTCGGAATAGAATATGAACACATAGAAAACACCCTCATTCTTAAAAAAAATACACCAAAAACAAACAAACAAAACCAAGCCCACAAAAATTATCTTTTACTACTGAAGAGCCAAACTCCACTAAGCAGTGGGTGCCCTTTTAAACTGACTATGTTAATCTTTCAAGCTGCCGCTAAAAGTTTTCTGCCAATCTGAGGGGAATCTGCCCAATCCAAAGGTTACATTTGCATAGCTGTTGCAGAAGAGGAGAACAAAAACCAATGTAGTATTTATTTGTTTTGGGGGATCTTCTTTGTTTGTTGTATGCCACACACCAGTAGCTTGCTACCACACCACAGCTTGCATTCAAAAAAATCTCCCAGCAGCAGATCCTCACAAAATAATATTTAAAACCAACCAGCCCTCCCAATGTCAAATCACTTCTTTCAACTGAGGTTTCACTCCTTTGAGAGCAATCTAGCAATCAGCTGTAATCAAGCTCTTTCATTTATACTTTTATTATAATAAGATTTTTAATTTCCATTCCACACAAGTACAGGGGCAGAGCAATCCTTGCTGCAAAAGAACTGTTCATGGTGGAGCAACTGGAATTAATTTACACTGTCGGTAAGGTGGGTACTAAGAGATGTCTTAATACTACATGGTTAAAATACCAGAGCACACAATGGTCTTCTTGAATGCTTTGTGTGTTGCCTGTTAAGCAGTCTGTAATAAGCCCTGAAGATATGCAGAATATGAAAGAACAGGCCAGGTAACACAACAGCTTCACTCAGCTGCTAACAGCAGAAGGAAAAGAAGCCCCAGAAAGCCATCACAACAGTCACTGAGCCAGACTTTAAACTGGGCACAGACAAACACAAAACTAATCAGGAGCTTCAAGAAATTCAGATCCCAGGACAGGCATTGGTGCCCCTGTCTCCCCTCCCTCAAGTCACTGCGGATAACTAAGCACACCCACAGCTCCTGGAGCAGCTGGCACACACCATTGCACTCATGGAGTTACCAACAGAGTAAGGTTTAACTTTCCATGCACCCATATTCTCTTTCAAGAAATCTGGGTAAAGCCAAGATTTGCATGGCTGAAAGCACTGTGTGTTTCCACACCATCACCTACCCTTTCCATTTAAATTAGGAGGAAAGAAGTCACTTGAACACCACGCCAGAGATCTCATTCTTGCCCATTGCATTTTCCCTTCCTGGAAATTTCACTGACAGGATTCTCACACTATTTGTAATAAAGTTTGGAATGGTTTTTGCCTAGTATTCTATAGAAATAAGACAAATCGGGCCAGCTGTACATCTCTTGGTCTATGCATCTACTTTCTCACATGTGCCTAACATTGAATTTCATACAAAAGGACAGAGAAGTAAAGGACAACTGAATAGCTGGTTTTCCACAGGTCTATAAAAGCAGGCAGGAAAGGAGATTGGAGCACAAGCATCTCATCCGAGCCATGAGTTGCAGGGAGAGCAAACCCCTTATTAAGTACCACAGAGGCATTGCAGAAAAATTGCTCCACAAAATTCCCTAGCTGCAGAAAAACTTCAGATGGAAATTACTATTTCTTTTCAAGCCAATCCACCACAAGAGAAAAACCTGCAGGAAGTCAGGTTCGATTAGTCGCATTTCCCAGGTGTAGCTGCCAAGTGCAAGGCTTCCCCCTGCCATTTACCACCACTATCCATTCTGCACATCAATTTCTGTCCAGCAAAGCCCTGCTATTTTTTAGTGAAGGGAGGGAATAAAAGAGTTTGGATGCAAGTGTTGCAAGAAGAGGAAGCATTATTTGTCCAAACCAAAGTTAAAGAAGCAAAAGCATCTATTTAAGGGAAGATGAGGCTTAGATGGGCTGTATAGACATGTTTGCTTGTCTCAAGCATTGAACTATATCCACAGTTTAATCACTTTCATTCTCAACAGTCATTTTCAGTTGGACATCTGAAATTAGAGGATAAAAATCATTAATTTCTAAATCAAGGCATCTCCAGCTATTCCTGTATATCTCTTATCAAAAGATATTTTGGACAATGGGATCAGTTCATGAAGTTGCATTTCAACACACAGTAATCATTTTTGTCCAGATGTCAGCAGACAGTGTTTTTATTAACAACTAATGTGATAAACACAGGTTTTCCAAATGAAATGTAACACTTCACAGATTTAGTGAGGGACACCTTCCTAAAACATCGATAGAAAGCTCCTCCTTCCCACAGAAGGAAAACAGCCTGTGTCTTGTAGCAAACTCAACAAACACACTTAGCTACTGAGTTTTCCCTCACTTTGTTTCAGTAAGAACTACTATCTGGCAGTTTTTAGGATGTGAAATGATCTATTCACATGAGATACAGGCAAGCTTTCTCTGTTCCAGAAATCTGTTACAAGGTACAAGAAGCTCCAGCTCTACTCTTCCTTGCCAAAAGATTTTCCAGGGTTTCTCCTGGAGTGAACTTTGTTTTAACACAGCCCTGCACTCTTTGATCACTGAAGGTAATCTCCAGAGCCCTTTTAACTCCCGCAGCCTGACAGTCTGTGAGCTGAACAATGGCAATAGCAGCTATATATGTTCTGCATATTCCAGACCAGCCCCAAAACCACTGTATCCTACAATCTTACTATTCTGTACTACTCCAGAGTGCAATCTTTCAGCCTTCTACTGTTTTGTGAGAAATAATTCTTCGAGTATGCCTAATTTCTAGACTAGATTTATTATTTATCAGCTAATATCCACTACTTATTGCTTTTGATAATGCTACTGGGGTTTGGTTTGGTTTTTATGTTTAAATGTGTTTTCTCCCTCATAGGAAAATATTTAGAGAGCATCATCTCATGGACCTCATTCCAAATAACGCATAGCCAGTATTGCTCATTTCCCTCTCAGTGGCTTCTCCATCCCTCAATCATCCCAATCACCCTTTTCTGCTCCCTCTCCCACCTGAGTCCATGTTTGCTGAGCAGAATTAACCAAGGCTGTACTGAGGATTCCTGGTACACCATGGCAGCAATATTTCCTCACCACAATCCGGAATATGCGTTCTTCGAAAGAGGGATTCATTTTCAGTCCCTTCTTGACTATTTTCCTTCTCCAGAGTTTCACTGGGAATTAGAACTCTCCTAGCTTACTCTGTGCCTCAAAGCATGAACTCTGCTAGGAAAAGCTTTTTTTCTCCACCCTCAAACACAAAGCTCTAGAAAAGCTATTTTGTGGGCAGTGAACTGGTTCCCAGAATCCCAGAAGAAATGACACCTCTTTCATCTCATCACCAGTGCCTCTATGTTAATATCCTTATTTGCTTCCACAGAGGAACAGTGGAGAGGACAAATATCAACTCTACTCTCTTTAACAGCTCTCCTAAAAGCAGAACTAAATTCTCACTACAGTGGCATCCAAAGAGTCCTTATGTAATAAGAACTTTAAGGATACCTCTTTGATCTATAAGGACACCCTTAATTGTGCTCCGAATTGTTTTAACAAAGGTATTAAAATGCAGTGAGTAAGCACAACTTCCTTTGCTTATGCTTTCCCAAGATACAGAGTTCAACACTTCATCACCCAGCAATTTCCTCAGTTGGTTTCTGAGGTGCAGGTTCTCAAAGGTTAGTGGCAAGGATTAAAGCACAATATCAGGACACTGCATGTGCTCCAACGTGCATACAAAGTGGCTACCTTAGGATCAAGTCCTTGCAAAGATCTTCAAATACCAGCACACTCCTGTAGGCACAAGGAGAACAGACTCCATAAAGAAAACACTTATAAAAGAGTAGAAACACTTCCGGATGTCAAGGCTTTCTATCTGTTTTTCTTTCCATTGTAGTAAAACCTACAGTTTAATTATTCTTATTTATAATATAAAGTATCCTCAGTAGCAGTTCAGAGCATATCAACTGTGAAAACTATGGAAAATAAAAAAAAAAAAAAAAAAAGAAACAGAAAGCAAACAGAAGGAGAGCTCATATACAGAACATATTTGTGGGCCCGGGAAACTTGTACCAGTGCTGAGCAGGCTGTGGTCACAGGTTTTTAAAAACTGCTTTTGCTGACAGTAGGGGAAAAATGAGTCTTACCATGCTGCCTGTATTTAGAAAATAAAGAGTCAAAGAATCTCAGAATATGCTGACTTGGAAGGGACCCACAAGGATCATCATGTCCAACTCTTAGCACAGGACCATCCTCAAGAATCACAGAGATCTACAGCAAGTAATTCTGTTAGCACAGCACCCACCAATCCTTCTGTTACTCAGACTCTACTTCTCATAATTATCTCTTCTTTTTCTGCTTGATATATGCTTTTACATTCTTCCTGGTCTTTTTCCCTTTCATGGTCCTCTTGCCCAACAGCATAGACTTCTGCTACTGTAAGACCCTTGTAAGGACTGCTGCCTCTACAAGACACAGGGAGAACAAGGAAAAGTTTATTAGTACACCCACGCCAAAGCAATTCCAAGGCAACACTGCACAAAGCCAGGGACAAGGCAATTACCTAAACCCCAAGATACACCCACTACCCACCCCTGCAAAGGAAAAAATCTTTGTGATAGTAAATGTTTCTTGTCCTCACTCTTTGGGACTCTTGATATTTGGATTCCTTATCTTGAGCCTTCAGCTTGTTTGCTGAAACTTTAAGTCTGCTCACTTAGGCTAGAGGCCACCTCTTGATGGTTTTCATCCCAAAAGTGGAGCATTACTGTTTTCCACTGGAGAGAAAAGATGCTGCTCTTGCCTCTGGGGTCCATTACTGCTCCTATCCTGTCTGCATAGGATTCCCTGACCAGTTTACATGTGAAAAGGGGACTTGATAATTCTTCTTTGCCTTTGAAACTGCAAGTTGAAATTCTAGTTTTTCCCACTGAAACATTTCATGACCACAGTGACTTTGCTATCAGACTTAAAATATATCCAGAAATGGATACAAGTTTACTTGCTTATGTCAAATGAGAAATTTCCCAGAAAGAAGGAATTGAGAGAGAAAAGAACATTAACTTTCTGTACGGTTTTCTCTAAAAGCTATGCCACTAACAGGAGAGAGGAAAAAGAAGAAAAAAAAAAAAGGTTTCCACAGTGTTTTGATGCCAAAATCTGGATTCATACACACCAAAAAACCAAAGCTTTCACAAACCACAAGCACACTGGGGCACAACTGCAAAGGATGAATGTTTTGAGACTAATGCTCAAACCCATCAGGAAGGATTTACAAAAGGAACCTTCTGCAGTTCCAGTATCATCTTTAACATCTACTTCACAGCATATGACAAAGAGTTGTAGAGCTTTCCACTATCCTATCAGCACAAAATTAGAATGTTTAACTTTTTCAGGGGTTGCGGGGTTTGGATGTTTGTGTTTTTTTCATTCTAGGAACTGCAAAACAAAAGAAAATTAATGTTATTCTTTACTACAACTTATGACAAAGCATGCCTTGATGTTAGCTTATACACCAGAAACCAAGCTCTGGTTTCCTCCTTTTGGGAGGATATGAATGGAGAGGTTATATAAGGGTGTAATAAGAGCTGTTACTTCCTTTCCCAGTTGAAGAGAAAAAGCTGTGGATCGGGTTACAGGCTCAAGGGATGGTTATCACTACTGCAGCCTTCCTAAAATTTTTGCCAGAAGTTCCCCAACAAACAGGAGAAGCTACATAGAAGGCTCTGAGAATTTAAAAGACTAGGTACAGCTATAAGGTGAGGAAAAGCCTTTATTTTTGTCTTTCATCAAACTCAGGAAATCCCCGACGCTGGATGCATAGAGTCATTCCACTCACCCTTTCTATTTCAGTTTGTTCTTCATTAGTACAGTAAAAAAGATGAATGCAATACAGGGTAAGATTTATGATGGTCTGATAGATGAGCTGTGCTAAATAAGCTTAGCAATCTGACAGAGCACTGAACTTTAGTGGGTATGTCAGCATTTGTCCCAGTTCTGACCACACAGGGCAAGCAAAAGGAGGAAAAGCTTGGCCTACATGAGAACTAAGTTGTTCTCTGTCCCACTGGCACTTTCTTCACCTTCCTCTCCAATTCCCAAGCCACTGCTATTACTGCTGCTGAAGGAAGATGAGATCAGACTCCAACATGAGGAATTTCTGTTCCCACAGAGCTCAGAGAAACCAGATGATCTCAGAGGATCGTGTGAAGCAAGTCCATGACACTTCCATGAGGCAGAGTATCTCCTGCATATTGCCAGCAGTTTCTTAAGAGTGCACAGTGGGAAAAATTAATAGCTTTACTTATGTTTTCAATTTCTCTCTCCCACTTCCTCCTTTCATTTGCCAGAACTTTATTTTCCCTTCCCTCAGAAGCACTAGTAGGCTTGCAAAGTTCATTTGCCCTTCTAAAGGCAATTACATCAAATCTTGCACAATGCTTGAAAGGGCCAACAGAGCTAAACTACAGCCCCTGGCATCATGTCCTCAGAGTTCCTCCCTATAGGTTTGATTTAACAAAGTCTCTTACCAAAAAAAAAAAAAAAAACCAAAAGAGGAAAAAAGACACACTTATGTGATTTAAGATGCTTCCATGAATTTTTTCACCTTGACCCTGCTGAGCACTCTATCTATCTACAGTGCCCATAAAGAAAGTTTTTAGATGTCCAGCATCACATAGTTGTTTCAGAAACATCTTCCGTCCTAAGGCCGTGGGAGAACTTGTGGCAACCTAACATGTCAGTAATTGCTACACAACAATATAAGTGGTGACCACTTCTGTTACTTTGGGAATAACAAGAATGCTCCAACAGTTACACCTTCACATGGAATCAAACCAGAGGCAGAACGTTGCATTAGGCACTAAATTGAAGACATTCTTAAACTCAGGCCTGGGACAACTGGAAATAAAAGCACATGATGAGAACAATGTCATCACCTTTAATACATTTAAAAGCAGCCAAGCACTGAACTGTACTTTAACAGATGGGTTGGACTATTTCTGTTCTCTAACACCGCACACTTTTGGGAGAAAGCCTTGTTTTTGACACAGGGCTTGACAAAGTGATGATTCATCCAGGGAAGCACGGGCAGCTTGTTTCCAGCCTTAATTCACAATTAACAATAGAACAGACGGATACGGAAGACTCATGATTCGACACAAAAAATTACAAAGTCAGCTGTTCTACCTGTCCTTTACGTTTTCCAGCGGTAATTTCTTACCTGATATATTTTAAATAGTTTCTCTAACATAAATTTTAAGAGTAGTTACCTTTTATTTCATTAGTGGTAGGCTTATCCTTTAGACTAGTGGTCCTGATTAAGTACATAGCAACTGACTTGATGATATGGTCTGAAATTCCCAAGCTTTAAATTATACGAAAAAGCAAACAGCACGTGTGTGCACGAACGTATGAGCACATAGGTACTGTGGGCTAAATAAATGAGTGATGAACCTCTGCACTTCGTGACTGGACCGCCAGCCCCACTCCCCGTGGCTCTGCTAGGAAGCCCATTGTTTTCCACTGGGGAGCCTGGCCACTCTTGAGGAACAAAGGGATGCCCTTCCCAAAACACAGCGGCAGCAGATGCCCCACACCGCATCCCAACAGCTTCCATGGGCACAGACAGACGGCCTTCCTCGGGAGGCTACATCAACCCGTCCCCTCAGGGAAGTTCTCTGGGACAATGACCCTGCTCTGGAAAGCTCTTCCTCAAGTCTCTTCTCCAAATGTTATCCGACAGCAGAATCCAGCATCGTGCTCCAAGTTACCAGCACTCTTCCCACGGTAC
This sequence comes from Serilophus lunatus, assembly GCA_013399895.1. Lineage (NCBI taxonomy): Eukaryota > Metazoa > Chordata > Aves > Passeriformes > Eurylaimidae > Serilophus > Serilophus lunatus. Next base: position 646,099 of record VXBA01004775.1, on the reverse strand, counting down.
ACTCGAGCCCGCTCTTTTGAATTCAGCAAACCCGCGCGCATACGGTAATTATTTTAGACAAGAAGAAACAGATGCCACGGTCTCTCCCCAGAAAGAGCACACACACACGCTCTCGTGTTTGAAGGGGTGAGCCCCGGACAGTCTCTGCGTGTGTGCGCTCCAGCGTTCGAGCCTGAACGAAGCCGCAGCCATCCAGCGCACACCAAGCAGAGACACGCCGCCCGCCAAGCGTCCCGGAGCCGCACTTCTGACCGGGGAAGGGGCGCCCACGAAGGCGCCGGGGTTCCCATGCTCGGCAGCAAGACCCGGCACCGAGCCCCACACCACCCCCGGCCCC